>VZQC01013830.1:1250974-1383581 GCA_009823505.1 Rhizomys pruinosus
CCCAAGGGGTGGAAGTGGGAGTGATTCCACTCACTATCACCCCTAGTGACCCAGTAGGAAAATTTTTGCTTCCATGACCTTGCGTTCTGCTGGTCTAGAAGTTTTGGCTCCAAAGGGTGGAGTTCTTTTGCCAGGAGATACAGCAAACATTCCATTGAACTGGAAGCTAAGACTTCCCCCTGGCCACTTTGGGCTTCTACTGCCCTTAAGCCAACAGGCTAAGGAAGGGATAACAGTAGTAGGAGGAGTGATTGATCCAGACTACCAAGGGGAAATTGGACTTTTTCTCCACAATGGGGCAAAGAAGTTTATGTCTGGAAGGCAGGAGATGCTGTAGGGCACCTTCTGGTGCTACCATGTCCTATGATTAAGGTCAATGGGAAACTCCAACAACCCAAACCAGACAGGACAATAAATAGCCAAGACCCTTCAGTGATGAAGTTATGGGTCACTCCTCCAGGGAAAGAGCCAAGACCTGCAGAGCTGCTTGCTGATGGTGGAGGAAATACAGAATGGGTAATAGAAGAAGGTAGTCATAAATATCAGCTGAGGCCATGGGACCAGTTGCAGAAACGTGGATTATAATAGATATTAACTTTTGTCCTATTTGGTTAAGAATGTGCTTGTTCATATATATACATATATTAAGCAGGAACTTGTGTTGTTCCCTTTTGAATGTGCAACTGAGATAAGTGTTAAGTATTGTCATATTTAGGTTATTTGATACTGAAGGACTAAGTGTTCCTCAAGGACATTACCACCTACTTTAAAATATAATGCTTTTCTATTGCACATGAGACACTTATAACATGTTAGGTGGAATTATGACCTTGCCATTGTTTGCAATTGACATTTAAGCATAACATAAGGAGAGGCTATTTATTGGGTGTCAAGTTGACAAGGGGTGTACTTGTGATGGTTAATCCTGGCTGTCAACTTGACTGGACTAAGGAACAAATAAGAGAAAAAGGATCTTCGGATTGGACCATCTCAACCCGGATGGCCCACCCCAAATGTGGGTGTTACCTTCTGCTGGCAGGCAGTATTAAAGGCCATGCCAGAGGGATCCGGTCCCTTTTTTCCTGTGGCTTGCCTCTCTCTCACTGGTGAGTTTGTCTCACTGCTGTGATCAACCCTACGGATCCCAGTGTGTACTGAGACCAGCAGATCTCCTGGAATCCATTGGGTCTTCAGCAACAGATTGGGACTACTGAGACATCCAGGCTTGCAGACTGAGCAGTTCTCTGGATTCTCAGCCTCTCCAGTGTGGTGCGGCTACTGTTGGACTCCCTGAACTCTGTCACGTGAGCAAATCAATAAATTGTATATAGCTATATATTCATCCTGTTGCTTCTGTTTCTTTAGAGAACCCTGACTAATACACCACCATACCTTGCTTTTATATGGGTTCTGGGGACCTGGACCCAGGACTGCTTTATCCTGGAGCCATCATCCCAACCCTTTAATTTAAAGTTTTAAGCTTGCATACAGAGTGATGGGTTTCATCATGCACACACATGCCAGTATGCTTTGCTCTTCTTCCTACCCCTCTCCAGCCCTCCTCCATCCTCCCTGCTCCCATCATGCTGGTCCCATTCTTCTTTCCAAGTGGTCCTCTTTTTTGCTCCCAAGGCCCTTGATTTCCATTACCCTCTACCCCCATTAAAAGCTCTTCTTCTCCTCCCATTGTCCCCTTTCTACATTCTTGACCTATGTGCACATACATAAAGGTGTGAATTTGTGTGTATATATAAATAAATACATACATATTTAAACCTAGATTCACATATGAAGGAAAATGTGGAGCATTTGTCTTTATGTATTTTGGGTCATGTCAGTAACATGACACTCCCCAGTTTCATCCATTTTCCTTCAGATGTTAGGATTTCAGTTTTCTTTATAAGTGAATAAAATTTCATTATGTTTTTATATCACATTTGCTTAATTCATAATATTTTCTAATCAACTCATAGGCTAGTTCCATTTCTTAGCCATTGTGAATAGTGCAGCAAAAAAACATGAATGTGCAGGTATCACTGTAAGATATTCACTTACAGTCCTTTAAATATGTCCAGAAATGGTATTGCACATGGTACTTCTACTTTTTTTTTTTTTTTTGAGGAATCTCCATATTGACTTTTCTTTTTTGGTATTTTTGAGACAGGGTCTCCCTCTAGTTCCAGCTGGCCTTGAACTCACTCTGTAACCAGGCTGGCCTTGAACTCCAAGAGATCTGCCTGCCTCTGCCTCCCGAGTGCTGGGATAAAAGGCGTGTGCCACCATGCCGCCATCATATTGACTTCTATAGTGGTTATATCAGTTTATATTCTTACCAGCAATCTATAAGTGTTCTTCATTCCTCACATTCTTAACAGCACAGTTTTGCTGTTACATAAAACCTTCAGTTTTTTCTTCAGGTAGGATCGAGCTTCTTAAGAAGAAATGCTAAGGGCTGGAGAGCTGGCTCCATGGTTAAGAGCACTGGCTGCTGTTGCGGAGGTCCTAGGTTCAATTCCCCAGTGCCCATTCGGTGGCTAACAACCTTCTGTAACTCCAGTTGCAGGGGAATCCAATGCCCACTTCTGAACTCCGTGAGCATTGCACAATGTGAGTGTGCTTACATACATGTGGGCAGTACACTCATACATATAAAAGTAAAAAATAAAATATAAAAGAAGACTACATCAGTTGCTTGGTATCCATAGGGGAGTTGATCCAGGATTCTCCATGTATAGCAAACTTGGGGATGCTTAGGTGATTTACATAAAATATACATAGGAAACAGCATCAGGTAAACATATATCTGCCCAAAGTCTATGCTGCACATCTTTTTGTTTATCTTAAAACATCTTTAGATTGTTTATGATGCCTAATGCAATATAAATCTATGTAGGTTGTTGTGCTTTATAATTTATAGAATGACAAGAAAAAATTCTGTGCATATTTAATGCATACATAGCTTTAGCAACCATTTTTTTTTAATCTTTTTGAGACAGGGTCTCCCTTTAGTCCCAGCTGGCCTGGGGCTCATTATGTAGACCAGGCAGGCCTTGAACTCACAAAGATCCACCTGCCTCTGCCTCCCAAGTGCTAGGATTAAAGGCGTGTACCACCATGCCCAGCCCATTTATTTTTTTTGTGGTTAGTTGAATCCTGATACTCAAACCTGCAGATGTGAAGGGCTGACTGTATTTCACATAATTATTTTCTGAAACTACCTGAAACAGATGGATTTGATTATATGCGGTGACTAGGAAGGGTGAGTCTTAGATAAGAATCCCACTCTACTCCAGAGCGGCTGCAGCCCTGGAATAGTGGTGCAGTCTCTAAGCCCCAGTTTTTATCTCTAGCATGGACTGGTAATAAGGCCTATCTTACAGAGCTTCTGTAAGCATTCAGTAAGATACTACATGGAATGCAAAGAAAGTACTTACCATCAGGTCAGTACTTTATGTAGTGATCATTATTTCTTCAAACACTTTAAGAACAGAAGCTTACACCCAGTTCCAAATTTCAATTGTGCTGCTGTATTTAGGAGAATAAACCCAGAGTTTTAGGTACATAATGCCTGGAAATGATTCATTTTCAACTGACAGAGGAGTTCCCGAGTCTTTACCTCTTGGTTCTCACCTATATTTGGCTAGAAGTGAAGGTTAATACATTTCTTGGTCTGAATATACCAGATGGTGGCAGTGGTGGTGATGATGATCATCTTTGTTGTCGTCAACATCATCATCATCATCATCTTGGGTGCAAGATGTAGAGCATGATTTTTTAATTTCCTCAAAACAGTATTAAAGTTCCCCATCTTTTACAGCTTTTTTTTTTTATATAACTTTTGGTGTAAAATACAGTCCTTGAAGAGTTTTGTTACTTCACATGAGTAACATGAAAGGCAGAGAGGGGCCATGCATGCTTCTCAGACTTAGTGTATTCACTGGCTTGCATGTGGAATGTGTGAAAAAATAATGTAGATTTCTGACTCCATCTGTGGATTCCAATTTAGTAAGGGACTTTTAAAATTACATATGTCAGAGCTCCTTGGAAGTGTGGGTTTTAGGCCCAACTGTGATTTCATTAGTTGGGTCACTCACACCACACTTCTGTTTCCTCAGAAATAAAGCCATTGGGTGACATACCCTCTTAAATCTCTTCAACTCTGATTCTACTGATACTACCACCTTGGGATGTCAAATAGGAAGCACAAACAAGTTTATGATACTCAGTGGATCCCTTTCATGGGATAATCATATCAGCCCTGAGGACAGCCACCCTTATGCATATTGGAAGGAACAACAACAATAGCAGCAACAACAACAGAAAAGACTATGTCAAAGAACTGACTGAAATAGTAAACTTCTACTCAAAACAGCAAACTTCTGCATTGAGAATTTTAAGAGAGACTGAGAAAAAGATGAAAACATGTTTGGCAGAATGCATGAGCTCTGGTGAAGTGGGGGGGCAGAGAGGGGAACAGGGGTCTAGATTTGATTTGTAATGTAATTTTGTATGAAATGCACAGAGCTTCAGTAAAACATTGGCAAAAGAGATATCTGGTGGTTAAGTTACAATCAGAGTCAATAACAGAACACACCATGTTAACTTCTTCACTGATGGCTATTAGTCAATTGGTGGGCATTAGCCAGAACACCTGTCCAAACTGTTTAGATTCATTAAGCATATGGAACATCATTCAATCCATGGAAGTCTTTATTCCAAAAAGAATAAGAAGGGAGTTTGCTTGAATATCAGCTCATCAGACACCTTGCATTGCTGAGGAATAGCCAAATGAAAATACTGGAGAACTGGATCTGGATTACAGATTTAATGTTCTTCTATTTATTTTGAGAAAGAGTATCTCTCTTTTTTATTTTGCTAGGCAGGAGCCTGGCATGCATAAATCTTCATTTTTGTCCACTTGTGAGGGAATGCAATAGTTTTGTATGGACAGTGTCTGTTGATAGTTGTTTTATGTTGTCTTCCCTTTCTTCCAAATGCAGTGTCATTTTTATCACAACCATAAATAACCTCACCATTTGGAGAGAGGGTGTGGAATTCTTCCCATCCCCTTCCATAGCCTGAGCTCCTGTTCGTTTTCTCAGCAGTAGATTCATTAGCCTTCTGATGAAGTTAATAAGTGAGCAGGACCAGACAGTCCCTTCTAAAATAACATTTATAAATGGATGCATTTCCTTACTCTCTAAGGTAGGCTTTAATTTATTTCCCTGCCAGATGTCCACGTGTGTAAAACTATGATAGGTGGGCTCTTGGAAAGTGGGTTAAAGCCAAAAATGGGAAAAATTCAATTCACAGAGAGCCTATCTATTTTCACATTTATAGGAAAGTGGATTTTACAAACCCTATTCCTGCTTATATATAACACCTATAAAGATTAAATAGTCAAGCTTCATCATTATCTTTTCACCATTTGGTGACCAACCAATTACTTTACTGGACATACATAGTTCATGTCATTAGAAGCCTTCTGGAAGCATTGTCATAAAGATCAGTGTCCTAGACATTATTTGGGGAGCAATGAATTCTTAAGAAGTTGCCTTTTCTGCCACATGTCAGTGAGGCTTCTCTTTAGGAATCTCTGAACTCACAGAGGAAGAATTTTACACCTTCCCATTTCTTCCGAACATAATGTTCATGTTCAAACTGAAGTCAAGTCTTAAAATGCAATACATAAAGTTTGCCTTTTAGAACCTCTACCTTTTTCAATGATACTGGCCTTTCACACTTGTATATTTATGGTCCCTGCTCACATGATTGAATGGCACGTTTCACATTTGTGGGAGGAAGGTGTGGCCTGTGTAATTCAATATTCCATTTCACAGATGGATAAACTAAAGTCCTTAGAGGGTTCATGGCCAGTGTCTTAAGATCTGGGCCTCAAATCCAGATCTCCCAATTCTTAGTACCTTCTAACTCCTGCTGTTGTATTAACAATCCCTCTTTCCTTGCCTTTCCTGCTCAGTGCTGTATTTCATAAGAGATCAGTGGTGAAGGGACTGCTTTGGGGAATAGAAATGGGTTTCCTTGGATATTTGTCTAAATGATTTTCACTTTAGGTGAATCATGAGAATCACCTGGGAAATTTAAGAAAAGTCATTTTCCTGGGCCTCATTCCAAACCTTTTGAATCAATTTCTGGGATGGAGATCTAAACTTAGAGTTTTAAAGGGCTCTCCTCTCTTAGGTCAGTGGTATAGCCACTGACTTAAGAGAATCTGGTAGATTCATGAAAAGTTGTTCTAGAGTCTTCCCCGGGCCATCAGCTCTCCCTGTGCCCATTTTCCCTATGGCTGGCTCAGAGTGACAAATGCAGTCACTCTTACAGAAGCCCACAGTTGCACCTTCATTGTTACAAATGACAGCCATTAATAACTGGAATGAGCTTTGGCACTTACTAATTAGCTCCCATTCTGTCAGCATCAGGTCTGTCTAATTGGGCAATTAACATTGATCTCGGAGAGCACTGACTCAAGAGAGTGGTCGTAGAAGCTGCTTTCCATGCTGAGGTAAACCTTATGAGGGTAAGTTGGCAGTGAGGAGCCTAGTATCTGATCCCATGGGGGACCAGAGAGCACAAAAAATAGCAAATGGTTTCCAGGTGACATTGGAAGGCTTTCTGTTCATAAAAGAAGTTTTGATCACTAACAAATAGAAATCCTCAGTAACTTAATCAAGGTATCATACATGCTGGAAGGACACTGAGATAGCTCAACATTGTGAAGAAGAGATACAACCAAAACCTCAGAAATGACGATTCAGGTTTCTTCCAGTGTCACAGCCACTGTATGTTCTGGCTGTTCTCTTTCATGATCTGCCAGCAAATGACACCTACCTTCTCTGTGCTTTAAGATCTTGCACGGAGACTTGAAGGGACCAATTATTCAATGGAGTTAAAACTGTGACTGTCCAGGGAGGGAGAATTTCCAGGTCTGCCATGGCTCTTGGTCATCTCTGTGCATATCAACATGGGAGCCATCAGAAGAAAGGTAAGAGTTCTGAGAGTATCAGTCCAGAATCCTTAACAGATAACATACTTTCCCTCTGATTCTTATGTAGAAGTGAGCAATTTAAAGTATATAGAATTTTCTTCAATGTATATTTTTATTAAATTTTTGTGTATTTCATACAATTCACATTAATTTAGACCCCCTTCACCTATCTACACTTTCCCATAAGCCCCCTCACTGGATTTCATGCTTTATGCCATATATATATATATATGTATATATATATACATATATATGTATATATATACATATATATGTATATATATACATCAATTGACTTCTATAGTGGTTATATCAGTTTAAATATCTACACAATCTATAAGTGTGTCTTCATTCCTCACATTCTTAACAGCACAGTTTTGCTGTTACATAAAACCTTCAGTTTTTTCTTCAGGTAGGATCGAGCTTCTTAAGAAGAAATGCTAAGGGCTGGGAGAGCTGGCTCCATGGGTTAAGAGCACTGGCTGCTGTGCGGAGTCCATAGGTTCAATTCCCAGCAGCCCCATTGGTGGCTAACAACCTTTCTGTATCCAGTTGCAGGGGAATCCAATGCCCACTTCTGAACTCCGTGAGCATTGCACAATGTGAGTGTGCTTACATACATGTGGGCAAACACCATACATATAAAAGTAAAAAATAAAATATAAAAGAAGAAACTACATCAGTTGCTTGGTATCCATAGGGGAGTTGATCCAGGATTCTCCATGTATAGCAAACTTGGGGATGCTTAGGTGATTTACATAAAATATACATAGGAAACAGCATCAGGTAAACATATATCTGCCCAAAGTCTATGCTGCACATCTTTTTGTTTATCTTAAAACATCTTTAGATTGTTTATGATGCCTAATGCAATATAAATCTATGTAGGTTGTTGTGCTTTATAATTTATAGAATGACAAGAAAAAATTCTGTGCATATTTAATGCATACATAGCTTTAGCAACAGTTTTTTTTAATCTTTTTGAGACAGGGTCTCCCTTTTCCCAGCTGGCCCTGGGGCTCATTATGTAGACCAGGCGGCCTGAACGCACAAAGATCCACCTGCCTCGCCTCCCAAGTTGCGAGGATAAAGGCGTGGCCACCTCCCAGCCCATTATTTTTTTTGTGGTTAGTTGAATCCTGATACTCAAACCGCAGATGTGAAGGGCTGACTGTATTTCACATAATTATTTTCTGAAACTACCTGAAACAGATGGATTTGATTATATGCGGTGACTAGGAAGGGTGAGTCTTAGATAAGAATCCCACTCTACTCCAGAGCGGCTGCAGCCCTGGAATAGTGGTGCAGTCTCTAAGCCCCAGTTTTTATCTCTAGCATGGACTGGTAATAAGGCCTATCTTACAGAGCTTCTGTAAGCATTCAGTAAGATACTACATGGAATGCAAAGAAAGTACTTACCATCAGGTCAGTACTTTATGTAGTGATCATTATTTCTTCAAACACTTTAAGAACAGAACAGTTCCAAATTTCAATTGTGCTGCTGTATTTAGGAGAATAAACCCAGAGTTTTAGGTACATAATGCCTGGAAATGATTCATTTTCAACTGACAGAGGAGTTCCCGAGTCTTTACCTCTTGGTTCTCACCTATATTTGGCTAGAAGTGAAGGTTAATACATTTCTTGGTCTGAATATACCAGATGGTGGCAGTGGTGGTGATGATGATCATCTTTGTGTTGTCGTCACATCATCATCATCATCATCTTGGGTGCAAGATGTAGAGCATGATTTTTTAATTTCCTCAAAACAGTATTAAAGTTCCCCATCTTTTACAGCTTTTTTTTTTTATATAACTTTTGGTGTAAAATACAGTCCTTGAAGAGTTTTGTTACTTCACATGAGTAACATGAAAGGCAGAGAGGGGCCATGCATGCTTCTCAGACTTAGTGTATTCACTGGCTTGCATGTGGAATGTGTGAAAAAATAATGTAGATTTCTGACTCCATCTGTGGATTCCAATTTAGTAAGGACTTTTAAAATTACATATGTCAGAGCTCCTTGGAAGTGTGGGTTTTAGGCCCAACTGTGATTTCATTAGTTGGGTCACTCACACCACACTTCTGTTTCCTCAGAAATAAAGCCATTGGGTGACATACCCTCTTAAATCTCTTCAACTCTGATTCTACTGATACTACCACCTTGGGATGTCAAATAGGAAGCACAAACAAGTTTATGATACTCAGTGGATCCCTTTCATGGGATAATCATATCAGCCCTGAGGACAGCCACCCTTAATGCATATTGGAAGGAACAACAACAATAGCAGCAACAACACAGAAAAGACTATGTCAAGAACTGACTGAAATAGTAACTTCTCACAAAACAGCAAACTTCTGCATTGAGAATTTTAAGAGAGACTGAGAAAAAGATGAAAACATGTTTGGAAGAATGCATGAGCTCGGTGAAGGGGGGCAGAGAGGGAAAAGAAGGGTCTAGATTTGATTTGTAATGTAATTTTTGTATGAATGCCAGAGCTGTCAGTGAAAACATTGGCAAAAGAGATATCTGGTGGTTAAGTTACAATCAGAGTCAATAACAGAACACACCATGTTAACTTCTTCACTGATGGCTATTAGTCAATTGGTGGGCATTAGCCAGAACACCTGTCCAAACTGTTTAGATTCATTAAGCATATGGAACATCATTCAATCCATGGAAGTCTTTATTCCAAAAAGAATAAGAAGGGAGTTTGCTTGAATATCAGCTCATCAGACACCTTGCATTGCTGAGGAATAGCCAAATGAAAATACTGGAGACAGGGTCTCCCTGTAGCCCCAGCTGTCCTGGAACTCACTCTGTAGACCAGGCTGGCCTTGAACTCACAAAGATCTGCCTGCCTCTGCCTCCCAAGTGCTAGGATTAAAGGTGTGCGCCACCATGCCCAGTGAACCAAAGCCTTTGTATCTGAGGTGCTTTGAGGAGATGGTAAAAGCTTTAAAGAGTAGGGTCTACACAGACTTGAAAAAAAATCCTTAAATTCATATGGAAAAACAAAAGACCCTGAATAGGTAAAGCAACCCTGAGTGAAAAATGTAATACAGCTTGAAGTCTACCAGACTTCAAGCTATATTACAGGGCCATATTCATAAAGACAGTCTGGTACTGGCACAAAAACAGAGCCATTGACCAATGGAACAAAATTGAAGATATAAACTTGAGCTCATACAATTTCAGCCACCTCATATTTGACAAAGGGGCAAAAATCCTCAATGGGGGAAGGATAGCATCTTTAGCAAATGGTGCTGGCAAAATTGGATCACCATTTGTAGAAGAACAAAGTTAAACTCCTACCTGTCACCCTGTACAAAAATCAACTCCAAGTGGATCAAAGACCTCAGTGTGAAACCTGAAACGCTGAAGGTAATAGAAGAAAAAGTTGGCAACAACCTACAAGACATAGGCATAGGAAAAGACTTTCTAAATCAGACAGCAGCTGTGTAGGAAATGAGGTCAACAGTCAACAAATGGGACCTCATCAAACTCAAAAGCTTCTGTACAGTGAAAGAAACAAGGAAATTAAGAGAAAACCCACAGTGGGAGGAAACCTTCACCAGTGATTTATCTGACAGAACATTAGCGTTCAGAATATATAGACTACTCAAAAAACAAAGAAGAAAACAAATGACCCACTGAAAGGATGGAGTAAAGAGCTGAACAGAGAATTCACCAGTGAGGAATGAAAGATGGCTGAGAAACACCTTACAAGTTACGACTGGCTAAGATCAAGAAAACAAAAGACACCAAATGCTGGAGAGGTTGTGGGGGAAAGGGGAACCCTCATCCACTGCTGGTGGGGATGTAAATTTGTACAACTAATATGGAAAGCAGTGTTGAGAACCCTTAAAAGACTCAAAATGAGCCTACCACCTGACGCAGTCATACCACTCCTGGGTATATACCCAAAAGACTTATTTTACTGCAAAGATACATGTACATCTATGTTTATTGCTGCTCTCTTCACAATAGTGAAGAGCTGGAACCAATCCAATGCCCCTCAATAGATGAGTGGCTAACAAAAATGTGGTACATCTACACAATTCAGTGGTAAGGAAAAGACGACATCATGAATTTTGCAGGTAAATGGATGGAACCTGAAGCCATTATGCTAAGTGAAGTAACACAGTCCCAGAAAAAACAAATGGGGAATGGTTTCCCTCATTTGTGGATGCTAACACCAAATCCCCAGTTGAAAGGCAAGGTGAACAACATTATTGTTATACTTCTTCTTATCTGAAAGCAACTATGTTGTTATAATGTAAATCTCTTAATGGGCTCTAGAATGGAATCGCCACTTATTTTCAGACTCTGTAATTACTGTATATGGGTGGAAGGTATGTATTCATATTTTAGAGTAATATAAAATTAAGGGAGGAAAATGTGAATTCCTAAACATAAAAAAGACTGAGAGAAAAATGCAGGACATTTATGGCAGAATGCATGATCCATGGTGGGGTGGGGGGAAGGGAAAGGGGAAATATGTCTAAATTGAACTGAAAAATGATGTGTGAAATACATAAAACATCAATAAAAGCATTATATTAAAAAAGAGTAGGGTCTAGATGAATATGATTCCTTCAGGCTTTTTACCCCAGCTAGGCTTTATTTATCTACGAGCTCCTGAGACCCTGTTCATGTGAACCTAAAGCATTGGTGTCAGGATTCACAAGACCCATGCCAATCCAACCAGACAAAAACCCTGCACATAATTGCAGAAATGCATAGCAGAACCCAATTGTAGCTGAAGAAATATTAGCAGCTGATTTCAGTTTGGTGAGGAAGAACTGATCTTCTTTAAGAGAGGAACTCTGGATAGTCTGATCGGAGCTCAGAGGATGAACTGGCACTGAGGACTAGCTGGGCAGAGTAATTTGGCACAAGAAACCCTAACGAAATGACAGAAGAGGAAGCGTGGGAGGATGCCAATGGAGAAACAGATGTAAAGGTGATCAAGGCTGATTGAAAAATTTTGTATGAAATACACAAAAAATTCAATAAAATAATAAAGGAGCAGGGTCTATAAGATCTTTAGATCATTGTGAATATTCTCTTGAAGGGTGAAGAGGGGCTCCTGCTCATTCCTCGTTATCTCATTTGTTCTCTATGATAAAATATTTTACTTCACCATGTGTCCACCATGAGGTGCTGTCTCATCATAAGTTTGAAAGCCACAACCCCTATCAGTCATCTAGTGAAACCTCAAAAACTATGAGCCACAATTGGCCCTATTTTGGTAAGTTAAACATCTCAAGTGTTTTCTTATAATGGCAGATAGCTGATTAACACTGTCAGTGAGTGCTTCTCAGGCTTGGTGCTGAATTTCCACATCTGNCTTACATACATGTGGGCAGTACACCATACATATAAAGTAAAAAATAAAATATAAAAGAAGACTACATCAGTTGCTTGGTATCCATAGGGGAGTTGATCCAGGATTCTCCATGTATAGCAAACTTGGGGATGCTTAGGTGATTTACATAAAATATACATAGGAAACAGCATCAGGTAAACATATATCTGCCCAAAGTCTATGCTGCACATCTTTTTGTTTATCTTAAAACATCTTTAGATTGTTTATGATGCCTAATGCAATATAAATCTATGTAGGTTGTTGTGCTTTATAATTTATAGAATGACAGAAAGCCAAAGTTATTGCAATATATTTGGGGTGGCGTGGCTGTGGGCGGAACGGGTGGGGTGTGTTTTTAATCTTTTTGAACAGGGTTCCCTTTAGTCCCAGCGGGCCTGGGGCTCACATGTAGACCAGGCGGCCTTGAACGCAAAGATCCACCTGCCTCTGCCGTGCCCAAGCGAGGAAAAAGGCGTGTGCCACCATGCCCCACCATTATTTTTTTTGTGGTTAGTTGAATCCTGATACTCAAACCGCAGATGGAAGGGCTGACTGTATTTCACATAATTATTTTCTGAAACTACCTGAAACAGATGGATTTGATTAATGCGGTGACTAGGAAGGGTGAGTCTTAGATAAGAATCCCACTCTACTCCAGAGCGGCTGCAGCCCTGGAATAGTGGTGCAGTCTCTAAGCCCCAGTTTTTATCTCTAGCATGGACTGGTAATAAGGCCTATCTTACAGAGCTTCTGTAAGCATTCAGTAAGATACTACATGGAATGCAAAGAAAGTACTTACCATCAGGTCAGTACTTTATGTAGTGATCATTATTTCTTCAAACACTTTAAGAACAGAACAGTTCCAAATTTCAATTGTGCTGCTGTATTTAGGAGAATAAACCCAGAGTTTTAGGTACATAATGCCTGGAAATGATTCATTTTCAACTGACAGAGGAGTTCCCGAGTCTTTACCTCTTGGTTCTCACCTATATTTGGCTAGAAGTGAAGGTTAATACATTTCTTGGTCTGAATATACCAGATGGTGCATGGTGGTGTGGGTGTGTGGGGTATGATGGGGTGTCTTTGTGTCGCTCATCATCATCATCTGGGTGCAAGATGTAGAGCATGATTTTTTAATTTCCTCAAAACAGTATTAAAGTTCCCCATCTTTTACAGCTTTTTTTTTTATATAACTTTTGGTGTAAAATACAGTCCTTGAAGAGTTTTGTTACTTCACATGAGTAACATGAAAGGCAGAGAGGGGCCATGCATGCTTCTCAGACTTAGTGTATTCACTGGCTTGCATGTGGAATGTGTGAAAAAATAATGTAGATTCTGACTCATCGTGGATTCCAATTTAGTAAGGACTTTTAAAAATTACATATGTCAGAGCTCCTTGGAAGTGTGGGTTTTAGGCCCAACTGTGATTTCATTAGTTGGGTCACTCACACCACACTTCTGTTTCCTCAGAAATAAAGCCATTGGGTGACATACCCTCTTAAATCTCTTCAACTCTGATTCTACTGATACTACCACCTTGGGATGTCAAATAGGAAGCACAAACAAGTTTATGATACTCAGTGGATCCCTTTCATGGGATAATCATATCAGCCCTGAGGACAGCCACCCGTATGCATATTGGAAGGAAAACAACAATACAGCAACACAACAGAAAAGACTATGTCAAAGAACTGACGTGAAATAGTAAACTTCTACTCAAAACAGCAAACTTCTGCATTGAGAATTTTAAGAGAGACTGAGAAAAAGATGAAAACATGTTTGGAAGAATGCATGAGCTCGGTGAATGGGGGGCAGAGAGGGGGACAGGGGTCTAGATTTGTGTTGTGTGTGTTTTTGTATGAATGCACAGAGCTTTCGGTAAAACATTGGCAAAAGAGATATCTGGTGGTTAAGTTACAATCAGAGTCAATAACAGAACACACCATGTTAACTTCTTCACTGATGGCTATTAGTCAATTGGTGGGCATTAGCCAGAACACCTGTCCAAACTGTTTAGATTCATTAAGCATATGGAACATCATTCAATCCATGGAAGTCTTTATTCCAAAAAGAATAAGAAGGGAGTTTGCTTGAATATCAGCTCATCAGACACCTTGCATTGCTGAGGAATAGCCAAATGAAAATACTGGAGAACTGGATCTGGATTACAGATTTAATGTTCTTCATATTTATTTTAGAAAGAGTACTCTCTTTTTTTTTTGCTAGGCAGGAGCCTGGCATGCATAAAGGCTTCATTTTTGTCCACTTGTGAGGGAATGCAATAGTTTTGTATGGACAGTGTCTGTTGATAGTATGTTTTATGTTGTCTTCCCTTTCTTCCAAATGCAGTGTCATTTTTATCACAACCATAAATAACCTCACCATTTGGAGAGAGGGTGTGGAATTCTTCCCATCCCCTTCCATAGCCTGAGCTCCTGTTCGTTTTCTCAGCAGTAGATTCATTAGCCTTCTGATGAAGTTAATAAGTGAGCAGGACCAGACAGTCCCTTCTAAAATAACATTTATAAATGGATGCATTTCCTTACTCTCTAAGGTAGGCTTTAATTTATTTCCCTGCCAGATGTCCACGTGTGTAAAACTATGATAGGTGGGCTCTTGGAAAGTGGGTTAAAGCCAAAAATGGGAAAAATTCAATTCACAGAGAGCCTATCTATTTTCACATTTATAGGAAAGTGGATTTTACAAACCCTATTCCTGCTTATATATAACAACTATAAAGATTAAATAGTCAAGCTTCATCATTATCTTTTCACCATTTGGTGACCAACCAATTACTTTACTGGACATACATAGTTCATGTCATTAGAAGCCTTCTGGAAGCATTGTCATAAAGATCAGTGTCCTAGACATTATTTGGGGAGCAATGAATTCTTAAGAAGTTGCCTTTTCTGCCACATGTCAGTGAGGCTTCTCTTTAGGAATCTCTGAACTCACAGAGGAAGAATTTTACACCTTCCCGTTTCTTCCGAACATAATGTTCATGTTCAAACTGAAGTCAAGTCTTAAAATGCAATACATAAAGTTTGCCTTTTAGAACCTCTACCTTTTTCAATGATACTGGCCTTTCACACTTGTATATTTATGGTCCCTGCTCACATGATTGAATGGCACGTTTCACATTTGTGGGAGGAAGGTGTGGCCTGTGTAATTCAATATTCCATTTCACAGATGGATAAACTAAAGTCCTTAGAGGGTTCATGGCCAGTGTCTTAAGATCTGGGCCTCAAATCCAGATCTCCCAATTCTTAGTACCTTCTAACTCCTGCTGTTGTATTAACAATCCCTCTTTCCTTGCCTTTCCTGCTCAGTGCTGTATTTCATAAGAGATCAGTGGTGAAGGGACTGCTTTGGGGAATAGAAATGGGTTTCCTTGGATATTTGTCTAAATGATTTTCACTTTAGGTGAATCATGAGAATCACCTGGGAAATTTAAGAAAAGTCATTTTCCTGGGCCTCATTCCAAACCTTTTGAATCAATTTCTGGGATGGAGATCTAAACTTAGAGTTTTAAAGGGCTCTCCTCTCTTAGGTCAGTGGTATAGCCACTGACTTAAGAGAATCTGGTAGATTCATGAAAAGTTGTTCTAGAGTCTTCCCCGGGCCATCAGCTCTCCCTGTGCCCATTTTCCCTATGGCTGGCTCAGAGTGACAAATGCAGTCACTCTTACAGAAGCCCACAGTTGCACCTTCATTGTTACAAATGACAGCCATTAATAACTGGAATGAGCTTTGGCACTTACTAATTAGCTCCCATTCTGTCAGCATCAGGCCTGTCTAATTGGGCAATTAACATTGATCTCGGAGAGCACTGACTCAAGAGAGTGGTCGTAGAAGCTGCTTTCCATGCTGAGGTAAACCTTATGAGGGTAAGTTGGCAGTGAGGAGCCTAGTATCTGATCCCATGGGGGACCAGAGAGCACAAAAAATAGCAAATGGTTTCCAGGTGACATTGGAAGGCTTTCTGTTCATAAAAGAAGTTTTGATCACTAACAAATAGAAATCCTCAGTAACTTAATCAAGGTATCATACATGCTGGAAGGACACTGAGATAGCTCAACATTGTGAAGAAGAGATACAAACCAAAACCTCTAGAAATGACGATTCAGGTTTCTTCAGTGTCACAGCCACTGTATGTTCTGGCTGTTCTCTTTCGTGATCTGCCAGCAAATGACACCTACCTTCTCTGTGCTTTAAGATCTTGCACGGAGACTTGAAGGGACCAATTATTCAATGGAGTTAAAACTGTGACTGTCCAGGGAGGGAGAATTTCCAGGTCTGCCATGGCTCTTGGTCATCTCTGTGCATATCAACATGGGAGCCATCAGAAGAAAGGTAAGAGTTCTGAGAGTATCAGTCCAGAATCCTTAACAGATAACATACTTTCCCTCTGATTCTTATGTAGAAGTGAGCAATTTAAAGTATATAGAATTTTCTTCAATGTATATTTTTTATAATTTTTGTGTATTTCATACATTCACATTAATTTTAGACCCCCTTCCCTATCTACACTTTCCCATAAGCCCCCTCACGGATTTCATGCTTTATATGCCATATGTATATATATATATATATTATATATAGATATATAATGTAAATAGATATATCATATATATGTATATAATATACATATATATATATGTACACACACACAAATATATATATATATATATTAAATAATTATGTATATATATGTATTTATTGAGTCAAGAGTTTGTGTCCCCAGATGTTCATCAGTGTGAGTTCATCCACATCCACTAGAGACTGGTCAGCCTATTAGTATTACTTGCTTAAAGAAGATCAGCTCTCCCTCACCCAGTAGTGATCACTGCCAATAGTTCCTCAGAAGGTTGGGTCCTCCTGTCCATTTCCCCAATTTTATGTTGGGTTTTTGTCTGGTTTGAGTTTGCATGGGTCTTGTACCTGCTATCATAACTCATATGAACAAGTTCACAGAAGGCTGTTTCCTTGTGATCATCCACCATCTCTGGCTCTTATGACCTTTCTGCCCCCTCTTCTGCAATGGTCCCTGGGACCTGGAAGGATGAGGTTTTAGTATAGGAGTCGTTCCAGGTACACACATCCAGGAGTCTCTTATTCTCTACACTTTGGCCAGTTGTGGCCATTTGTGTTAACTGTCCTCTGTTACATGAGCATGCTTCATTAGTGTATACAGAATTTTAAAGCTTATCTCTTTAATGATACTATTGATTCAAAGGGGTATCAGTTACTTCATATCAGGGAATATGCTAGGAGCTTCACACAGAAACAGCCTTGGAAGGGTTTCATCACATGGTGGCAGATAACAAACCCAGTAGGCTAACAACCAGTGGTAACAAGGTGAAGCTTGGTCCCAGGTCTATAAACTCTATGGTTGTGTCATTGTTCTTTTCTGGCTTTTCACTTACCTTATTATTGGTGTTATCTAGTGTTTTGACTTTAATAAGCTTCTCCTGAAGGACAATGAACCAAAGTCTTTTGTTTTTTTTAAATTTTATTTATGTTATTTATTTATTTTATTTATTATATTTATTTTGTGTCTTTCGAGACAGGGTCCTCCCTGAGCCCCCAGCTGTCCCTGGAACTCACTCTGTAGACCAGGCTGGCCTTGAACCACAAAGATCTGCCTGCCTCTGCCTCCCAAGTGCTAGGATAAAGGTGTTGTGCGCCAACCAGTCCCAAGTTCGAACCAAAGGCCATTGTCATATGTGCAAATAAATAAGCCATCTTAAGTTACTCTAGGCACAAAAGACAAGCACAAAAAGACCGAATGGAAACAAAATTTAGAAGATATCAAACTTTATATCATACAATTTTCAGGCCACCTCATATTTGACAAAGGGGCAAAAATCCTCAATGGGGGAAGGATAGCATCTTTAGCAAATGGTGCTGGCAAAATTGGATCACCATTTGTAGAAAGACAAAGTTAAACTCCTACCTGTCACCCTGTACAAAAATCAACTCCAAGTGGATCAAAGACCTCATGTGAAACCTGAAACGCTGAGGTAATAGAAGAAAAAGTTGGCAACAACCTACAAGACATAGGCATAGGAAAAGACTTTCTAAATCAGACAGCAGCTGTGTAGGAAATGAGGTCAACAGTCAACAAATGGGACCTCATCAACTCAAAAGATTCTGTACACAGTGAAAGAAACAAGGAAATTAAGAGAAAACCCACAGTGGGAGGAAACCTTCACCAGTGATTTATCTGACAGAACATTACGATTCAGAATATATAGACTACTCAAAAAACAAAGAAGAAACAAATGACCCACTGTAAAAGGATTGGAGTAAAGCTGAACAGAGAATTTCACCAGTGAGGAATGAAAGATGGCTGAGAAACAACCCTTACAAGAAGTTACGACTGGCTAAGATCAAGAAAACAAAAGACACCAAATGCTGGAGAGGTTGTGGGGGAAAGGGGAACCCTCATCCACTGCTGGTGGGGATGTAAATTTGTACAACTAATATGGAAAGCAGTGTTGAGAACCCTTAAAAGACTCAAAATGAGCCTACCACCTGACGCAGTCATACCACTCCTGGGTATATACCCAAAAGACTTATTTTACTGCAAAGATACATGTACATCTATGTTTATTGCTGCTCTCTTCACAATAGTGAAGAGCTGGAACCAATCCAATGCCCCTCAATAGATGAGTGGCTAACAAAAATGTGGTACATCTACACAATTCAGTGGTAAGGAAAAGACGACATCATGAATTTTGCAGGTAAATGGATGGAACCTGAAGCCATTATGCTAAGTGAAGTAACACAGTCCCAGAAAAAACAAATGGGGAATGGTTTCCCTCATTTGTGGATGCTAACACCAAATCCCCAGTTGAAAGGCAAGGTGAACAACATTATTGTTATACTTCTTCTTATCTGAAAGCAACTATGTTGTTATAATGTAAATCTCTTAATGGGCTCTAGAATGGAATCGCCACTTATTTTCAGACTCTGTAATTACTGTATATGGGTGGAAGGTATGTATTCATATTTTAGAGTAAGATAAAATTAAGGGAGGAAAATGTGAATTCCTAAACATAAAAAAGACTGAGAGAAAAATGCAGGACATTTATGGCAGAATGCATGATCCATGGTGGGGTGGGGAGAAGGGAAAGGGGAAATATGTCTAAATTGAACTGAAAAATGATGTGTGAAATACATAAAACATCAATAAAAGCATTATATTAAAAAAGAGTAGGGTCTAGATGAATATGATTCCTTCAGGCTTTTTACCCCAGCTAGGCTTTATTTATCTACGAGCTCCTGAGACCCTGTTCATGTGAACCTAAAGCATTGGTGTCAGGATTCACAAGACCCATGCCAATCCAACCAGACAAAAACCCTGCACATAATTGCAGAAATGCATAGCAGAATCCAATTGTAGCTGAAGAAATATTAGCAGCTGATTTCAGTTTGGTGAGGAAGAACTGATCTTCTTTAAGAGAGGAACTCTGGATAGTCTGATTGGAGCTCAGAGGATGAACTGGCACTGAGGACTAGCTGGGCAGAGTAATTTGGCACAAGAAACCCTAACGAAATGACAGAAGAGGAAGCGTGGGAGGATGCCAATGGAGAAACAGATGTAAAGGTGATCAAGGCTGATTGAAAAATTTTGTATGAAATACACAAAAAATTCAATAAAATAATAAAGGAGCAGGGTCTATAAGATCTTTAGATCATTGTGAATATTCTCTTGAAGGGTGAAGAGGGGCTCCTGCTCATTCCTCGTTATCTCATTTGTTCTCTATGATAAAATATTTTACTTCACCATGTGTCCACCATGAGGTGCTGTCTCATCATAAGTTTGAAAGCCACAACCCCTATCAGTCATCTAGTGAAACCTCAAAAACTATGAGCCACAATTGGCCCTATTTTGGTAAGTTAAACATCTCAAGTGTTTTCTTATAATGGCAGATAGCTGATTAACACTGTCAGTGAGTGCTTCTCAGGCTTGGTGCTGAATTTCCACATCTGTTCTAACCCTTGGCCAGTGTACTATAGCTGAAGGTGGTAAGATGGGTCAGGTATAGTCCACAATTTTCAGCTTTCTCCTGTGATACTCTCTTTATACTCTGCACTCACCCAGAGATATAAAAATGCTCTTAACCATCCACAAATCCTCCACGTCTATTTTGATGAAAAGTTGTAGATAACTAAATATTATCTAAGCCTGGTATGCCATTTCAGATATGCATTTTTCTCTGTTTATCTCTGTCTTTCTGTCTGTCTCTCTACGATATATACATGTGGTCTTCCATTCAGGTATGTGTGGAGGCCTGAAGTTGTTGGCATGTTCTCCTTAATCGCCTGCTTCTTCGCTTTATTTTTAGGACAGGATCACTCACTGATTCTGGAGATTGCTTCTTGGGTTACAGCACTGGGGTTACAGGCTTCATTAGGCCCTGTTTTCTCATGGATGCTGGGGATCCAAACTCTGGACCTCATGCTTGTACAAGAAGCACTTTACCTCTGAACTGTCTCCCCAGCCCCCATTTTCTTTTGAGACCTAGTCTCATGTAGCCTAGGTTGGCCTTGTACTCTTGATTCCTCTGCTTCTTCCTTTGGAATGCTGCGATGGCAGATGTCCACCAACACACCTGGATTTCATACATTTTCAATTATAGTTTTTATTGAGATAATTTGGGATTCATAATGATGGTGGGGATTGAGCAAAAGTTTAACCTGGCTTGTCAGTCTGTCCCCATAAAGAAGATGTGGAGTAGTTCTATTACCACAAGTTTATTTCTTGAGCATTTAAAAATTTATTATTTGTCTCTGTGTATGTATGTATACCTACTCATACATGCATACACATGCAGAGTGTGCATTTGGAGGTAAAAAGACAACTTGCAGGAATCAGTCCTTTCCTTCTACCATGTGGGTTTCAGGGATCTGACATATGTGTTCAAGCTTAGCAGCAAGCACCCTTAGATACTTAGCCATCTCATGGACTCTGTCCTGGTTTTATAATCCCTTTCACATCCTTTACTTGTACTCTTTGTTACCAAACCTTGAAAAAACTTACTCTGATCTCCATTTCTATTAAAATAAATGTTATTGGAAATGGTACTGTATAATATGTAACACTCTGAAATGGTCTTTTTTCACTTAGCATATTCTCTGGAGATCTCTGCAAGTTGCTGCACATTGTTTGTTGCTTTTCTACATGCCATTTTTTATTTCTTTCTAGTCACCAGAGATATTTATAAATGGAGTCGGTTTTTGTATGTTGATTTGGTGCACTGCAATGTTCCTCAGCTCATTTGGTGTTTTTTATGCTTTTAAATGCTGTGGACTCTATACTGTGCTAAGGGCTGTCTGAATTCATTATGAAACAGAATGAGTTCCTGAATGAGGGTTCAGTTTAGGAGAATGGGCTATACCATAGTCATATATTATTTAAGTTTATTTACTGAGATTACTTTATGGATACAGAAAAGATTTTCTCTTCTAATCACCTCCAATTAAGAGAGAGTTAGAGAGGCAGAGCTAGAAAGACAAAGGAAGATATAATATAGATCTCCTTGGAGGAATAACTCACAGTGGATGCCACAAGCTTATGTCCTCTAGTGGTTAGGCGATGTTATAAGCCACAACAAGAACTTGTCACCCTTTATAGAGAAACCACAGTTTGCGGATTAGCATACCATCCAAGCATCTGTGTCTATGCTCACAGCTTAGCTTGACACAATAAGTGGTACTGCTTAAATGCCTGTACATCCAATAGCTTGAGCTTTGTTAGTATGACTGAAAAGGGTATCACTGTGAAAGCTGTCAATCCGTGAAGAGAAACAAACTGAACAGACCAGAGTCCAAAATGACAACTCCAAAGAAATTAGACTGTTTTCTTCTCACCCATTTGTGCCCCTTTCCCAAAGCCTAGGGAACAAACTGCGGAAGAGGAGGCGTGGTAGATTGTAAGGGCTGTGGAGAGATAGGGGTGAATCATGAGACTATAGGAATATAGTCTGGACACCTGATTGATCAACATGCCTGTGCATACAAGCTTCTCCAACTGGACTATGGGAACCTTGGGTTGTTCAAAATTTGGACATAGATACTTGCAAAATGCACCAATTACTTAATTGTATGACATACTGAGTAACATCATTGTTATCTGCAAACAACTGTGTCATTGTATTGTAGAATCCCTTAAAAATAAAAATAAAAAAATTAAAAAAAAAAGAAAGACAAAGGAAGAGAAAGAGAATGAGAAACAAGGAGAGAAAGAACACAAAACTTTCATATTCCATTCTTTAAGAAATAATTAGGTCGGGGCTGGAGAGATAGCCTAGTGGTTAAGAGCACCGACTGCTCTTGCAGAAGACCCGAGTTCGATCCCCAGCACCCACATGGCGGCTAAGAACCGTGTGTAACTCCAATTTCAGGAGAACTCCAGTTCCAGGAGAATCCGAGACCCTCTTCTGACCTCTGCGGCATTGCACGACACGGGTGCACAGACGTACATGCAGACAGTACATTCATACACATACAAAAATAAATAAAATATTAAAAAAAAAGAAAAAAAAGAAATAATTAGGTGGGTTTTTGTGTGTATGCATATGAATGTGTGATCCTGTGGGTGCATGTATGTACTTGTACACATGTGGTTAAAGGTCAGAGTTCAATACTGGGTGCTGTTCTTCAGGCAATGGCCAGCACAGGGTCTCTCTTTGACCTAGAGCTCACTGAGTAGTCTAGGAAGGCTAGCTAGTGAGCCCAGGACCTTCCTGCCTCCACGTCCTAGCACTGGGATCATAAGTGTGCCCCACTGTGTCTAGTTTTTTCAGTAGATTCTGGGGATGAGACCCAGGTCCTCCTGCTTGCTCATCCAGCTCTTTACCAGTTGAACCATTTCTCCATCCAAATAATTATATTGTAGATTAATTTTAAATTGGGAAGATTAGAGGATGATAAGACAAGGAGCCATGTAGGAAGTGGGCTTCGAAGGATAGGTAGGCCATTGGTAGATGATATGGAGGGTGAGCGAGCTAGGTAAATATTAGGTTAAACTTGGAGGAGAAAAGAAGGAGAGAGCATTCAGCAGATAGCCCTAGGGACAGCCGAGTGGGCTTATGGATGCAATTTGGAGACAGCGACGATGGAGGAAGCTGGGCAGGAAACAAAAGTCCTTTGGAACCTTTGATGTCCACTTGAGCAGTGTGGAAATTTGTCTGTCTGTAGAGGAAGAAGAAACAAAGGTCTGTGGAGAAGGATTGTAGAAGAATATGTTTGAATGCTGTTTAGCAAGAATGATTTAATGTTGTCAGCAAGGAAAAATCAAAGCTTGGAGACAAGTCATTATTTTCCTCATTCATTCAGTGAATCTTTCATTTCATGTGTATTCTTCTTATTTATTTATTTTTTGTCAACACCTGGAGTGTGCCTAGTGATGTGATGTTACACCTCAGGAATGAAAAGACCAGAAGACTAAGTTCATGCTTGAGGGAAACTAGAAACCTCTTTTCCCACCAAAATCTGTGGCTGTCAAATGTGTGTATATTCTACATGGTTGAGGCTAGTTGAGCTGACTGGCCTCATTGAGTCTTAGCTGGTGAGAGGCCATCAGAGACCAGGCTTCACTGGCTTCCTGTACTCAGAGAAAGGTCAGACTTCAAGATTCTGAAAGCATTAAGTATGGAGCCCTTTGAGGGTGACATTCTTTTAATAGGGGGTGCAAAGTACAAAGGAAGTAGTGTGGCTTTTTAAAATTTCTCCATTTCCTTCTCAAGGTGCACTTCCTGTGGGGGTGTGGGCAGAGGTGGTGATGATGGAAACTGTGAGGATTTGAATTGCAGCCAGTTCTGATTTGTTCCAACACTTCAGTGCTTCATCTTTCCATCTTCTTGAAATAATCTGCTTGAATCCCCAGCGTCTTGAGAGTTGAGAGGCTATGCAAGATTTCATTTTGCCAACTGGTAGGAAATAATGCATTTCTCATGCTCTCTGCTTTCTCTCTTTTTGGAATAATTCAAAATCTATTTAATTTTACTAAGAAAAATAATTTTCTGAACTTTGATAAAGGAAGAGTACCTTTGAGAATAGCAGGCATCTCAGCTCTAGGTGACACATCTGCGGTGGAACCTTGGTACTGAAGGCTCAGGGAATATAGTTGACTGCATCTCTTAACTCCAGCAAAACTTCCTTATGAAATAGGGTGATGAACACAGAAGGACACAACAGACCAAACTGTAGAGTGCAAAGTGCATGTCACTGGATAGAACATTTTTTTTAACTTATAAAAGGAAGAGTTTATTTGAGCTTACAATTGATGGTTCCAGGGAATTAAAGTCCATCCTGGCAGGGAGGCATGTTGGCAGGAGCTGGAGCAGAAAACTGAGGTTCACATCTTACAGTGAACACAGGAAGCAGAGAGCACAACTGGAGACTGGCAAGGTTTGTTGAACTCTCTAAGCCCGCCCCCAGTGATGTACTTCCTCCAGCATGGCCAGGCCTTCTAAGATCTCCCAAAGCAGCACTACCAACTGGGGACAAAAATTCTCAATACTTGAAGCCTGTGGGGAGCATTCTCATTCAAACCACCACATTCCACTCCCTGGCCCCCATAGGCTCATGACCATATAAAATGCAAAATGCATTTAGTTCAACCTTAAAAGTACCCATAGTCTTTACCAGTCTCAATACTATTCAAAAGTCTACAGTCCAAAGTCTCTTCTGAGACCCAGGGCAATCTCTTGACTATAAGCTCCTATAAAATCAAAAGACAAATTACATACTTGCAACATACAGTGGAAAAGAATATACATTCCCATTCCAAAAGAGAGGAATAGAGGCACAGTGAGGAAATATAGGACCAAAACAAGACCAAAAACCAGCAGGGCAAATACCAAGTCCAGTAGCTCCATGTGAGACTTCTAGGACTTTACTTCCAAAGGGCTTAGATAGATCAGCTCTTCCAGCTTTGCAAGGAACATACATCTCTTTCTTAGGCTGTATCAATCCTTGTATGCAGCTCTCCTTAGCAAATATCTCACAGCTCTGGTATCTTGAATGTCTTCTTGGGGTCTCCACTACCAACCAGGCTTCACCTTCACAGCTTCACACAGTGGCCTATCAGGGCCTTCTTTATGCATGGACCTCTCTGCTGCACTCTGCTTGGCCTTGGCAGCTTTCTGAAACTGTGGAGGAAGAACTGATGACCCCTTCGCTCTTGCATCCTTCATGCCTCTAAAGCCAGCACCATATGGATGAATCTGCCAAGTTTGGCTGCAAGTTTGGCCTACTTCAGCCACATTTGCAGCTTTTCTCTGCCCTGGACTTGTTGGAGTAGAAAACCCATTCAGTATTTTCGTTTCAAAAGTTGGAGGCTTAGCTGGGTGTGGTCTTGCCCTGAGAGTACTGTTTCTATTGTTTACTTGTAAATCTCTATGCCTCTCCTTAATCACTTTAATCTCTGTATCAAAGGGATCCTCTCATTCACAAGCCTTGGCTCCTACATTAATCTTCCTAGTGCACTTTTCCAATCCAAACTGTATATTCTGCATTTTTCCTGCCCCATTTGCTCATTTTCACTGTAGATCTGTATAATATTCAGCGTTAATAGCCATGTCACCATTTCCACATTAGGCTGTCTTGAAATATCCTCTGCCAAAGAAATTAGTCCATTGTTTTCAATTTAGCCTCAGGCAAGCATTTGGGCCATGGGTAAACTCCAGCCAGACTCTTTGCCAAAATATTCCAGTTGCTGTTTAAGTCCTTATTTTCCCGTGGAGCTACATTTTTCTCAGAACTGCTTTTTCCAGGCTTCTACTAGAATGGCCCATTAAGCTATCCTTACAGCAGTCAACAGCTTTTCTAGCCCAAAGTTCCAAAGTCTTCCACATTTCGCCAAACACCCACATGGTCAGGTTCTTCACAGCCAATAGCCCAGTCTCTGGTACCAATTACTGTATTAGTCACTTTTCTGTTGCTGTGATAAACCATCATGATCAAGGGAACTTAAAAAAGGAAGAGTTTATCTGGGTTTATAGTTGATGGTTCCAGGGAATTAGAGTCCATCCTGGCAGGGAGGCATGGTGGCAGGAGCTGGAGAAAAAAGCTGAGGTTCACATCTTCCAGTGAACACAGGAAGCAGAGAGAGAGAGAGGGGTGGATAGCACTTTTATATTATACCTTACCCACTCAGGGCAAGACCACTTTGGAAGAGGGGACAGAAAGATCATAAGAGCCAGGGTTGGTACATGACTATAAGGAAACAGTCTGGGAACTTGGCCATATGAATTTACAGCAATGGTGAAAGCATGCACAACACACACACACACACACACACACACACACACACACTCAAATGAGATAAAAACCCAGGCTAGAACTGGGGAAATAGGAAGGAGGCCCTGGCCTTAGCTGAGGAACTACTGGTAGCTGATCACTGCTGGGTGAGAGAGAACTGACCTTCTTTAAGGGAGTGATGGTAGCTAGGTTGACCAGAATGAAGTCACACTGAGGGACATCTGGATACATGAACGTGACTTGATAACCCTTGATATATATGATGGAATGCATGAAATCTTATGGGCAGGGTATGGGGGAGTACAGATAGGGAGGGGGCCAAATATTATTAAAATGTATTATATGAAATACATGAAAATTCAATAAAAATATACATTGGAAAAAATAATCCAAATTCTCTCCAAAATCATTGTGAAGCCTTGCCCCTGTGCTGGGTAGCTTTAGTGTCAACATCACACACCTGAGTTGAGGAAGCCTCAATCAGGGAATTGCCTCCAATGAACTGGCTATGGTCATGTCTGAGGGGTATTTTCTTGATTGTTGAATGATGTGGGAGGGCCCAGCCACTATGGGCGGGGCCACCCCTGGGCAGGTCGTGCTGCATTGTATAAGAAAGTGGGCTGAGCATGGGCCAGGGAAGCATGCCAGTAAGCAGCAGTCCTCCATGGGCTGTGCTTCAGCTCCTGCCTCTAGGTTCCTGCTCTGAGTTCCCACCTTGGGCATCCTAAGTGATGAACTATGACCTGGGAGATGTAAGATGAATAAACCCTTTCCTCCTCAAGTTGGTATTGGTCAGAGTTTTTTGTCACAGCAACTGAAGAGAAACTAGAATACCCACCCACACCTACATTTTTTTTTCTTTTTCTTTTTCTTTTTTTTTTTTTTAGTTTTACCCCTTTTTTTTTTTTTGGTATTTTTGAGACAGGGTCTCCCTTTTAGTACCAGGTGTCCTGGAGTTCACTCTGTAGACCAGGCTGGCCTTGAACCCACAGAGATCCACCTAACTCTGCCTCCCGAGTGCTGGGATTAAAGGCATGCACCACCACATCTGGCACACCTACATTTTTATCTGTAAATTTTACACAAATGAGATCCTGTTTTATTATGAACTTCCTTCCCATTTTATATGAAGTTTGACTAAGCATTTCCTATGTTATTCAAAGTGTTTTTCAAACATAATTTTAATGTTTGCATAATAGGATATTATATTGCTTTTCCATAAATTACTTAACTCTTCTTCTTTTAGAGATGTAGTTGTTTTATATTTTTCCACTATTTAAAAGGTATTATAAAACACACGTAGATACATAAATCTTTGCTCTTGTTTTATTTCAGATCCTTTCCCTAGGATAGCCTTCTAGAGGTAGAATTTTAAGACTCAGCATATGCTGTCAAATTGGTTTTGAGTGAGGTGCACTTTTTGAAACTCTTAGGCTAGAAAAGCCAAACTCTGAGATTCAAAGAGAAGTGCTGATAAGAGTTTGCAATGTGTACTTGTGTGAGTGAGGTGTTTATCTACTATACAGATGCAGTCAGGTTTTAGGGTAATTAGTATACCTAAAGATTTTGGTAGAATTACTGGTAATCTTAATTACTCACATCCTTTGAAATGATGCATTTTCCAGATTTAAAGAGCACACGCATCTTCTGACAATTATGAACATCTGAAAAATAAAACAACCACAGCAAGATCAATAATAATACTAGTAATAGTAATAATAATATTAATAATAATAATGCTTTTCACATTTACTAAGTACTATGTGCCAGGTGCTCATTGAAATGCTTTGCATACATTTGTTCTTATAATAAGCCAATTGGGTCAATACTATTTTTACTTTACAGCAGAGCAGTTAAAGAGCTCAGGGAAGTTTAAATATTTTTCCTAATTAGTAGGCAGAATTATTGGGATTTGATTTAAATCCACTAATTTTAGGGACTATGGACTTGATCCCCCATTCTAGCTACTTTTGCTAAAGTTAGAAGTTGATTTCTTTTGCAGGGCGTGGTGGTGCATTCCTTTAATCCTAGCACTAGGGAGGCAGAGGCAGGCAGATCTTTGTGAGTTAAAGGCCAGCCTGGTCTACACAGTGAGTTCCAGGACAGCTGGGGCTACAGGGAGACCCTGTCTTGAAAAGACCAACCAATAAAAAAAAAAGAATTTGATTTCTTATCTCCTAGTGCAAGACTTTAGTGCGCTAGCTCATGGGAAGGACCTGATACTTTCCACAGAAGGCATTATCTGTTACAGTTTCATCAAAGGAGATATGTGCAGGATCTGGGCTCTTTCCTTCCCTAAAGAGTTAGAAAAGTTGCATCTCCTTAATTCTCTTAGTAGCCACTGAAGCACTTATGGAAAAGGAGCTCATGCCTGCCATGCCTGCCTTACATGTTATTTGTATGTTCTTGAGAGCCATTGTTTGGGTAAAAAACCTGTTCTGCTCAAGTCTTGTGAGTTAAATCCTGGCTTTGTTGCTTGCTACCTGTCAGCTTTGGGCTTCATCTCTGAAGTGTACACAATGGTGGCACCTACCTGGGCAAATGAGAAGATGCCCTGAAACAGTATTGTTAGCGTTGCATACAGTGCTGGCTCTCATGCTCTGTGAGGATTTGCCTCAGTGTGCCACAACGTTGCTTTGTCCTAATTCCTCTGTTAAGGTCTCCTGCCTTCCAGGGTTTACCTTGTGTTTCTCTGGTTCATGTAATAAAGTGTCGTGGAGGACCTCCCCGGACCTGCTCCTTTGGTGCCTCCCTCTAGTGTGGAGGCAGGGTGGACCATGTGCTCCCTGAGATTGTGGAAGAATATGGGAGTGAAGTAGGCTTAGGGAGGACTTCCTTAGGGGAGTTTGTGTGTCAGGGCTACTGGAACACAGGACACATGACGGTGGCTTCAGTGGCCAAAATATGTCTTATAGTTCTGGAGGATAGAGATTCATGGTCAATGGATTGTCTTGATCTTAGTTTGCCCTATTCCACTTCCAGCTTACCTCTGGTAGCCTGCTGGCAGTCCACAGCACTCCTTGGCTTGTGGAAGCACCCTCTTCTCTCCCTCTCCCTCTGCTTCTCCCTCTTCCTTCCCTCTTCCTCTTCCCCTCCCTCTCCCTGTCCTTGTCCCTCTCCATCTCCCTCTGTCCCTCCCTTCTCTCTCCTCTCTCTCCCTCCCCCTCTATCCCTCTCCCTCTCTCTTTCTCTCTCTCCTTCCCCTCTCTCCCTTCCCTCTCCTTCCCTCCTGTTATACCATTCATACTATATCAGATGCACTGCTACTTTGGTAAACCTTCATGTTAACTCTTATCCATACAAAAACTCGTTTTCCAAGTAAGGTCAGTTTTGAAGTTCTGGGGAGATGTTACCATAGAAATTGTTTTGAGACACAGTTTACATCATAACATTGACTGGGTGCTCAAAGTTGGACAAGGAATAATCAACCAGGAGCTTAAGCATTGGGCAAAAGATTCTAAGCTGGAGATCCTGTGGTGCATGGGAGATAGCTTTTATAGGGAGCCAGACAGAGCCAGTCAACGAGAGTCTGTGGAGCTACAAGGGGGCTGGAAGACAAGGTCTGTGGTAGCTTGTCAATAACATTCACCAGTTTGGGTTATGTGTGGATTGATGGTAAACAATTAAGTGACTTTAAGAGAAGAGGCAGAATTCAATGCGTTCGAGACTTATTTTATTAAAATAATTTTACGTTTTGTTGGGACTGGAGCATGCTCCCTTTCACTCTGATGTCTTCTGGTGCGCCTCCTCCCCCTGCTTTCTGCATGCATAGCTATTTGTGACTTGTTTTCCTCATCATTATGTGCATGTTTCAAAATATGATACATAAACTGAAAGCATTGCTGAATTTGATGCCAATATTTACTTCCGTCTTTTCTTCTGTTATCATAGTCTTATTTTTCATAACTTAGATGTTTGATAGTTTGCAAGTAACCAAGTCTACCGATCGTTATTTAAAGAATCAGTTTCTCAGTCTTAAATTTTTATGATAGAAGAGTTCTCACCTTTTAAATCTATTCTCATACGGCATCAGAACCCTCCCTTGGATGGCAAATGCGTGCTAAAAATTGTTGACTAAGCTGTGATATTCATGTGGGGAAACATCTGCTTGTTTTGTGCTGTTATCCTATCAAACCTTCCCTCAAACCTTCTGAAGTAGGCACTATTATGTTTCTACATTTCATGGATGGGGAAGTTGAGAGGCCAGTGTCGTGACTGTTCTAGTCAGCTGAAGGCCCTAAAGGTGGACTGAGGCTATTAAGATTGTTAGAACCATAGTTTACTCATAACCAAAAAACTTTGATGGGCTTTCACCCCTCTTATCACTTCTGACCTTTGTATGTACTCCTAGATGGAAGCTAAGACGTTCTCAGCAGAGTCCTTCTGTAGAACTTGCTGCCTCCTTTCCCACCCTTCCTGCTGTTACTGTTGGCACACTGTGCTCTGGAATTTATCCTTCTAATGCTAAAATTCCTTCTGGGAGGCATGAGTGGCATCCAGCCCCCTCCTCCCTCGGTCCCTAAGACAAAGTATGGTATGATTTTGCCAGACTGGTGATTTTATTGGGCTTACTAACAGAGCAATGGAAGAGGTGTTACTTACAGAAGCATGTGCATATGTGTGTGTGTGTGTGTGTGTGTGTGTGTGTGTGTGTGTGTGTGTTTGTGTGTGGTGCAGGGGGAGGGCACTCCAACTAGGGCCATATAGAAATTCTACATCCCAGCAGCTGCACAAAATACCAAGATAGCCTGCCTGCCTTCTGCTATTACTCTTAGTCTCTCCCTCAATAGGCAACTCAGGCCAGCTGGTTGGTTGGGAGTCATGACTGACTCTCCCTGCCCCTCCTTTCTTATGGAGTGTCAACAGTCATGTTTCTTTGTGATGATCCTAAGCAAGCCGGTGCAACCACGCTTGAGAAGAAGGTATCTGATGTCAGAGGCCAGTCCTTGCTACACCGTCCTTCCTCTGAGCCATTTTAGGGCCTACTGTGTGCTCTTTCTTCCAGAGACTTTCCTGAACACTCCAGCCTGGTACTCTCCCTCTTTTGTGTTTTCTGATTCATTCATCTGTTACTCAGCCTGACTGTGTAGCTCCTGTGGGTTCCCTCACCACCTGCAGTGTGCTGGGCCCATCATCAGTGTGTGGCAAATATCTCTCGGGTCAGTGAGATGGGCAGGATGTATTTCACTAACCTTGGCCATGATGGCGACATTCTGGTGAGAGCCTAATCCGGGTCTGACAGCCCCTGTGGGTATTCTAAACATCTCATTGCCAGGCAGCCTTTGATAGACATTTGGTTCTTGGTGACCTGTCTGCCCCTGCCACCAGCCTTGTAGTGTCAATGTTCCCTGTTCTTTAGCAGGTTCTCTGTCAAAGATAGAGAGTATAGGATGGGATAAGTGGACACTTTGGAGTGACAGCCAGTGTTGGAACCCAGCCAGCTGAAGACTGACAGTAGCACATGCAGAATGACATGGTTTTCAGAATTCACTGGCTGTCTGGTGGCCGTTGCCAGACTTTCTCAGAGGCGACAAAAGGGACATTTCCCAGAGATTGGAGAATAAGCAGAAGCAATGTGTGCTTGGGGGCAGTTATCATAATTGCTTGCATATATTGAATGACTATAGTATGCCAGGAATAGGTACTTTCTCATATTATCTTTAATCTAAAGCTACTAGTGGCAAGATGTTTAATAAAGTGCAGGGCCTGGTATGCAGAGTATGATACTGTGAGTACAGAGGAATGCTGGTTGGCTTTCTGCTTTTGCTGTTATTCTCAGATATGTAAAGAATTGTTACATGACTATAAAACATTGACTTAAAATACTTTTAATAGGTTACTCTCTGCTGGCAATCCATGGGAAGAAGCTTAGTGTTACAGGAACTACAGTCCCAGATTTCCACTGAACATGGCCTCCCTGGTACTACTGGATACCTGCAGGTACAGGAGGCTCCATCTAGCTTTAAGCACCTTAGAAAATATCATTGACTTTTGTCACTCATTGTGGACCAAGGCCACACTGAGTTCCTATGGGGTTCAGCCACTCTCGTTGCCAGTACACTCAGCTGAGAGTAAGTCCTGGTGAAGCTTACAAAAGCTGGTCCACACAGCCTGTCTTCCTTTCTTGGCTCTTTGGTATGCTGTTATTGGCAGCACCAGCCAATGAACAATGGATCGGGAAGTTTTGAAACTGCATCAGAGACATAATTGGGCTTCTTATCTTCTCATTGACTGCTATTAAACAGCAGCGGTAAGGTGACTACACCCAGTCTATACAGACACAGAAGTGAAATTAAAGGGGCGATCGTGTGAGATACCAGGAGATCCAGATGAGTTCTTTCATTTACTCTAGAACAAAGCTATTTTTCCTGAGTGGGTGCGTCACAACTGTAGAATATTTTTATTTTTTCTCTTTCAATTTTTTATCAACTCTCAGTCATATTTTTCATATTCTTAGTTTTTATTTTTTATCTCTTCAGTCTAAAAATATCTTTTCCAATGAAATACTTAGACTGAAGAAGTGCCCATGTTGGATAACTTTCCAGTCTTCCTGGTGAGCGCTTAGTATTGTATGACTTGCAACCATCTTCTGGCTTATGCATAGTTATTTTATTTTTTATTTATTTCACTAGTTTTTCAACTTCTCTAGTAAATGTTGATTCACTGCAAGTGGAGACCACCTTCATCTTATATAGTGTGACTCTTTATCATGAGACACTGTGTTGTCACATGGTTAGATCCATGAGTAGGAAGGGAAGAGATGAAGGAGGGAAAGGATCTATAGATGAGAGCCAGGGCAGATGGGAAAGAGTGGGATTTTAATTCTCTGGATGGTGAATCTTGACTCTGACCTGTGTGGATCTCTTCCTTCTTAAACTCTCTCAGCTACGTTGCTTGTCTTTCATAGAACCACTGAGCTTTCGCTACACGTTTGAGGGATGGAGAAAGGGAGAGTCACAGACTTGCTTTCTAGAGGTAGAGGTTGGACCCAAATTAAAATGAGCACATTTTCAGACAGGAGAGCAGATGGCATCCCTGAAGGGTCTTGAGACCTTAGAAATCTGCAGCTAAGTTCTTTGCTGTTTAGAAGAACAGAGGAAAAGGGAAACGTAAGATATGAATGCAAATGCTTGGAATTTCCCTGGCAGGGACTCTCTTTTTTTTTTTTGGAGATATCAATAAAAAAAAATCTAAAAAAAAAAAAAAAAAAGGTGGCTCAGAGGTTAAGAGCACTGACTGCTCTTGCAGAGGACCTGGGTTTGATTCCCACCTACATGGCAGCTAAAACCATCATTAACTCCAGTTCCAGGGGAGTCTGAAGCCCTCTTCTGACCCTCTGGCATTGCATGACACAGGTGCACCAACCTACACGCAGACAGTACACTCATCACCAACTGGGTAATTGGCACTAGCATCCACAGATGAGGGTACCAATTGTTGTTGTTTTTCTGGACTGTGTTTACTTCACTCGGCATGATGTCTCTCAGCTCAGCCATTTTCCTGCAAAGCTCCTGATGTTGTCTTTTCTTACTGCTGCAAAGAACTCCATTGTGTAGTGTACCACATTTTCTCTATCCACTCGTCAGTTGAAGGGGCATTTAGGTTGTTCCAGCTCCTTGCTATTGTGAAGAGAGTGCAATAAACATGGCGTGCATGTATCCTGTGGTGGTGAGTCTTGGGGTATGCCTGGAGTGGTATGGCTGTTGTCGGTTGGCAAGTTCATTCCAGGTCTTCCAAGGGTTCTCCACACTGCTTTCCAAGTGGCTGTACGAGTTAATTACCACCAGCAGTGGTGAGTGTTCCCCTTTCCCCACAACCTCTCCAGCACTTGGTATCATTTGTTTTCTTGATCCTAGCCAGTTTTTATTGAGTATGCTATGATTTTCATTTGCATTTCTTTAATGATAGTGATGTTGAACATTCTTGAGGGTGTTTCTCAGCACTCTCTATTCCTCACTTGTGAAGTTCTGATTTCAGTCTTTGCTCCATCTTATGAGTGGGTATTTGTTTTCTTTTTCTTTGTTTTTTGGTAGTTTACATATTCTGGAATCAATGTTTGTAGATGTATCTGCAGTGAGGTTTCCTCCCCACTCTGTGGGATTTCTCTTCACTTCCTTGATTGTTTCTTTTGATGTACAAAGCTTTGAGTTTGATGAGGTCCCATTTGTCAATTGTCGACCTTATTCTTGTGCAGCTTTGCTGTCTGATTTAGGAAGTCTTTTTCCTACGCCTATGTCTTGTAGTCTGCTGCCAACTTTTTCTTCTATCACCTCAGAGTTTGGTTTCACGTTGAGGTCTTTAATCCATCTGGAGTTGACTTTTTGAACAGGGCGAGAGGTAGGGGTTTAATTTCATTCTTGTACAAGTGGTGATCCAGTTTTGCCAACACCATTGCTGAAGATGCTGTCTTTTCTCCATTGTGTCTTCTTGGCCCTTGTCAAATGTGAGATGGCTGAATTGTATGTGCTCAGATTTGGATCTTCGGTTTTGTTCCATTGGTCAACAGTCTGTTCTTGTGCCAGTACCAGGCTGTTTTTATGACTATAGCCCTGTAGTATAGTTTAAAGTCTGGTATAGAGATCCCCCTGTGTAGCTCTTTTCACTCAGGATTGTTTTGGCCATTCGGGGTCTTTTTGCTTTCCAAATGAATTTTAGAACATTTGTTTCCAAGCCTGTGAAGAAACTCTTGGGGATTTGATTGGGATTGCGTTTAAATCTATACAAGAGTTTGGTATAAAATGGACGTTTTTACAATGTTAATTTTCCCATCCATGACATGGGAGGTTTTTCCATCTTCTGGTTCTTCTTCAATTCTTTCTTTAAGGGTTTAAATTTTTGTGTGTAGAGGTCTTTGGTGTCTTTGGTTAGGTTTGTTCCTAGGTATTTATTGTTTTGGCTATTTTGAGGGAAGGTTTCTTTCTTTGAGTTCTTTCTCCAGTTGCTTGTTTTGGTGTAAAGAAAGGCCATTGAATTTTTTAAGGTTAATTTTGTATCCTGCCACTTTGCTGAAGCGTGTTATCGTTCTAGGAGTTTTCGGTTGAGTTTTTAGCATCCCTTAATAAAATCATATCATCAGCAATAGGGAAGTTTGACTTCCTCCTTTCCAATTAGTGCTCCTTAAATCCTTTTCTTGCCTTATTGCCTAGTCAAGTTTTCAAGCACTATATTGAAGAGGAGTGGTAACAGGGGCATGCCTTGCCAGTTCCTTTACCTTTAAAGGGAATGTTTCTGTCATTCCTCATTTAGGATGATAGGCTGTGGGGGTATCGGCTATGATGTACATTGAGGAAGTCCCTCCAATCCAATTCCTCTAGGACTTTAAAGCATGAAGGGATGCATTTGTTTCAATGGCTTTTTTCAGCATCAACTGAGATGATGGTGGGTTCCTGTTTATTTATGTGTTTGATGATGTTTAATTTTATTTTCGTATGTTGAACCATCCCTGCATCTCTGGAATCCAACTTTGTCGGACGATGATCTTCTTTATGTGGGTCTGTATGCGATTTGCCAGTATCCTGTTTAGAATTTTGCATCTGTGTTCATTAGGCCCCGACGGAATGGGTTCTGTAATTCTCCTTTTTAGTTGGATCTTTGCCTGATTTTGGTAATAGAGTGAGTTGGCTTCATAAGAAGGAATTTGGGGAATTCCCTCTGATTGTATTATCTTCTAACAGTTTCAGAATAATGGTTTGTAGGTCTTTTTTGAAATGTTTTATAAATTCTGCTGTGAAACCGTCTGGCCTGGGCTTTTCTTTGGTTGGGAGGCTTCTCTACTACATCCTTATTTCTTCTCTATTTGTGGGTCTCGTTTAAGCTGCTGGTCTCTTCTTGGCTGAGCTTCGGTGATTTCCCAGGATTTCGTCATATTTCATCCATTTCTCTAGGTTTTCAAACTTGGTAGAATATAGGTTTGTAATATTCCCATATATTTTCTGGATCTTTTCCTTTGTCTTTGTATATTTCCTTTCATTCATGTATTTTTTTGATTTGGATTGTTCCTTCTTTCTTTTTGTGAACTGGGCTAGAGGTCTGTCTCTTGTTTTTTCTTTCAAAGAACCAACTTTTGGCTTCATTGATTTTTTGATTGTTTTCTTTGTTTCTATTTCATTGATTTCTGCTCTGATTTTTGTTATTTCTTCATCTGTTGTGTTTAGGGTTCATCTGTTTTTGCCTCTCAAGTGCTTTTAGCTGTAGTGTTAGGTCATTACTTGTGCTCTTTCTGTTTTTCTAATGTAGGCACCCAGGGCATAAACTCTTCTTAGGACTGCTTTTAAGGTATCCCATAGGTTTTGTTGGTATTGTATTGTATTGTCATTCAGTTCAGGAATGTTTTTGTTTTTATTTCTTTCTTATTCTTCTTGACCCATTCATTATTCAAGAGTGTGTTGTTTAGTCTCCCATGTGTTCTTGTAGGCAGGAGGGCTTGTCCTGGTGTTGATGTTGAGCTTATTGCACTGTGGTCTGACAGGATGCATGAAATTATTTCAATCTTTTTGTATTGTAGAGGTTCTTCTGTGTCCCAGAATGTGGTCAATTTTGGAGAATGTTCCGTGGGTGCTGTGTAGAAATGTGTATTCTCTGGTATAGGGTGGAATGTTCGGTAGAGGTCTATGAGTCCATTTGGTGTATCATTCAGTTCAGTTCAGTTCTCTCTATTTTTTGTCCTGTTGACTATCCCAAAGACTCCAGTGGGGTATTGAAATCTCCCACTATGAGTGTATACTGGGGTAGTCTGTGACGTTGTGGTCCTGGAGAATTGTCTTTTAAAAAGTTTGATATTCATAATTGTGAAATCTTCTTGGTGGATTGTTCCTTTGATGAAAATGTAATGGCTTTCTTTGTCTCTTTGCTTTTCTTTTACTTTTGAAGTCTTTTTATCCGATATTAAAATAAGCAACACCTGCTTTCTTTTTTTGGTACCATTCTGCTTGGAATATTTTTTTCCATCCCCTTCACTTTAAGGTGTGGTGCCTGTCCTTGAAGGTAAAATGTGTTTCTTGTAGACCAGCATATCGATGGATTCTGTTTCCTAATCCAGTCTCCCAGTCTATGTTTTTTGATTGGGGAATTTCGTCCATTAATATTTAAGGTTATGACTGATAGGTTTGTGTTGACTTCCTTTTGCCTTATTATCCATCTTCAGTTTTGATTTAGGTTTCTACTTCTGCAGTTATGCTTTTATTGATTTCTCTTTCTAGGTGTCTGGGGTTGGTTCCTCCTTCTGTTCTTTGAATTGCTTCAAGTATTCTCTGAAGGGTTGGTTTTCCGGACATGTATTCTTTCAAGTTGTTTATGTCATGGAGGAGTTTTTCTCTCTCCTTCAAGTATGATTGACATTTTTGCTGGGTATAGTAACCTGGGTTGGCATCTATTGTCCCTTAACACGGGAATGCTTTGCTCCAGGTTCTTCTTGCTTTCATAGTTTGCGTTGAGAAGTCCGTTTGTAATTCTGATATGGTTCCCCTTATAGGTCACTTGTTGTTTTCTCTTGTGGCTTTAAGGATTCTGTCTTTGTTTTGGTTGTCTAGCATTTTAAGTATGATGTGCCATGGAGAATTTCTTTTCTGATCTGTCTGTTTGGCGTGTTATTATGTGCTTCTTGTATTGGTATTGGTCTTTGTCCTTTTTTTAGTTTGGGGAAGTTTTCATTATTATTCTGTTGAAGATCTGATCAATACCATTGTCTTGGGATTCTTCTCCTTCTCTATTCCTATGATGCGGATGTTTGATCTTTTTCATAGTGTCCCACAGCTCCTTGGTTGTTCCATTTTTGTGTATTTTTAAATTTTTCATAATCGTCCTTGAGGTTTTTAAGTTGTTCTGTGTTATCTTCCAGGTCGATATTCTTTGTTCTGCTCCTCCCTTCTGCTTCTGAGGCTTTTTTCATTCCTTTCCTCTTGAATGGATGTTTGATTTCCTTTTTCATTTCTCTTCTGATTTCTTTAGTGTTTCTTTTTCCTTTTTGGAGATTCTCACTCTTTTTACAAAAAAGAGATTTTTTTCCTGGTTGGTTTTCTTTTTTCTTTTTCTTTTTCAGCATGGGATATTTCAGTGTTTCTACTTCCTCTCTTCGGAGCTTGTCATTCTCTCTCTTCTCGGTCCTTCTGAGTTCCTCATTCTCTTTTCTTAGTTTTTTAATTTGTTCTTTATGATCTTGTGTTCTTTAAGTATGTTCCAATTGTGTTTCTGATTGTTGTGTCCTGGGGCATCCCCAGAGGGATCCCACTGCAGGAGGTCTTCCATAAGGATTGGTAAAGCTTGGCAGGGGAGTATCCTGCCCTTTCCATCGTGTATCGTTCTTCTTCTTGTTCCTGGATATGGGCTTCTCTTGCCTGTATTCCAAGGAGTCCTAAATGCCTCTTCACTGTGTTGAAGGCTTGCTTTGCTTGCCTCCTTCAGATGCTTCTTTGTAATCTCAGTTGGCGGGGGTGGGGGTGGGGTGGGGGGGTGGCTCTTCAGGCCCTGGTACCTTCCGCTGGGCTCAGGAGATCTCCCCTGGCAGGAATCTGTGAACCTGAAAAGCCATCTAGAACTGGGATTTTGAAGCCACGTTCATGGCTTCTTCTTTTACATAAGATGAAACTCCAAGCTGAGCATGTAAATCTGAAAGTGAAAATAAGGCTGCAACTCAAAGTGGACAGGGGTATCGGTGGACGCTCAGGCTTTCTCTGATATTGTTGCAGGGGAAGCTTCACTCCCGGAAGCTGATTTTCACAGTGCTTCTTCTACTGGCTACCAGTGTTCATGGAACCTAGATAAGTAGGGGTTGGAGAATAGTTCCCATGTGCATCATCTTGTGGGTTACACCTCATCTGTATTATCACTGAAATTTGATAAGGTAACAAGACAGGAGACACTTGAGACAAAGCTTAGAAAAGGGGACCAGATAATTTGGAGAAAGGAAAGGGGGCACGGATAGGATGATTTCTGGGAAGAAAAAAAACCTAAAAGTTGATTTAATTTTCATTCAGGTATTTCTTCTCTGCAAAAAATAATCAAGGGACGGGGGAGGTTATGTACCAAGTGACAGTGCTATGGTGAAAAGGAGCAGGATGAATATGTAAAGAAGACAGATACTTCTGAAAAACAAATTGTGCAATTAGGTTCTTAAAGAATACACTTATAGGATTTGTTGATCCAAGAAGTCTTTTTATTGCCAGAGTTGGGAGGATTAGTCAGGACTATTACTAATTGCTTATACTGTGAGGTAAATTACTAAATCTGTAAAGGAATAATTTTGGTGTTTGAAGAAATCTGAGTTGGAACAGCAAACGCCTCAGTTATTAGGAATAAATTAATGGGCAACTTGCATAACTTCCTTAATCCTTATATTAATAGTCTCATATGGAAAATGGAAACAAATGTTGGTTAGAGGGTAAATGTGGCCATTAACATTAATTGAATTGTTGCTTATTAAATGTGTTAAGCATTAACTGTGTTTATGCTTTATTCTTTTCCATTTTTAACTCTGAATGTTATAGAAAAGGTGACTCTACTATTTGTGCACTTCATGCTTTTTTACTTAACCCTTATAAGCTCAAATGCATTTATTTATTTATTTATTTATATTTTATGTGCATGGATGTTTGCTTGTATCCATGTATGTGCACCATGTATGTACATGCCCAATACACACAGAGGCCAGAAGAGGGCATTGGAGCCTCTGGAGCTAGAGCTACACACAGTTATGAGCAATTATATGGGTGCTAGGAACTGCATCACATCTTCTGCAAGAGTGGCGATTGCTCTTAACTGCGGAGCCGTCTCTCTCATTCCCCAGAGGCTTTCCTCTTGCTACCTGTCTCTTTGAGGATAGCTAAATCTCCAACATGTATTCAATGCACTCATGCTGTGTACTTTAACATGAGTAGGGAGAACGAGTATCTTTGAGGATTTTCTTGGGTGACCTAGAGCCACTGAAACCCTTCTAGGCTTTGCCACCCTTGTTACGTTCCTGTCCAAGAGATACATTCCCTGAAGACTCATGTGTGCTAGGCAGCATGTGAGCCCTATGGATTCTAAGCATGGGGACGAGGTAGACTATGTCTCCACTTTCATTCAGTGGACCAACCAGAAGGGACAGAGAGCAAGAGATGAATGCAGAGTAAACCAAGTAGTAAATGAATGTGTTGAATGCCACATAGTGATATGGCAGGAGCTATGCAGTTGTAGGAGAAAAGAGGCAAAAAGCGGGAGGAGGACTATGCTTTTTAAAAGTAGTCAGGGGATGCTTCATGAGAAGCAGGGCTGGGAATACACTGAGGCAGATGAGATGCCCAGTTTATAATATTTAAGGAGGCATTCATTTCTAAGGTCCTGCAAGTGCTTCCTTAAATTTTGCATCCTAGATGTCCTGCTTGTGTGCTTCATGATAGCCCCAGCCACGACTTGAAGGTGACATTTGAGCTGAGGTCTTAAAGACAACAGAGGAGACAGCTCTTCAAAAAGCTGCATGGTCATCAACTAAACAAGTGGAGACTGTGTTTGCTGTGGCTCGATTCAGTGTGGTACAAAGATATCTGAGGAAATCCTGTAATTGCCACAATTGACCCATCAATGTTAAAGACCCTTTTTAAGTGGATCATTTTCTTTCTTTTACACTGCCATCAAATGTAGCACTAATGAGGGGTGGTATTCATCTTGTTTTACAACCCTGTGTCTTTCTGTATTCATTAGCATGCCAGAATTTGACTCTGTGTGGTTCTTAGAAACAGGAGCCCCATCCCTGCTTCATGTTTTCACGTACAAGTGTTCCTTAATTGTCAAGGAGCTTTGTGGTTCAACTTCCTCCTTTTCTCTGATTTCACAATGCTGCAGGGGTCTGTTCTCTGACTGAGAGAGGTTTTGGCTGCCTTCTTGGGGGAAATGGCTCTTTGCAAGTAGAATGTATAAGTTAGCTCAATTAAAGTGATATCACACTATTAACGTATCATTGCAAAACAACGCATTGCAAAGTGCTCAGATTTCAAGCAGAATTCTAACTCCTGAGCCGCATGTGATACCTTGCCTTTTCTAATACAGTCTCCAGGAGAGCTTCACTGGCAGAGCCCTACGCTGCTGCAGAGTGCTACTCTACTGGCCCTGCTCACATCCTAACTTCATTTGGCTTGGCAGGGATCCTCATATCTTTATCTCGGGACAAGTTCCCTCTCATTCCAACTACTAGGCTTTGTCCAACCCATCCAGTATTTCCTCCAGGTTCTATTTTGAAGATGCAAACAGGAGGAGATTCTGCATTTGAGTTTCTACAAGTTCTGCAAGTTTCCTTCATCTTACACGGATACCTTCAGGTTAAACTTTACTTCAGCTGGGAATTCAAGTTCCTGAGCTTGTCTTTTCACTACTTTGCCCAATGACTTTTACTTCAGCTGGGAATTCAAGTTCCTGAGCTTGTCTTTTCACTACTTTGCCCAATGACATGAGGTACAACCAGGCAAGACCAGCCAAGCTCATTATATTAGTTTGTTTTCCAGAAATGTTCAAGAATGTCACCAGGTCCTTGCTTCTCATAGGTAGTAGATTAGGCGTTTATAATGCAGAGATTTTTCATGTTCCTATCACCAATACATTCCATAGACTAACAGTGTTCTCTTTACTACTGGATATTGTCAGTAGCATCTTTAAATATAAGCTGCTTTCAGAGAAGCCATCCTTAAAGCTATAAATTCATCCTGAAGATCATATATATATATATATATATATTCCGAAACATGCATGTATACATGTATGTACATATCAGCATATAGTGTGTTATCTTTCTATCACACAAATGAGATATTTGAGATTGCCAACTTATAAACAGAAAGGGTTATTTAAGCTCACAGGTTTGGAGGGGTTATCCCTTCACCTGTAGTGATGCAGTGCTGATGTTATTTTTTATATATATATATATTTTAGAATTTTTTAATTTTTATTTTATTTTATTTATTTATTTATTTATTTATTTATTTATTTATTTGAATGCATCGTCTGCATGGAGGTTTGTGCACCCGTGTCATGCAATGCCGCGGAGGTCAGAAGAGGACGTCGGATTCCCCTGGAACTGGAGTTCTCCTGGAATTGGAGTTACACACGGTTCTCACCCGCCATGTGGGTGCTGGGGATCGAACCCAGGTCTTCTGCAAGAGCAGTCGGCACTCTTAACCGCTAGGCTCTCTCTCCAGCCCCAACATTGCTGTGTTATATGCACACTCTGGTGAATGAAAAATGATTACCTCACATCGGGAGGGACAAGAGAGTGAAGAGTAACCAGGGTCTCGTAATCTTCCACAAGGGCACAGCCCCAGCAACTGAGTGAAATCCCATCAGCACTCCCCCTTCTTTTTAAAGGTTCTTCACCTATTAATACCATTCCATTTATCACATGGAATTTACGGGACATTCAGGAGCTCAAATATAGCAATATCTCCCAAGCAATTGTGGAAACTAAGAAGTTCCACATGTGAGTTCCAGTTCCAGTTCGAGTCCATAGGCCCAAGAATCAGGAGTGCTGGTGGAGTAACCCTTATTTCCCAGGCAGGAGAAGAGTGATGTCTAGTTCTATTCAGGTTAGAAATTGATTGAATGATGCTTCCCCCACATGCCCAGCCTAGTCTGGAAGGGTGGTGTGCAAAATTCAGTCTGCTGTTCAAATGCTAATCTTCTCTGGAAGCATCTTTATCAACATGTGAATGATGTTTAGCTAGGCATGGTATTGTGTACCTATAATCTCAACACCTGGGAAGGTGAGGCAGGAGGAGCACGAATTTGAGGGCAGTCTTCTGTGAGACCATCCGTAAAATTAACCATCTCTCAAAGGAACCTTTCTAGTCCCTGCCACCAACCATTTATTCTCAAATCCAAAGCAGACCACACTGTGTAACATGTTGAAATGTGCCAGGTTAAATGTTTAAAAGCAGGACTCAGGGGGCTGGAGAGATGGCCTAGCGGTTAAGAGCGCTGACCACTCTTACAGAGGACCCGGGTTCGATCCCCAGCACCCACATGGCGGCCGAGAGTCGTCTGAAACTCCAATTCCAGGAGAACTCCAGTTCCAGGGGAATCCGAGACCCTCTTCTGACCTCTGCGCCATTGCACGACACGGGTGCGCAGACTTGCATGCAGACAGTACATTCATACACATAGAGAAATAAATAAAAAATTAATTAAAAAAAAAAAACAGGACTCAGAAGGAACACAAGGATGCATGTTGCTGCATATTTTACGTAGTGCCTGGGACTCTGATTCTGTTTCTGGCTTTATCACTGATGGCTGTGGCAAGTCATTTATCATCTTCAGAATGGGCATACTGATAATATTCGTCACCAAGAATTACTGAAAGGAGAGAAAGCGTCCATACATAGGAAGTTCTTGTAACAAAGCCTCCCATATCACAAGAGTTCTAGAAATGCTTTCTGTTTCTATGGCCGTCATCATTCCTCTTTTCTCACAAAATTAATTCATAGGTGTTAACAGTTAGGTACGATGATGCACATTTTGCTTGTTATCATGAAGATGAAATTATGATAACTTAAAGCACACATTTATATTCCTGTTTGTTTTTTCACACTTGCTTTTTTTTTTTTTTTTTTTTTTTTTTTTTTTTTTTTTTTTTTTTTTTTTTTTTGCACTTCTTGTCCAACCCAAGCCCATTAAGAAAGAGAGACACTGATCCATGTTTAGGATAGGGCAGTGGATGGAGTCACTTACTCATTTGTGCATTCATTTATTCCATAGGTATTTATTGAGCTCTACCTTGTGCCAGGATCTTTGCTAGGCTTTCAGGAAATTGACCTGGCTTTATATATTTGTCAATATTTTAGTTCTTGCTAAGAGCTACTGTTTATGGCTAGTGAGATGGCTCGTTACCTGATGATGTAAGCCTAGCAATCTGAAGTTGAGAAAGGTAAATGAAGAGAACTGACTTCTCAAAGTTGTCCTCCAACTTCCACACATGGGCTCACACACACACATACACATACACACAGCATATACATATATACATGCATGTGCACATGTGCGTACACAAACATGCATCACACTCACACATAATCCAAAACAAAGCAAGCTTTTAGTTTATTTCAAACAACAGTGATACCCCAAAATCTCATCAATACCTGACACCTTAATATAAGAAGAGTTTTTTAATATAATACTTTTATTGATGTTATGTGTATTTCATACATCATTTTTCAGTTCAATTTAGACATACTCCCCTTTCCCTTTCCCCCACCCCACCCCAGTTCATGCGTTCTGCCATACATGTCCTGCATCTTTCTCTCAGTCTTTTTAAAGTTTTTCTCTGCAGAGGTTTAATGTTTTGAGCAGAATTTAACTGCATCAATTCATTCTTTGACCCAATCCTTATGTTGTTTTTGTTCCCTCCCATTTGTATTGCTCCAAAATATGCCTATATAAACATCATATATGTACCAAAATTATGCCCTCTGGGAATAAACTGTATGTTATTCCACCCATGTATGTTAATTACCATGTCTGAAAGTAAGTGGTAAGTTAATTCTAGGGCCCATTAAGAGAGTCATATTATAACATCACAGTTGCTTTCAGATAGATAGAAAGAAATATAACAATAATGTTGCTCAGCTTGCCTTTCAATTCAGGAATTTGGTGCTAGCATCCACAAATGAGGGAAAACATTCCTTGTTTGTTTTGTTGGGACTGCGTTCCTTCACTTAGGTGGCTTTGATTTCCATCCATTTACCTGCAAAGTTCATGATGTCATCTTTCTTTTTTTTTTTTTTTTTTTTTTTGATGTCAATCTTTTCGCGTTATAACTTGCATAGAACTCCGCTGTGTAGATGTACCACATTTTTGTTATCCCTAGTCTGTTGAGGGGCATTTGGGTTGGTTCCAGCTCTTTGCTCTTGTGAAGAGTGCTGCAATAAAGATAGATGTGCATGTATCTTTGAAGTAGGATGAGTCTTGTGGGTATATACCCAGGGGTGGTATGGCTGGGTCAAGTGGTAGGCTCATTTTGAGTCTTTTAAGGGTTCTCCACAGTGCTTTCCACAGTGGTTGTACGAGTTTACATTCCCACCAGCAGTGGGTGAGTGTTCCCCTTTCCCCACAACCTCTCCAGCATTTGGTATCTTTTGTTTTCTTGATCTTAGCCAGTCATATCAGAGTGAGGTGATATCTTAGAGTGGTTTTAATGTGTATTTCCTTAATTATTAATGATGTTGAATACTTTTTAAGATGTTTCTCAGCCATCCTTACTTCCTTACTGGTGAAGTCTATGTTCAACTCTTTATTCCATCTTTTGAGTGAGCCATCTGTTTTCTTCTGTTTTTTAAGTAGTTTATATATTCTGGATGTTAATGTTCTGTTAGATGCATCACTGGCGAAGGTTTCCTCCCACTCTGTGGGTTTTCTCTTCACTTCCTTGATTGTTTAGCTGTGCAGAAGCCTTTGAGTTTGATGAGGTTCTACTTCTCTGCTGCTGACCTTATTTCCTGTGTGGCTGCTGTTTGATTTAGAATGTCTTTTCCTATGCCTATGTCCTAGATTACTACCAACATTTTCTTCTATCAGCTTGAGAATTTCTGATTTCACATTGAGGTTTTGATCCACTTGGTGTTGGTTTTTGTCCAGGGTGAGAGGTAGGGATTTAATTTTGTTCTTCTATAAATGGTAATCCAGTTTTGCCAGCACCATTTGCTGAATATGCTATATTTCTTCCAATGAGCTTTTTTGGCCCCTTTATCGAATATGAGGTGGCTGAAATTGTATGAGCACAGGTTTGGATCTTTAATTTTGTTCCATTGGTCAACAGGTCTGTTTTTCTGCCAATACCAGGTTGTCTTTATTACTATAGCTTGAAGTCTGGTAAGGTGATTCACTACCACCCTCCCTGCCCCTGTATTGTACTTTTTGCTCAGGGTCGCTTCAGTTATTCAGGGTCTTTTGTTTTTCCATATGAATTTAAAGGATTTTTTTTGCAGATGATATGATAGTTTACCTGAAGGATGCTAAAACTCCACCAGAAAGGATTAAGTTTCAGTAAAGTGGCAGGATACAAAATTAACCTAGAAAAATAGGTAGCCTTTTTTTACACCAACAAGCAACTGGAGAAGGAATATAAGGCGAACTTCCCACTCACAATAGCCTCATAAAAAATACCTGGGAACAAACCTAACCAAAGACACCAAAGATCTCTACAACAAAATTTTAAACCCCTGAAGAAGGAGATTGAAGATTACATCAAAAGATGGAAAACCCTCCTATGCTTATGGATTGGAAAAATTAATATAGTAAAAATGCCATTCTATCCAAATTAATATACAGATTCAATGCAATCCCAATTAAAATCCCTATGAGTTTCTTCACAGACTTGGAAAGATGAGTTTTTTGAGAGAGAATTTTGAGAATGGACTTGGAAAAGTAAGGGTTCATGTTGCCTTGGGCCTGAAGACAGTAAAGATAAATGCAGCAGTTTGAGAGGGTAGACATCAAGGTCAAGGTGTTCAGAGGAGTGCAGAAAACAAAGAGCGAGCTCATCTCAGGAAGGAGAGGCTGGCCCAGGTGAAGATATTTTTCCATCCTGAGAGTGACTCCAAGCGGCCTGTGCCCCAACAGAATTGATTAGCTAAGCCTATCCCCTAACTCTGTCCCACCTCTGTCCTTTCAGTATGCTTACCTCAGAGTTTGTCTTAGAAGGAATCTGGCAATGACCCATCTCTGAGGCATCTTCTCTCTGTTACCTAACAGTCTTTGCAAAACTTTTATTAGAGTCCACTCCAATGAATTCAAGGTCATTAGCCCTCAAGGAGTGTCAAGACTAGGGCAACCTAGGACACAGGGGAGAAGAGAAAGCAACAGTTCTGCATATACCTGGGGAATGACCCTTGATCTGCTGTGCTTTAATGTATGGCCAGATGGAGAGACAGCAAGTCACCAGAGGTCAGATGGCCAGAGAATGAAATAATAATTCATACTTCTTGAGAAGTTACTATGACTATGTGCTATGCACGGAAACTGAATTGCACATGGGTTAACTTGGGATGCTCACACAACAGTTCAAGGAAGTGACTACCCTAATTATTACCATCTTTGCTGATAAACAAATCAAGGCACAGAAAAGCTTCACAGAGCCCTTCTTTGTGAATTAGGCCTTCAAAGGCATGCTGAATTTAGTTTGTCAGGAGAAATAATTTTCCCAGAGGGGAGGAAGAAATATATGTGGGTCCATTCTAAACTAAATTCAGTGCAAGCCTACTTTTAGACTCAGGGCTCCTCAGTAGAATGGCAACCTTGTTAGAATTCTGCTCTTTTAGAAATCTTGAGCTTCTTTTTTTTAGTCCCGGTGCGTGTACCAGCTCTGGGCCTTTGGCAATCCAGGTGGACCCTCAAATGCAAATTGCCAAAAAACTAAATGAGAATTGGCAGCTGTATTTAATTATGCAGCCTTCTGCAATGTGTCTACAACAGACATTTTTCTTATGGAGAGTAATTATTCTTAGCGTGCCCATCTGAGTGAGATTATGCTTTGGTAATTGGTTCTGAGACCTTGATCCATTTTTATTCGAGGTGCCTTGCTGGCATCCTTTGTGTCAGTGTTTGTGAATGGAGTCGGGAAGTCTAGACACAGTTGAGGGAGATCTTGATTCTGCCCTTCCACAAAACCTGCTGAGGTGGGAGCGAGGAGGTCCCAGAGTGATAGATGGCCTTGGGGTGTGGGGTGCGCTTTGCTCTCCCAAAGAAACCCTGCTGAGTCATCAGTTTTATCCCTTTGCACATTAAAAAATTAAGAGTCACCTAAAGAGCTTTTCTTTAAGTGCCTCTGTTTCCTGTTTTCAGACTGCTTCTCTCTCTATGGCAGTGGATCCCAAATGTCGCCCAGCTCTCATTTTCTTGGCTTGATGAAGCAAAGCATTTATAGCCTGTCACTAAATCCTCTTCCAATCCTCTGTGCCCATGACGGTAATATGAGTGTAGCAATAACTGTCACATGAAGCTTATAATAAAGTTGTCCCATGGCATCTATGAGGGATTGTGCCCAGTACCCTGCCTCCCCCCCACCTTCAAGGTACCAAAATGTAAAGATGCCCAAGTCTCATATAAAACGCTGTACAATATCTCCAAATAATCTATCTATAGTCCCCTCCCCAATGCCTAAAGCATCCCTAGATTACTTATAATACCTATTATAGTGAACATGCAAAGTAAATAGTTGTCCTGTAGATTTAAGGAAATGGCAGTGAGGAAAAAATATATCTGCCCACGTTTTCTACAGACACAAAAATTTTCTTAATATTTTGGATTACTTTTTGCTAGAGTCCATGGATGCAAACCCCACAGATGTAGAGATGACTACCGTGAGGAAGGCATGTGCTAGAAACGGAGAAAGTATTTTTATTTATTTATTTATTTATTTATTTATTTATTTATTTATTTATTTATTATTTTTTGGTCTTTTTGAGATAAGGTCTCCCTGTAGCCCCAGCTGTTCTGAACTCACCATGTAGACCAGGCTCGCTTTGAATTCACAGAGATCCACCTGCCTCTGCCAACCAAGTGCTGGGATTAAAGATGTGTGCCACCATGCCTGGCTCCAGAAAGGGTTTTTTTTTTTTTTATTTTTTTTTTTTTTGGTCTTTTTGGGACAGGGTTTCCCTGTAGCCCCAGCTGGCAGAAAGTATTTTTTTAAACATTTATTTTATTTTATTTTATTTATTTCTGTATGTGTATAAATGTACTGTCTGCATGCAAGTGTGTGCACCCGTGTCGTGCAATGCCGCGCAGGTCAGAAGAGGGTGTCGGATTCCCCTGGAACTGGAGTTCTCCTGGAATTGGAGTTCTGGATGGCACTCGGCCACCACGTGGGTGCTGGGGATCAAACCCGGGTCCTCTGTAAGAGTGGTCAGCACTCTTAACCGCTAGGCCATCTCTCCAGCCCAGAAAGTATTTTTTTTTTATTGAAAGCAGTTAGCTTTCTTTTTTATTTATTACTTTTTATGTGTATGAGTGTACTGTCTGCATGTAGGTTGGTGCACCTGTGTTGTGCAATGAAAGTATTTTTAAATGTCAAGTTAAATCATAAATGTCCAGACATCATCCCAGTTTGGAATGCACACCATCAGTGACTCTCCCCTGACCTTCGACAGTTGGTTTTTATTCCTGGACACTGGCTTCAGTGTCAGGAACTGAAGGGGGCTGTGTCTAATGACACTCCCAACTATTGAGAATTTGTTTGAGTTCTGGGGTCTCTGGTCAGGGAAAGGAAATCAGAGGGCTCCATGTGAGTTTGAATGCGCACCAGGATAGCCTGGCTGCAGCGAGTGACAGTCCTTCTAAAATTCTAAACGAGTCTAAATTCTGCAATGAATCCCATCATCCTACTCTCCAGGGATTCTGCTCCAGGAAGTTGGGAACTGGCTTCAGGTCCCTCCCCTTCTTCTTGCTATTTATTTTCTTCTTGCAAATATCTCAAGGGAGTTTGATGGAATTAGACTGGAAGCCATATAGGAAACGATGAAACGGGGTGAATAACAGACTGGAGTACAGGTGAGTGCTACTAGCAAGGACAGGCCCTTTAGGGTGCGATAGTGTTAACTATCAACCTGACAGAATCTAGAATCTCCAGGGAGATGGGCTCTGCGCATGCTTGTGGGGGATCATCTGGATTGCATTTGATTACATTAATAGAGATGGGGAATCATGAGTGTGTGGCCTTACACCCTGGCTGGGCTGTGTAAGTGGAGAATGGGCACTGAGCAGCTGCACACATTCACTGCTCTCCGTTTCCTGATGTGATCAGCTGCTCCAAGCTCCTGCCACCTTCACTGCCATATCAGGATGGCTCGTGCTCTTGAATAGACCCCTTTGCCCTTCGGTAGCTTTGGTCAGTGTATTTTATCACAGCAACTGGAACGGTAACCAAGACAGGATATCTGAGTTTGTAATGAGGTTCCTTCCTTTGGCTTCATTTTCCCATGTATGCCTCCTGTGCTTGCCCAAATGTGCATGCACATGCCCACTCCCACGCACCATTACAAACAATATGGGTTGAAAAGTTTGTTTTCTGAAAAGTACAATATGCTAGAATCTTGGCAGAAGGGAAATTGTGTTATGTGCTGAAAGCATCGTCATTTGCTATGCGTGAAAGCTTATGGCTGGAGGACTGATATTCCATCTGCAGAACATGATTTATAACTATGTGCATGCAGGCACGCATGTGTGTGCACACTCAAACACACACACACACACTTACTTGAGTATACTTGTTTAAACAAATGGGTCAAGAAAAGGGCAAAGAAAGAGGGAAGAAGGTCTGTCCTTTCTGCAGCAGAGGGCAGGGCATGCCAATGTGGCAGTCATTTTCACACAAAGGGCTTTTGTTTCCTCTCTGCAAAACTAGCAGAAAAGCACAGCAAAGGCTTCGGATGCGGAAGACAGTTGGGGATAGAGACTGCAGATTTCCTCAGTGAAGACTTCTTTCCTTCCCATCAGTGGGTGGGATAAAACACTTGGGTTTTTCACTGTTTCTTAGTAGCTGATGAGATTCCTCCTGGTTGGGATTCTTTCACTCCTGAATGGGCTCAACAGCCTCCTTGCACTGAAGCACTCTCCTTTGGGACGTTGACAATTCTTGGGCTACAGGGCTGCAGAGTCCATTCTGTGCATAGCCCAGACAGTCAAGAGCCCTATTTAGCTTTGGCTGACTGTTTTCGGAAGTGGTGTTTTACCCAGTGAAGGAATAAGTGCATGGCAGGTAATTTCCTCTTCTTTTTTATGATGGAAGCAGTTGCCTTTTGAGGGTAGAGTACCAGCTTCTCCCCCGAATACAGTCGTCATACGATCACTATTTAGAGACATGCCATCTCTCATTTTTATTATAATTGTGGCATATCTTTAATTTGCTTGGCATAATGCACTTAATTCATAATTATAAGATATGCAGCTAGCCTTTGGCCTCATCCTGCTCTCACCACAGAGGCAGCTTGGTGCTTTTATTAATTTAACTTTATACAAGCTAACAGATTGCCATAAAGGAAAACAGAATTTCTCAACCAGTTCGGCTAATAGCTGTGCTTCGGCAAAGGGCCCTGTGGTATGTGTTGAACAATACCTACTTCTCTCCACACTACTTGCAGGTTTTAATTGAATTTCTATCCCATGGATATCATGTTGAAACTATTCATCTGCTCCAGTAAGTCTTCTGATATTAAACAAGTTCTTCCAGGTTATTATCATAATACAAATACTGTTAGACAGCTGATTCCCATTAAAAATGCACTATTGTGGTGAGGCCAACATGATAAAAGGAGTTTATCCTGAACAAGCCAAGCAAAGAAGCCCCATAAATTAGAGTGAAAATCCAGTATGCTTATATTGTTTGCTTCATTTATACTGTCCTCACTTCTTTACTCAGTTGAGGAGACTTTTGTCCTGTTGACAAAATTTGATAAACAGAGAATTAGGAGTCATTTCTCGATAGGCCTTGTTGGGTTTTCAACATCCACCATTCAGATCCGCTAACTACAGGTAATCATTGAGCAATGTCTCTCTTTCACCTGTTTCCCCTGCTATCTCATCTTTAGCACGTGGCGCTGCCATTCTGGTCGACTTTCCAAATATCAACTGCCAAGAACGTTCTTTTACTCATATAGGAAACATTCTTCAGGCATCATTACCCACTCTTGTATGGTGGCCTTCCCAGTGTCTCTACTTCCTGATTCCAGTAGAATGGCTAGCACACCAAAACTGAAGGGACCCCGGAAACTCCTAAACAGTGTTTTATTAAATTAATGAAAACAAAGCATGAATTTAATTGAGATGGAAAAACAGAAATGGCTATTGTATCTTGGCCCCATAATGGTGTCCTACGAGAGGCTAACTATCCTATGTACTGGTCCTTCTTGTAAGGACATCTTGCTGTGTCTTCTGTATCTCATCCTCTGAATACTTCTTGATGAGTTCTCCATCAGTTTTAGATGACATCTTCAGCACTCTGACCTCATAGTCTTTTTAGCCTCTGTAATAGCCGTTTGCCAGCACTGTAAGCCCCTTTCTTGCCATCATTTGGAAGCACTTTGCTCTGATAAACTTTGACACTCCCCCTTCAGTTCCCATCCTTTAACCATCCAATTTTTTCATATTCCTAATTTACTGAATTGGTATTTCTGAGTACAAAATTTCTTCCATTTTCTGAGCCTACCCTATTCCCAGGTCAAATCACATGTCAAATTTCCCTTAAAAGAAATAAATAAGCAAGCAAGCAAGCAAGCAAGCAAACAAACAAGCAAAAAACTACATTCTTCCAAAGCAAGAATCAGACAGTATTCTGATTGGAAGAGGTGCTGTGTGAGCGCAGATTTGCGTTGGCTGGTGTATGTCTCCAAGTCAATCAAGAACAAAATCACACCCTTACTTCTGTATTGCAGTATGCCATCCAAGAACACACACCATTATTTATACTCTGCTTTTACAATTGCAGGTTAGGAGTTCACAATGTGCCACTAGGTAGCTGCTGTGGCTCGGCGTAACTTCACTTAGCTTGACTTTTCTCATATGCAGCGTGAGGTGAAATGATTCGGTCTACTGTATTAAATATCTATGCTGTCTTTATCAAATGATTAGCATAGAACCTGGAACTTAAAAGCTCTTGAAAATGGTTGGCAATTATTACTACTAGGAGTCACTGACCTGATAAACTTTCCAACTGATGTTTGTCAAAGATGGACCTTTGAAATTTTAAGAATGGCTTTGAATGAAAGACAATTTATAAATTGTGGGTAAGACTCTGCTGTTCTAAGAAATTCCTAGTTAGTTATTGCCACTGGCCTGCCCATGTCTATGAAAAAAATAGATGTTCTCATAGGCTCAATGATGCATATTAGAAATGTTTTTAAATTGTAAAACATACACACTATCTGAGTGCCAGGCTGATGGTCAGAGCAGAGCCTTACAATGGATGTAATTATTTGTGTTTTTGAATCTCTAGACACTGTGACACCCATGGGAAAGCCTTCGAATGGTTAAACAGACTCACAGGGCTAAATTAAAGTGGTTATTTTTCACAGAACACTGCCAAACATAAACCCATTGGTTGTTTAAGTTTATTTGGGAGTTTCTGAACCATGTCTTTTCTCCTCAGTTACGATTACTTCATATGTCAAGGTCAAATGCCAGTAAGTAGCAAATCCTATTTCTCACTTTGGCATGTTGGTTACACCTGACATTATTTTGAAGAAAAATAGAAAAGCTCCTGACAATGGGGGACCATGACTCCAACTGTTAGAAGCCAGTAGGGCCAGTAAACATTGGGAAAGTTGTATTCAAAGGTGCATAATCATCTCTCAGGTGACTAGGAGTCTGTGTTAAATAAATGTGTCATCAGAAGTTAATTAACTACCTTGATTTTTCTGGATGTTGGAGGGATCTGCTTCTTTTAATATTAGCAGCCTGGTCTTTGGGTTTCTGATTTTTACTACTAATGAAACAAGTCAAGTTCTAAAATGCTTAATTTCTAAACAGCCCTCAAGTTAACTGTATTGTGTTTTTATTTTTCCACACAATACTGGAGATCTAAAAGGCCTTTCTTCTCCTTCTAGAAAATATTAGTATCTCATTATAATATAAACAAAAGAATCTTGGTTAGGAGTCTTGGCTAGGCTTTCCTGGTCTCTGACCCTATTGACTGTAACACTCATTTGCATACCTCGGCATCTCCTCACAGTGATTCATTGCTGCCTCCTCGCGTGTACTAGGCTCTTCTTGGGTTTTTCTCTTTTGATCACTGACCACTGTTCACTCTAACTCCTTTTCCTCAAGTCCACCCACTGCCATCCATCATGCCCAGTAGCTCCCTGCTTCACTGTTTTTGTTTTCTCTTTAATACCTATTTTCTATTCTGGTTTTTACCTTACTTTCTTCACCTTTTCAATACTAAACCCTAGTTTCTTCCAACTCACAAGTTGGTCTTCATTAATTTTACTTACCCCTCAGAATGAGTTCCTAGCCTATAGTGTGAATACAATGATAGTGTCTCATCTCAGTGCCTGAGAATTAAATAAACCAGTGCAGAAATATTTGGCTCGTGAAAGATGTTCAATCAATATAATTTCCCAGTTCCTATGAATGCAGTTCATTGTTTATTCCCTCAGGTACTATGAATGTGAGTACCTATTGCATCCTCAAGAAGCCCAGGATCAAATAAGGAAAGGTATACAGGAATTGTCTTGATGAAAGGCCATGAAAAGAAGCACTCCATGAGAGACAGAAAATAAACTCAGAGAAGAGAGGCGGGGTAATTGCAGGGCAGTAAGCAAAAGGTCTCCTGAAAAGGAATTGGATTCCATACAGGGCATTCCTTCCCTGATATTACCTGCGCTTTCTCCTACTCTTAAACCACGGATGATTGTGCCTTTGCCATCGTGGCTTAAGGCAGTCTTCTCCATTCTTTGCATTATAAAATTGGTTTTATTCTGGATTCTCTTCAGGAAAACATGTAACATTTATTCTGGGGATTAAAAAATATTTATACCCACATATCACTTTACCATCTTTCAGAAAGGATTTCTAGAAAGCTCTTCTGAACTTTTTGACTATTGTCCCACTGTATATGTTAGATCCAGCAGTCAGGAAATGTATACAGATTCTTCAACTGAATTTGTTCATTGCTTTGAGCCATATTACAGGAACAAGGGTATAACTATGGAGATTTTCACAAAAAATTTTGTTCATTCAGTCAGCTCACAAATATTTGCTGAATCTATACTGAAGTCCAGGAACTTTGGGGTCATGAATGGAACAGAGCGTGCATGAGCCTGGCTCTTGTCATGCTGGTGGGAAGCATTCAAGTTAATAAGCAGCCTAATTATAGCTGTCAGTCAATGCTATGATGGAAACAAGCAGAGCTGTGATAGGTATAGGAGAGTGGGAAGAGTGGGGTGGAGATTTCTGTTCTGTGAGCATTTGGGGAAAGGGTTTGTCTTGTTATAGAAGGTATTCAATGTTCAAGATTTACTTAAGACTGCAAAGAATTTGAGCTATTGCCTCCATTTTTTTGTTTTTAACTGTGTATATGTGCACACATGCATCAAGTTGTATATGTTATTTATTAAAGGAAATGCACAAAGGAAGAAAGGGCATTGCCAACTAGTGTTAAGTAATTCATTTTATATGATCAAATACCATGTAACCACTTTCCAGTTTCAATGTTTTGCAAAGTTTTTTTTAATAACATGATCTAATATTTGCATGAAAAAAATCAATAGAATTATGTAGTTTAAAATGTTAGTTCATAAACTTATAGCAGTATAACTCATGTTTTGGTCTTTGGGGAATGAATGAACTCTGTGTTTTCCAAATACAGAACATTTTAATGCAGATAATTAGAGAGACTGGTGCAGCCCGTACTGAGGAGCAGAAGTCCTGCATGCAGCCATGGTGTGCTATTCCAGTGGGTGTTTTGGAGGACCTTATCTTAAACCATGCTGGGTATCTGGGAACCTTGGGACCCCCCCACTCTTCTCGACAGTCTGTATCAGCAAATCCTGTGGGTACGAAGGATGGATTATTACTGGGAAAGACTGGGTGGGGCTTTTCCTGAGCTTCCTACAAGCTAGCATGCAATTTTGTATCAGTTTAAGAGATACAGGCTATGCTAAAACACACATTATTTCAGTTTTCTGTGAATGCCCTGAAAAATGACTACAAATTTAGCGGCTTAACACAAGTTTATATTATTGCAGTTTTGTAGATTAAATGTCTCAGGTTTGACTGGGATAAAGTCTAGGTTATGGAAGCTTTAGAGGATCATTTGTTTCCTTGCTTTTTTGTGGCTTCTAGAGGTTCCTAATACTGTTGGACCATGTTCTTTTCCTCCAATGTTAAATGCAGAAGTGGCAGGTCAACCTCTTTTCAACTTTCATCTCTCTGAATTCCTGCAGCAAGGAATACTCTCTGCTTCGAAGGACTCTATGATTAGATGGATCAGATATAATTAGACAAGATGTTGGGCCTACCTGGATGATACCTACCAGGACAATGACCATATTTCAGTATCAATGCCCTCAACTACACGTAAGTCTGTTTTGCAAGTGACATATTCACAGACCTCAGAGATTAGGGTCTGACAATCTTTGGGGACCATAATTCTGAAGAGCATAATGCAAATGAGAAACATGTTGTGGCTAGACACCATTGGCCCACTGATTGGCATTGTAGCAGCCAGTCAAGGTCCCCTGCTCTGGCTGCACACAGTCCTTCAAGGACTCCACACCATTTTATCACAAGTCATCTCTTCCTCTGGACAGACACATCTCTATGCCTGGGGTGCCACTTACATAACAGATCCCATACTGAGCTTCAGACTTCTTCTATCTTGATGTGCTGTGTTAACCTGTACCATATTGCAGTGTCCCTGGTAGCTTAGAGGGGTGGAAATAACTCAAAGAGAAGTGTTGTGGTTCAGTAAATTTCACCCCTGTCTCAGGGTGGTGGCACATCTGAGTGACACCTTGGGTCAGGTGGCAACTCCATAGCTCAAATGCCTCTTCTAGGATGAAGCACCTGACTCCAGTTCACAGTTCTTTCCTCCGTACTTCTGTATAATTATCTATCCCCCTTTCCCATCCAGGGTCCCAGCTCCTGGATGGCAGAAGCCTCTATTTCATTCGATTTATGTTCCTTACAGTTCAATCTCATCATTGATACTTAACAGTATGTGTGGCATAATGAACCAGTGATGGGAGCTGTAAAAGACAGGACACATGACATCATTGTCTTTTCCTTTAACAGCACAGAGAAGCAGTAGCAGACAGCAAAATTGGTCTTTCTTTCTATTTCTTTGTTTCTTGAACAAACCTTTCCCCCATTTGGCCTCTCTCCTTTACATGTGGCCTTTCCTTTCCTTTATCAAAATCTGCTAGCCAGAGGCTAGGACTGTAGGCAGCTTGCAGAGAACTTGCTGGGTTCCATTCCACACAGGCAAAAATCAGTGAGTCAGTCAATCAATCAATTAATGCATCTCCTGAGTGGAACTGGCAGTTATGTGGTGGGGTTTATCTTATCACTGTGCTCTGCCTTTAATCCCTAATTACAACATTAAACCTATTTGCTTCCAGTTAAAACAATGGTCCAAGGAGGTGGAAGAAGCATTTTTACATTGTTGGTTTCCTTGGTACCTCTGACATCCTATCTCATAGTTACTGCCTCCTATACAAAAACCTCTGGACCCCTCTTCACAGGCGAGAGATATTCTTGCATAACATTCCAAGCACATTCTCAAGCCGTATTAGAAGCCCTGCTCTGCAATATTAGAATGTAGATAAGCATAAAGGTAGCGTGTGCTGATGGGGTTGTTCCTGAGCTGATCCCGATTCACAAGGTATCCATTTTGCAGTGGGAATGTTATGATGATGTGTCAACAGTCACAATTGGATTTCAATACCACATGTTTGTCTCTCTATATCCAGGGGAGACAGAGATTAATATTTCAAAATTCCTGAGATGGTTCTGTGTATCTGCCTTGTTAAAATACATAATCTCTGAAGCCTGAGAGATAATGCCTTGAAGTTGAAACCATGATTATTTATTTGCCACAACTTCAGCATCATTTATGAAGTGGAGTATGCTAGAAGAATGACATTCTTCGACATCACTAAAGCTGCATTGAACACAGATTTGAGCAGACAGCTGCTAGTTTATTGGTCCCCCTGATTATTACAGACACAGGTTTAACAGCTGTGCAAGGGCTCTGTGCCCAATACAACAAGAGATACAAATGCGAGAGGGTGCATTTAGATTGCAGTTTAATCTCGTGAAATATTTCTATGATCAATTACAGTAGCACCACGGTACACAATTGTCCTCTTTCAATCAAAATGACTTGCCCACTTGTAAATACTAGCTCATTGCTTTGCTATGGGGGAAAGCAGTATAAAAGAAATTAATGCATAGAGCAATCAGAATATTAACATTTTGATTGAATTGATGGAATATTTAAATGGAAATATTCAATTGTTAAGAAAAAGCTTGGGAGGGTTCCTACCTCATGCACATGGAAACTTAGTATTTCTCCTTGCTTAGAGAGAATTCTTTTAAAGGCAGTAGACTACAGAACCCTGCATTAAGAATGGAAAAGTGGGCATTGCTCATTTTTCCATTGCTCATATTTAAATTCAGATAGCATACATATTGGCAGCTCCACAGGCAGAATATTTGGTCTATTGATGATTGACAGAGTATGTTATAGTTTGCATCAAATACTAAGCAGAGTAGAAAGACCAGGGACTGTGGTATGACATCAACTGTGGACCTTAGAGCTGGTGCCATCCCTGCCTGGCTATGTGGCCTTGGCCATGTCACTTTAGTTTCTGGGTTCAGTTTTTCACACTAGTGAAGCTGAGACAATGATTCTTACTTTTCAGAGTTTACCTGAGTGGGCTGGGGGAATTGCTCCATGGGACCAGACTTTGGACTCCTTGCAGCCACACAAAAAATGCCAGATGGATGGAGATGATGGTCCTCCTGTAATTCCCATGCAGGAGTCAGAGAGTGAGACAGATGACCCCAGAGCAGGACTTGAGCTAGTTTAGCTGAATCACAGACTGCAGGTTCAGTGAGAGACCCTGCCTCAGTAAATTGGAGATACTCCTGTGACAGCCTCCACACATAGACCTATATATGCAGCCAGGCCTGCATACACATGTGCCCCCACACAGATGAACATGTATACACACACAGATGACCATGCATACACACATGCTACATGCCTCCTCCCACATACACACATGAAAATGGAATTCACTTGGTATTCATGCTAATAGAATGGCATAAAAGCTCTTTCTATCTTTAGCTATTACTTGGCATCACCAATTCCCTCCTGGAAAAGAAACAAATCCTTAAATGGAATCTGAAGTAAGAGGTGACGAGCTACTCAGTGGCTAACAGTAAACTTTAGAATGTAGGTTTTCCTTGAATGACTTTGACCAGTGATATGTACTTCACTTCCTGGAGTTGAGGAAATATTTGAATTTCCTTTGAGCAACAGATTATGAGTAACGATTTGCCTGATTCAGCTGATATTTCTGTTTTGCTCTCAATTCCTCTGGGGATAAAGGATCTGACTGTGTCTGAAATTCTCAGATTTATTCTAAAGGCAGTCCCCATGTCACTGTTGCTAGCGTGGGGGCTAGAGGGTTTGGCTTTGATACAGGGTCAAAATATGAGTGCTTCCTTCATCAAAGGAGATAATCTGTTATCAGCCATTCATAGAGCAGAACTTAGTGTGTGGGATGGGAAATTGGCTATCAGTGCATTTACTTAGGAAGCAGGTGTCTTGAATGCTTAAAGGTTTGAGGGACTGACTTAGCTAGCTTTGAGGCCAGTAAGAAATCCTGCTTCTGGAGACAAAGTGGACAGCAATAATAAATATGATCGCACTGTTTTGGATGGAGAAGGAGCATGGCTATCTAGGACTAGAAAATCCTACAGTACACTTACAGATGAAGACACCGAGGGAGGTGAGAATATATGAGAATGAATTGGGAACCGTGTCCACTGATTTGATCAACATTCTGATTGATTCAATATCCAGGCTGTCACTTCCATTTCCAAAATATGCACTCTGATATCTTCTGTCCTTGAACAACCTTCTAAGTCAGTGCTGCCCAGAATCCATTGCCTAGTCTAATCTCTCCATGCTGTGCTCCTTCCCAGTTACAGTTGGTGATGAGAGAATCTTTGCAGATGTCAGACAAGCTAGTGAACATTCATACTGGGAAAAGGATCTGTCATTCACTGTCTCATAGTCACACAGTGTTTCCTCATGACCTCTCCTTCTGCATCAAGAAGGGCCTCTGACCTACAGTGAAATGAAGAAGAAAGTACCCCAGACCTCAGGAGTCCAACGTCAGAGTCACCAGGAGGAAGGACACAGATTTTAAGCTTATGGGTAACTGTATCTTATGCTCTGTCATTTCTCCATAGAGAGGGTCAGAGCTACATTTAAACAAAATTCAGAGCAGAAAAGCAGGGTGTGGGGAGGGTTCTTGAACCTCAAATGTGTTGCCACAGGGTCTGGGAAGCCTAGAGTCTTGGCGTTGGGATGAGTGGCTTTGACAGCAAAGGCAGAGAGAGTCTACGGGAAAGAGCTGCCTAATTAATCATAGGCTATCAGAGCCTTTCAACAGGAAAAGTCTCAGAGGTCTTAATGACCCCCCTCAGCAATGTTCAAACCCAGTTCAGTATGACTTCATTTTCTTAGAGACACATGATTGATCTGGCTATTGGCGAATGGAGACACTGAGGCTTCTTTCCATACATGGATGGTGTCATTAAACAGGAAGACGAAGTGCCTTTTCGTAAAGGCTCTGAGAAGACTGAGTGATTCACCGGGAATGGAAGAAAGATAAAGAAAACTCTGAAATATGTATTTTTAAAGGCAAAACTGTAGACTTTACCTCATTTATTAGTGTCATAAAAGGATTGGAGAGTCTAAGCGAAGAAAAATGCCTCCTTTGGGTGAGCTTTTTAGAGATATTGAGCAGAGCAGTCACCTGGGTCTGGTGTCTGGGAAGAATGGCTTCTTTCTTATTTGGTTTATTTTGAACCTTTTCTAAGCTTTTCAAGGCTCTGACAAGACTTGGGGGTCTTTTTACTAAATTAGAAAACAAGAATAGGCTCACTTTACCATTTTCCTTCAAAGGTTGTGGGTGGATTTTTTGAGGGGGCTCAATTTCAATAGTCTTTCCCTTGCTTCCTTGGACTTCTCATACAAGCGTGGCCTATTTCCTGTGGACAGTCATTCAGGACACCTTCAGTTCATTCTGCTTGTATCCTGCAGGTGGAAATTATTTCTCTACTACTGTAGACTTTTGCAAATCTTACTATGTCATTGCTGGGGAATCATGATTGATACCACTGCTCAATGGCAAATGACGTCCTCCGCTTGCCATTGAGCCCAGGAGGGTACAAAGTGGGCTAGTGCATATAAAGTACCCAGAGCACTTTTAAAAAGCCAGTTATTATTAACACTCAAATGTCCATAAAGTTGAATGCAGGCATTGTGGGATCAAATTTTGGAGTCCATGGTTGAAGCAGGGTAGAAAATAGAGAGAGACGGAGTCTGTGTTAACAGAAGTAACTGCACCTCTTTTTAAGTCATTCAAGTACAGAATCTTGACTCTCTCTTGGCAGACCAAACTACACATATGTTTAGGACCCAGCCCAGGAGTTTCCTGGTTTCTAGCCTGTAAGTGTTGTAGATATTTGGAAGAGAATAAAGCTCAAATTATACTTTTGGCATTCCATCTACTTCTCATTCAGCATTCATTGTTAAGTGAATACCTCTTGATGGTTTGCCTTGGAGGATCCACAAAGAAAAGTGAGACCTAACCAGAGTTATGAAGTGATCCAAAATCTAGGATCTGTGGTATTAAAATCAATATGTTCTATAAGAGACCTTTAAGCATAGTGCTGCAAAGTTTAGGCAGACGGCAGGATTGCAGGCTTCAGCTGTTAGTAAAGGTAAAGGAAGCAGCCAGGAGACCAGGACCAGGAGCTGCCGAAGGCTTTCAGATGGGTGTGTGAAGATTCTAAATTAAATTCAGGCAGGGAAGTCAGGTTGCAGTGCAAAAGTTTGGTCTTAGACAAGGAGGAACAAGGTCCTCCTGGATAAAGGCTGAACGTGACCTATCTTAGAGGTTATGTGGATGTCCAAAATCCATTACAAACAATGAAACACTTGGTATAAGGAGGAAAACGATCATTTCCCAAATGAGGTTTTAAGATCCCAAAGGTAACTGGGCAAAAAAGTACATTTTTTCGATAGTCTGGCTCCACATAGCTTCCTAGCTGTTCTCCACCCTCTGTCTCTCCAAGGTTCTATGCTACCTGTCCTAGTAGAGACTATTTATACCGCCGCCAGAACTGTCTCTTGTATCCCATGATTCTTCACTTTTTCTTATGCCATTTCTTCTGCATTGAAATTACCATAAGGTCACATGGACCAGCAATCAATTTCCAATTCCCAATTCAGGGTTTCAGAGTTCTTGAGAATTCAACAAGTGCCAGGCACCAAAGCAATGCAGTTAGGGTAGAGTGGGCAGGCAGATCTCAGCTCAGAACACAGGCTGGTGAAAGGTTGCTGCACTGATCTGGACCATGCTCATTGCCTTAGGGTCTCCCAGAACACTCTTGGCCACAGATCAATGAAACATGGCCTCTGTGTCAACAGTGTCTCTTTTCTGAGCATTCTGGAACTGCAAGGTCCGCCTTTATCAGGGTCCTTTCAACAGGGATCTCAAGGACAGAAGGTTTCAGCTTGTACTGCCAGAAGATGCAGTGGATGCAGAGTGCACACACTTGAGTCTCAAGTGGCAGGGAAACACTTTAAAATGTTCATAATATTCTGTGTATCCCATAAACCTTGCTGTTTAGAAGGTCTATGCAGTAATATGGTCTTAAGTACTCAGCAGAATTTTATGTGCTTCAGTTTTGTTAGGATTAGGGTATGTTCACAGACATTACATTTGAAGGGCATTAAGGATTAAGACAAAAGGGTTGCCCCTCAAATATAGAAGGTACTATCAAAAATTATTCTTTTTATTCACTTCTGCTTTTCTCCTATTCCTGTGCCACCCTGCTTGCATGAGGTGCATGGCATAAGGCAGGTGGGTCCATCCAACTAGCAGAGCACATGAGAGGAGCAGCTCATCTTCCTGGCAAAGGTTTGGGTGTAGCTTTGTACCACCTGGACTTTTTAGAATTTCTATTTTTTCTTTAATAGTTATGAAGTGTTCTCTTAGGTCACATGATCTATAGCTAGATAACAAAGGAAACAGTGTCAAACAGAAGGGGGGGGGATGAATAATTATATGTTTCCTTCCTATGACCCAGGGTTGGGTTGTTAGTATACAAAGCATATAAGGCACATCAGATTTAGAAAATACATCTTAGCTAGGCCTCCTGCTTCATAGTCAAGAGCCAAAAATATCAGTTACATGCACAATTAGTTCATAGCTGTGTGAAGAGTAGAATGTGTGTCTTTACCTTTTAATAAGTTTTCTTTTTAGTAAGATTAACCTGGCCTTTGGTTTTATAAAATAGTATAAAGGAAGAGGATTTTATTTTATTTTAAATTTAATTTAACTTAATTTAATTTTATTAGTCCTTTGAGACAGGGTCTCCCTGTAGGCATAGCTGGTCTGAAATTCATGTAGACCAGGCTAGCCTCAATCTCTCTCTGCCTGCATCTGCCTCCCAAGTGCTGGGGTTAAAGATGTGTGCTATCATATCTAGTAAGAAGCTTTTATTTTGGGGAATTATGACACATATTAACTGGTGAGCCCTATATATAGAATCAAAGTCTATTTGGACCCTTTTACTCTCAGGAGAAATTCTAAAACTTTCTTATTGAAGTCAGCTTTCTTTCCTTACAATATATAATATAAAATATAACAATGCCTATATAACCATGTAATCATAACTATAACTATAGTTAATGTAGATTTGGAATTAGAATCTAAGTTGGAACCTCAAAGAGCCAAAGAGCCTGCTATTGAAAGGAAATGGCTTATAAGGTGGAATTTACTTGCCATTTCATTATTGACTGAAATTAACATGTAAAATTCACAGGAATATGGGGAAAATCTTTGTCTGTAAACTTCCTGAATAAAATGTTTTCCCTCTCTCTGTCATGGTGGTTTTGCTGCTTGATTCCTCTCTTGTTTCTCGGTGTACTTACCACCTTCTTGGTCCAATGCTTTGTGTAATCTGATAGGAACATGTGCAGGTTCTTTGCTTTCCTGTCTGCAAGCTCATCTGTAATGCTGGTGGAAGGAAATTTTCCAAAAGAAATATTTATGTGGGAGTATATGGGTAATCTTGTGATTCAGCTCTTTATTCAGCAAGTCATGTAGTGAAGATCTCGCAGAGCATAGTAGCAAAAAATATTTCAGTATAAATATGTCTCTTTAAATGAATTTATGATGTAGTTGCAGAGACAAGAGATTCATATAAATAGTGAGTATATGAAAATTTATACCTGTGTGAAGAAATGGAAGAGACACTTTAGAGTTCATGAATGTAAGAGGCATCATGTGCTGGAGTAGTTGGGAAGGCTCCTTGGTTGTGGTCATTCGAGATCAGACTGAAAGACTCAGTAGGAAAGAGCTGGGGTTTTCTATGGGATTCCTTCCCAAACCTTGGATACTTTTTGCACACATGCTGATCAATACTCAACTAAAGATTTGAGGGGATCCTTTTCATATATCAGAATTTGCTTTACACGTCTAGCTTTTCATTCTCCAATATTTCTTGCTAACTCTAGATACCTTGGCAAAATCTAGCTACGTTTGCCTGCCAGGTTCCCCTGAGCCATCTGCTGAACTGAGAAATGTATGTGGTTTTACCTAAGCTGCTTGTCCCTGTGTGTGTCCCAGATTCTCCATGCAGTGGTCTAGGGTAATTGTAAAGCTTGCTTCATTTAGTTCACGTCTCTTGGGGTCCCTTTATTGATGTTTAATGACAAAAGCATCATTATTTTATATTTCTTCTTTGCTCAAGTTAAAGTTATTTCATGCCCCTTTATCCTGTCTGGAATCAGAAATCCATATGTCTGTATGTCTTATTTAATATTCTATTAACTAAGGTCAAGAAAGGTGCACGTTACCTAAGATTTCCTCAGCTACTTGAGTGGCCCAGCTGGCCTTGAATTCTCTATTTCTGTCTTCTACATAGTGTTTTCTTTTAGTCATATCACACACTGTGACTACTACCGCTCAAGGTAACAGTTTGACCCTAGATTTTCAAAGACAGTATTTAAATGATAAGAAAGCAGTTCATGGGATCCTGCCTCTTCTTTGATATCTATTTGTTACAGTTTTCTAAGTGATCTGTGACTCTTAGGAATAAAATTTAAAGTGCTTGCCTACATGAATATTTTGTGAAGATTATTATTTTAGATTTCACAGCTTTATATTGTTTGAAGTTGCTAAAACATGCACTGAATTTATGATTTGTCCATGAAAAGATGCAGTTAGATTAAAATGTCCCTTCAACATCCTGTCTATCTCTATAGCTAGAAATTCTATATTTCAAAAATATTCAAAATTTAGTAATAATGAATGAAATCAGTCCTATGTTTAGGGAGAATATCTCAGGCAGTGGGATTAGGGACCATTTTGGCTGAGAGTGCAAAGTGACATTTGTATCTTACCAACAAGTTCTTGCTGAAATGAAACCAATAAAAACATCTCAACACGACCATTTATTCTGCTTTATGTATGCTTGTTCTTTTTGTAAGTATCCTCAGAGAGAGACAGAGGTCATGCTTGCAAAGTCTCTCTGCAAATGATTGAGACACAGAGAACACTCACCACGTGCCGATTTCCTCCCCTAGGTTGTATCTTTCAGGTGTGAAGCAGGAGACTGTGGTAAGCAGGGTAGGCTCAGGGCACGCATGCCTCTCTTCTTGCTCACTATACTTAAGATTTACAGCTTCGACATTTCTAAACTTCCTTCCTACCTCAGGACCCTAATGCACGTTATTCTTACTGCAGATTTTTGTCTGACTTCAATACCTTGAATAGCACCTCCCCTCATCAGTAGATTTCCTCTTCCAGTCTCTGCCACTGTCCTTTTTTACTTCTTTCTTTTTTTCTTCTTTTTTTTAATATGTATGAGTGTACTGTCTGCATGCAGGTCTGTGCACCCATGTCGTGCAATGCCATGGAGGTCAGAAGAGGGTGTCGGATTCCCCTGGAACTGGAGTTCTCCTGGAATTGGAGTTACAAACGGTTCTTAGCCACCATGTGGGTGCTGGGGATCGAACCCGGGTCCTCTGCAAGAGCAGTCAGTGCTCTTAACCGCTAGGCTATTTCTCCAGCCCCCCTTATTACTTCTTTCATTGTGCTTAATAATTCTAGTGTTTGAACCTCATCACAGCCCAGACTTTGTTTGATCTATTTCTTCTGAAGTGGATAACTTGGGTTGCAAGGGTGGGCAGGTATTCAGTTCATACTTCTTTGGATCTGTGCTTATAATCTAGTATTATAACAGGGTACTGATGTAGATACTCAGCAGATAATTGCAGAGTTGAGCTCCTAAGGGAAGTGAGGCAGTCCCCAGAGCACCCTTCTATACAAAGTGTAACCTCATTTCAAAGCCTAGAAGGACTTATAACAATGACTTCTTCCATCCACTTCCCACACTGTATACCTCATCAGCTTTGGTGATCAAAACAATAGGGGTAGAAGTCATTCCAGTTTAACGTCATTTGCAGTATGACTTTCTGGCTTTGGAACACCATCAGTAGCTTGTGTTGTTTTCAATGTGTGGAGAAGTGACAGGCTTTTATCTTAGCCACCGTCTTTTGTGCCTTGACTGGCTTTGATATGAGACTTTTCTTGGTGCTTTTGGCCAGTCAGTTTCTGTGAACCAGGGCTCTTTTCCTTCTGGGTGCCCAAGCCTTCTTCTTGTACCACTTTGCACATGGAACAGGGGTCTTAGCCCCTTGCTTCACCAATTGTTTCTGACTCTGACAAAGTCCTGCCACACTTAGTAATCTGATCAGAGTTTTGCTTTGCTGAGATTCTCCTTTGCTCATTCTGATAGGACCCTGGGTTTTCTCTCAGGGACAATTTATGCGTGTCATAGGCACCTGTTCCCTCCTCCCTTTACCACACTCCACATGACAAGCTCATTGCATTGTTTAGCTATGTCCACTCCCTGTCCATAAATTACTTTTGCCTGGTTTTCCTGGGCCCTTTTGTTTTATCCACAGAATTACTTTGTGGGGTGGGGGATGGAAGGGTGGGGGTCTTTTTGATTATTCTGGTTGCTGACTGACCGAGCGTTCTCTCTCTGTTATTTGTCATGAACTCTGGTGTCAGTGCCTTTCTTTTCTCCATCTCATGCTTTCTCATCATTTTACACACTTATAACTGTCAAATCAGTTCAGTTTTATAAGGCCACCGGTCATGTCTATGGCACTGTTTGAGAGAGAGGTAGAGAGAGGCATTTCTCTTCTCGGTATTTTTCATCTTCAAATCCTTTAAACATTGTGAGAGTTACCTGCACATACTCTTCAGGACTAGGAATGAACAGTGATGATAGTGACGGTGAGTGAAGGCATGGTATTGAATGCTAATTATATTATGGAGGAAATATGGAACCATGAAAGTCCTTGAGCTGGAAAATGACATGGAGCTCCTCACTGAGTTTTAGGAGAGCAGATCTGACACCACTAAGAAACTTGTACTGTGAGCAGGATACTTAGCATTGGGACACTAAGTTAAGGTCGTATCAGAGCATCCCAGGTAGCCTGTCAGGTAGGTAGCCACGTTGAACTTGGGCTGTGTAGAGAAGGGAGAGAAGAACTCATGATTGAAGTACATCTGCAGCATAGCTAATGGAACTTGGCAGTGATTAGAGGTGAGAAAGAAGAGATCCTGAGAGGATTATAGAGTTTGGCTTCTTACCAGGGTGAGGAGTGGAAGAAGAGGAGGGAAGAGGTTGGGGAGAGAATGAAGGTGCAGGGTGGAGGGGTTAGGAGATGTGATGAGCTTGTTTTTAGTGTCTTGGAACTGAAATGGCAACTGTTCATTACACAACATTTGAAAATATGGCACAGCAGCTCATAGGAAGGCTAGAGCTGGGTACATGGGGAGCCATTTAGGAATTTTGGGAGATGAACCAGAAGAGCAGCCACATGTATGTGAAAGGGAGCTAACACTGCTGGTAGCGGGCACGGGACTCCTGTGTGGTATGGACAGTCCCACTGTGCTGCAGGCACTCAGCGAGTGATGGAGTTTTCTTTCACTGTCAGGAAGGCTTGGGCCTGAGGTTTCCTTCTGCCTTGGCCCACAATGCCATATTTTTCTTGGAGCTTGGAGGTAACTATATGTGCTATGTATGTGCTCTACCACTAAGCTGTATCCTTAGCTAAACCATACCCTTCTTGTTTAATTTTCACCCTTTAAAATTCCTTTCCTAGTCTGGGTGCTATCTTTCCTTTCACATAAGAATCTTTATCCAAAATATTTCCCTTCTCTCCATCTGTCATTCATCTGAAACTGGAGTGTTCAGAGCAAAAGAAAAGAACCATCGAGGATCGAATTTTGTCTTGTCCCTTGAGGGCACAGTAGGTAGTTGCCTCTTTTTGTAAAGAATACCAGGTGACTGAGACCAATCCAGAAGTGTCTTCCTATTTCACACTGGCAATAAGAGAGAACGCATGAAGGAAGCATGTTGTAGAGAGCTGTGCACTTCATCTTGGCTAAAAGTTCAAAGAAAAGTACACCATTTGCCACCTTTACTGCCAGATCACTGACTGTTCCGGCATGGCATCGCACAGCCTCAAGCTCCTCTCCTTTCTTCCTAATCTGCTTCTTGATAGTGTGCAAGGAGCCTGAACTGAGTGCAGTTGCTAGCTGTTACCCCACCACACAGAGCAGTGGTCTTGCTGGGAGACAATGGCTGTCTCTACTCCTCTGCATGCATCCCTCCATGTCTGAACACGATTACACATGTGTTAGAGGAAGCGTTTGGGATGCTTTCCCTGCCTGCCAGCTTTGCCAAGACCATTGAATTAAGCAGGCAATTTCCTCTCACTTTGTCTCTTTGTAAATTTCCCAACCATATGGTATGAGGAGATCTTGGATTATAAATAAACAACACTGCTCATACATCTCAGGGTTTTTGTTTTTTCCTCTAATGGGAATAAATAGAAACCATGGATTTTAACTTGAAAGAAATGTGTTGCAGAAGAAGATAATGTCTCTTTATAAATATATATAAATATTTTTCTTTCATTTTCCCTTAGGCAGAGTCCTTATATTTTGCTGGGAGTCATGTCTCTGGCCAGATCCCATTTATTTTTTATTGTTGCCATTTTCCAGCCTGGAGGTAAACTGTTGCTTTAGGCAACATGGTTATAGCCACATGGGCCTGGCCTGATTCCACTGTCCAGATGGGTTTGGTATATCTTTATGCTCCTGGAGATGTCAGTTTCCTCTGTGTAGGACACAAACTCCCTTCTCTCCTCACCAGTCTTGTTGCAAAGAAATAAAATGATAGGTCCTTGTTCCTCTTCTGGAAAAAAGCCCAGCTGGGGTATCACACATGTAGGAACTGGAATGCTCAAGCCCTTTGGTAACTGTAGCTTGCCTGTCTTTAAATTGCAGGTTTTTTAAAGCATGAAGCATCACAATATTTAGCAGCACTATTGCTTTGTGTGCTGACTATAAAACTCCAGTGAGACAAGAAGGCATGACAACTGCCAAAGACAAAACGCCAGACAGGATGAGGACCCTGGGACTAGATGGTTGAGATTCAAAGAAGGCACAGGTCCAAGTGTTGAGTGTAGAACTTAGCCTAAGAAGACACTGAGTTTTGGTATTCTTCAGTGGTAAGAGAGGTTGTATGATTCAAGAAGAAACTGAAATCTGTTCTAGGCATTGCCAAGTGGGCAACAGTCAGCAGATTGGCCTGGGGCTAAATCTAGCCTAGCTCTTGTCGCTTCAATTCCTGTGAGCTCAGAACAGTTTTGAATATTTTAAATGCTTGAAAAACTCTAAAGAATGCTACATTGTAGTGCCTTAAAAATAAGATAAACTCAAAGTTCAATGTCCATGAATAAAGTCTTGCTGGAAATCAGTCATCCTCATTTATTAACATGTTATCTGTGACTGCTTTTTGATATGGTAGCAGACTTGAGACAGTTGACAAAACCAGCAATATTTATTCTCTGGCCTTGGGCAGCAAAATTTCCTCACCTGTCCTAGAGTATCTGAGATTGTGACTGGAATTATGAAGAGCAAGCTCGCAACAGGTGATGAGATTAGCATTGGGCTCACTCATTTGGGTGCTTCCTAGATTCCATCAGTCCACATGATATTCTAATTTCCTATTCTTACACAAATCAGTTGTCTAATAAAACAGTTCCCATATCAGCATTACACACTGAACACCATGCACATCGTTTGCCACCAACATGGTAACAGTGGTTTTAAGGAATTGTTATTTAACCCAGAGAAATGAATATCTAAACATGGAACTTTTTGGCATTGACAGGATATTATTGGAGGTTGGTTTTGAGATGAGAGGCATCTTATAGTTAGCCATTAAAAAGCTTTTTATTAAAATATATAAAACCATTCAAAAGGCAATTCATAGAGAGTTGAAGTTAATTCATTTTAATTAAAATAATTCACATTTAATGCAATCCCAATTAAAATCCCCAAGAGTTTCTTCACAAGCTTGGGAAAAAAAGTCCTTAATTTTATTCGGAAAAACAAAAGACCCCAAATAGCCAAAATAACCCTGAGTGAAAAGAGCAATACAGGGGGATCTCTATAACAGACTTCAAACTATACTACAGGGCTATAGTCATAAAAACAGCTTGGTACTGGCACAAAAACAGACCTGTTTACCAATGGAACAAAACTGAAGATCCAAACTTGAACACATGCAATTTCAGCCATCTCATATTTGACAAGGGGGCCAATAAGACACAATGGAGAAAAAGACAGCATCTTCAGCAAGTGGTGTTGGCAAAACTGGATCACCACTTGTAGAAGAATGAAATTAAACCCCTACCTCTCACCCTGTACAAAAGTCAACTCCAGATGGATTAAAGACCTCAACGTGAAACCTCAAACTCTGAAGGCCATAGAAGAAAAAGTTGGCAGTAGACTACAAGACATAGGCATAGGAAAAGACTTCCTAAATCAGACAGCAGCTGTGCAAGAATTAAGGTTGACAATTGATAAATGGGACCTCATTAAACTCAAAAGCTACTGTACATCAAAAGAAACAATCAAGGAAGTGAAGAGAAATCCCACAGAGTGGGAGGAAACCTTCACCACAGAAACATCTGACAAAACATTGATTTCCAAAATATATAAACTACTCAAAAACAAAGAAGAAAGAAAACAAATGACCCACTCAATAGATGGAGCAAAGAGCTGAACAGAGACTTCACAAGTGAGGAATTAGAGATGGCTGAGAAACATCTTAAGAAGTGTTCAACATCATTAATCATTAAGGAAATACAAATCAAAGCCACTTTAAGATATCATCTTACTCCAATAAAACTGGCTAGGATCAAGAAAACAAATGATACCAAGTACTGGAGAGGTTGTGGGGAAAGGGGAACACTCATCCACGGCTGTGGGAATGTAAACTCATACAGCCACTATGGAAAGCAGTGTGGAGAACCCTTGGAAGACTTGGAATGAACTTGCCACCAGACCCAGCCATACCACTCCTAGGTATATACCCACAAGACTCATCCTACTGCAAAGATACATGCACATCCATGTTTATTTCAGCTCTGTTCACAATAGCAAGGAGCTAGAACCAACCCAAGTGCTCCTCTGACGAGTGGATAGAGAAAATGTGGTACATCTACACAATGGAGTTCTATGCAGCAGTAAAGAAAGATGACATCATGAGCTTTGCAGGTAAATGGCTGGAGCTAGAAGATATCATGCTGATTGAAGTAACACAGTCCCAGAAAAACAAATGAAGAATGATATCCCTCATCTGTGGATGCTAGTGCCAATTACCTAATTGTATGGCAAACTGAGCAACATCAATGTGATCTGAAAACAACTGTGTTTGTATATTGTGAATCCCTTAAAATATAATAAAAAATGAATGAAAAATAAAATAAAATAATTCACATTTGCATATTCATTTAATTCACTTTATTTCCTATAGTGATATATATGACAAGGTCAGAGGACAACTTGGGGTGGGGCAAGTAGGTTTTCTCCTTCTACCCTGTATGTTCTGGGGATTTAACTCAGGTCATAAGCACAGCAGCAAGCAACTTAACCACTGAACTGTCTCACTGGCCCGAGTTATGTTTTTATTTAAGGCCAAATAGTTTTCACATTGTAAAAAAATATTTGTTCATCCAAGACTCTGCTTCCTCTTGTCCTTTGGTCTAACTTAATGCCTTACTCATCCACTTTATAGCTTGGTAAACTGTGGAATGTTTGGAGACCACATGCTCATATGTCTGCAGCCCATACTGACCTTTCACCCTCACTGGGTTTAGTTCATCCTTCTATCTAGTGTGGGTGGAAAGCAGAGATGGAAATAAATACAAACCCCAGGCTTCACATCTGCTCCTAAGCATCATCAAACATCTACCTCTCATTTGTGGGGGCTGGTCTTCCAAGTATCCTGTCTTCCTTGTTCTGCGAGGTCGAGGTGCTTCTGAAAAGCTGGTGTGGTTCTTGGAGAAGAAACTGAACTCTGTTGTCAAGGCAACCTGGTTTCAAATACTCATTTTGACACTTACCAGATAAGTGAACTTTAGCAAATCATTTGGCCCTTTTGAGCCAAGTTTCTTTATTGAAATATTGGGATGAGTGTAAAATATCCACCTTAATATTGAGTGCCTGACACATGCTTGGTTTCCTTTTAACGTTATATTCTCAGCATTGAGAATAGTGTCAGGCAAACTAGAGGTACTCATAAATATTTGGCAAGTAAATGAATAATAGATATTTAAAAAGTGACAGTTCCTTTTGTAGTGGGTGGGATGTCTTTCTGGGGGCTTACATTGGCTTGGTGTCTCCTTCTGGGCAGGACAAAATATTGCTATGACAGACCCTGGTTAGATGTTCACTGAGACTTTTCTTTCATAGAGGGAAAACACCTTAACTATGTTTTTCAACTTTTGTTCAACAGGTATAATCCTGAATTAGTTATTTTCTTATTGTCATGACAGAATTCCAGATAAAAGATCTTCTTCAAGAAGGGACCATTCATTTTGGCTCACTTCAGGGGATGTAGTCAGTCATGGCAGGGAAGACGTGGATGCAGGGACAAGAGGCAATCTTGGTGGTCAATTCTCCTTTTAATTCAGCCTGGAATCTCATCCTATGTGATGGCATTCCCACATTCACAGTTGGCTTTCTTATTTCAGTTAAACCTTTGTAGAAACTTTCTTTACAACTTACCCAAAGATGTGCCTCCATGTTGATTTTATATCTTGTCACACTGACAAGGAAGATTAACCATAACAAGTCCTATGACTCAAATCTGCCTCTTGGGAAAGAAGCTAAGAAGACATAGATATTCCTTCCATCCTGGCTCCCAAACCCACATCATGTCTCGTATTCTCCTTTTCCCATCTGTAAGACCAACTGTGAGCTCAGACATAAAAGAGGACAAAACAGCCAATCAAAGCCCTGAGTCTCTGAAGGACAGTATGGAGCAGAGCCCTTCTTTCCTTCCCTTCTCTCACTGTGTCACATTTGACTAGGGTATACATCAAAGATATGGTAACACGGTCCTAAGTCACTGAAATGCTGGCAGGGTTTGTTATTTCTGTTAGTTGCCTCAGTCTCCCAACTGCTAATGCCCCAGTCCCGTGCTTCCATTCACTTTGTTCTTTAGCCAGAATGTCTGTTTTCTATTCCCAAGATGTGCTGTGCTTTTCTGGCATCTAGTATCAAACCTTGCATACCACAGATGTTCATTAAACATCTGTTGATTGATTTCTGGGTCAAACAGTGAAACAGCAGATTCCTATAAAACACAAGCATGTTTTATGTGAGACAGACCTGATGTTTTAGAAGAGATAAACATTTGGATGTGTTTCTTTACTATGGGATTTTTAGTAGAAAACTCTTAAATAGTTACCTGGAACGTTAAACTAACAACCTTTTAACTGATTTATACAAAATTTTCAGGGAGGAATCCTGCTATGTAGAGATCCCAATGTGTCAGAATAGTATTGAAGATAGGCCCCATCTGAGAGAGTCTCTTCCCAGGGATAGGTGAGCTAGGTATTTCTATCCAGAGACTGAAGAAGTGAAGCATCTGTGCCAGAGTTTGTCATCTATATTCAAGGGTTTAATATAGCATCTTCGTAACTTTCTCCATTTTTAGAAAGCCTTGCCTAACTTTACTTTTATGCTCCTGCTCCTCTGATGAATTGCATGGCCAACATTGATAACCCAGAAAATGACAACTGCTTAGCTTTCTGCTGCTTCTACAAAGTAGGTCAGAAAATGGAAGGGGGAAGAGAATTACTCTCTTGGACAGAGGTTTTACGGGGGCAGAGAACAGCGGTTGCCCAGAGTTGTTTTCTTCCATCCATCAACTATCTTGGACATCTTGCCATCATCCCATCCTAACAGTCAATGTAATAACAGAAGTGCAGTTGTGTTTCATGTGCCAAGTTTTAGGTTAGCGGTCTCTTTATCCATCTGTCAGCTGCTGGGTGTGCTTTAACCTTTTCGAGAGGTCACTGTTTTTCTATTTCTAGGATGGCCAATAACTGGCTGATCTGGGGAACAAAAACCTGCCCTTTGATGTTCAGCGACTTGGTATGTGGTGAGGTGTGTGCACTGAGCCTCCCAAGGCTCTGTCTTTGTGGGAAATCACACCCTCATTTATCTCCTTCTCTGTCTTCAGGCTCTAATGTTAGGGAATGCAGCCCAGGATAATCTCCTTTCTCCTCAAAGGCAGTTTCCAGTCTGTTACAGAGAAGTGGGTTCTGTTAGTGGTGGCTCTGTCCTTGTAGGCGCTCTGACTTGGCATCTTTAAATTCCCTTTACCTGTTTCTCCTTCTCCTCATTCTCTGCCCATGTCCAGTAATCAGGTGCCATTTCTTCATGTCCTTTTTTGGGTTCTTATAACCTGCTGTCACCCAGCCTAGCCAAATGGATACTGTCTTAATTTGCTTCTTTATTGCTGTGATAAAATACTGACTGAGAACAACTTTGGAAGGAAAGTGTTTATTGCATCTTACTCTTCCAAGCAACAGTCTGTCTTTGAGGGGAGTCAAAGCAGGAACTCTAATAGGAACCTGGTGGCAGAAGCTGAAGCAAAGACTATGGATGAACACTGCTTACTGGCTTGCTCCTCTGGCATGAGCTCAGCATGCTTTCTTATACAACTCAGGACCATCTACCCCTCGATGCACCACCCATAGTGGCCTAGGCCCTCTCACATTACTCAACAATCAAGAAAATGCCTCACAGACATGCCCACAGCCACTCCAACAGAAGCAATTCTTCATATTTCCTCTCCCCAGCCTGTCAGGTTAACAACTGAAGCTACTTCATGAGGTATTCTAGCTTACAGAGGTTATACCCCACCCCCCATCATACCTGTCACCAACAGATCAATATTTCCAAATAATCTCTGTTTCCTATTCAGGAAGCTCTGGGACTCTTCCTTTTTTGTGAGGTAAGTGTAAGATCATTACTAAGCAACCTGCTTATCTGAACTTAATTCCCTCTTATACCTATATAGAATGTTTTGTTCAAGTCTGGCTAATTTCCTTAAGTACCTTTTGACACACTTGCATCTTTCAGGTTCCAAGCTTCTGGGCATTCATGTGGTCTCCCTTTGACTTCTCAATACCAAACCTTTACTTCAAGGCCCACCTCTTCTCATAAAGCAGTCTTTTCTTTCCCCAGAGTTCCCCTGTTACCAGTTGACCTGTGATTATCTTCATCATGTCATTACTTCCATGGCCACAACAATCATCATATTAATAACGACTACCATTTGCCGGGTGTGGTGGCGCACGCCTTTAATCCTAGCACTTGGGAGGCAGAGGCAGGTGGATCTTTGTGAGTTCAAGGCCAGTCTGATCTACAGAGTGAGTTCCAGGACAGCTGGGGCTACCCTGTCTCGAAAAGACCAAAAAAAAAAAAATAATGATTACCATTCATCAAGAGCCTATCACAAACATGCTGTGATATGGTGTATGCTCTATGTTCATTTCTTCCCTGAATTCTCAAACAGCTTTTGGGGGTTCTTAGTTAAAAGAGTTTTACCCATTTTATAGATCAGAAAACCAAGAAGTTAAATAATCTGCATCCTACCACACAAGGCTAGGGGCTGGAGCCAGGATCTTTAAACTGTCTCTGAGTTTGGAGCATGCATAGTTAACCTTTCTGCTTCTTTGGACTTGTTCTAACTGCTCTCTATCAGTTATTGCATATCAATTAATTAATTAACTAATGAATTAAAAGCATAGTGGATGAGTTCCTGCAGCATTCCAGGGACTAGGCAGTAAAGACTACAGCCTTGTTTATTTGCATACTTGAGTCCCTTTCTAACTACCAGCTTCTTCCCGAAGTCATTCCTTAATCTGGTCTCTTCTGAAGACTATCAAAAATGCTCATCTGTGTGTTCTGTGTCAACTTGTCCATCATTTCTTGGGTCCACGTTTTGGTTTTTAAATAGCATATGTTAGCTTTTTGCCCTCAGACTCTCTCATGTCCTGCTTTCTGATTATTTATGGAGAGATGCTCTTGTCTCTGCAAATCCGCATGATCCTTTCTGACTGTTCTCACTAGTGACTAGATTAGGTGTCATAGGCTGGCTGATCTTTGGGCAATTGTGTGCTTATTTCAAAGACATCATCCTGGATTTGGCTTTTTTTCAGGACTTAAGTGGCTTCTCATTGGTAACAGATCTGAATCCTTGGAGCATGGATCTGCATTTTGGAAGCTGCCAGAAGCCATTTGGAACTTGATCAGATGCGCAAAATGTTGGTATGGCAGCATCTCTTGAGGTCATTGATTCTGACCCTCTTATTTTACAGAGGGGAGAGGAATCAAACTGTGAAGTATTGTTTTTAGTTGGAAACAAGGAGTGTCTGTAACAGCAAGACTCTGGAAACCCACTAGACCAGAACTTACAGAGCTTGTGAATGCTTAAGTTTGAGCTGCTGCAGGTGGTTGATTGGATCACACTGCCGCCAACCCCAGCATTTGTTAACTGGCTGAGAGGTTCTGCATTCCTGAAGGCAGCTCTGGCTCTGCTAGTTCCTCGACTCGCCCAGTTGAACACACTGCCTTTCCCCAGGGAACAGCCCTTCTCAGCACAGGTGCTGGCTTCCAGTGACTCCAAGAGGATGCGGGCTTCAAGAATGTCTGTCTATGTGTGCACTGAGCAGAGTGGGCTGTGGCATACTGGATCCCAGAGCCAGCACCTCCACAGGCCCTTGTCTAGGTTGGCCCTGAGAATCTTTTGGTGTCCATGCTGTCTTCTCTCTCCAGTTATAATTGTGGCCTGGACATCTGCAGCATCTATATTGCAGACTCCACAGCCAGTAGTCTTGTATAAAACACTTTTCTGATCAATATATTGCTCAGAGTATAGAAATTAATTTAATCAAATATTTTTTTTCAATGAGCAAAATATAAGAAATAGAGCATGGTGCATGAAGGAGCCACTAAGCTGTTTCTAGCACCATGCTTGGTATAGCAAAAGCTCACAGAATTCTCCTAATGAACTTACCCAGTGTTATGTTATTATACCCATTTTCGAGATGGGGAAACTGAGATACCCCCAAATGAGGTAATATTTCTGGTGTTAGACTTTTAGGAAAGAGGATAGCAAGAATTTTATCTTAACATCTTCAATCGAAACATTCTCTCTTTTAAAACTTGTATCTGTTCCTAACAGACAATACCCATGGACGTCCTCTACCCCTAAGCAGGTGAGTCAGGGACACCCTTCTCATGTGATACCTCATGAGGAAGATGCTTAATTGTTGTTCTTACGCAAGTGATAAACCAACAAAGTAGAGCCTAGTTGATCTGGATTCACGTTCTACATTGTTTGGTTCTCGGTCTCTAAACATTACTGGGTCCCTATTTCCCAATTTTTATGACAGGGATGAAATATGTATGTCAGAGGGTCATTGTGAGAATTAAATGAAACATTTCAAGAGAAAACATTTTGTTTAAAGTACTATGCAAATGTTAGTTTCTTAAATGCCACCATGGCTTAGGGTGGCAGGCTTCCGGGAAATCAATTATGGAGCTGGAGCTTGTGCCAGAGTCCTCATCCTGACCTCACGCAGCTTACAGCTTCGGTAGGGACAAATCACTGTGGAAGTCAGAGGATGGAGGTCAAATTGTGCAGCAGAGATACAAAGCCCAGAGGAAATCAGAGAGAGCAAAGGTCACCAGAGGGCAGGGAACATGAGGCGTCTTTGTGCAGGGGCTGGAGTTGAACAGTAAAGGGTCTGGTAAGGAAAGATGTTTGAAGTGAGGGGAGATTTGTGAGAACTCTATAGACTTTAATTAAAGTAGAAAAAAATTGGATAAGTTGTAGTTCTCTTGGGTCTTGGAGACTGACTTAGAGTAACAGTTCTCAAAGTATGTTGCAAGATCTCTGGGAGGGTCTCCATGATGCTTTTTGGGAGATTAATGAAGACAAAGACATTTCCTAATAATAAAACGTTATTTACCCTTTTCACTCTTGCTGTCTCACAAGTGTCCAGTTGAGTCTTCTGGAAGTTACATGGCACGTGTTGTCATAACAAATGGGCTGCAGGAGCCCATACAAAGAAAGGTCTACAATGCCAGCTGACTAAAAAAATTATAGTTTTTGGAAGATACAGTTTTTTCATAAAAGCATGCTGTTCATTAGTAGGATCGAAAGGTTATTCCTGGACAAACTGTCAGCCCATGAAAGGAAACAGACAGAACTGACCAGAGTCCAAGTAGTAGAGAAAGTAGACTGTTTTGCTTCTCATCCACCTGTGCCCCTTTTCTAAGCCTAGGGAATTATCTGCGGAAGAGGGGGTGTAGTAGAATGTAAGGGCTGCGATTGGGGTGAATGGTGAAACTACAGCAATATAGTCTGGACACTCATTTGATCAACTTGATTGAACATACAAGCCCCCCCCCCACTGGATGGTGGGACCCATGGGCTGTGTGGGTTTGGGCACAACAGCCTGCAAATTGGTTTTAGATGAGGGATGCTTGTACTCATAAATTATCACTTATTGCTAAAAAATGAAAAAAAAAACTGAGAGAAAGATACAGGACAGTTATGGCAGAATGCATGATCTGGGAAGGGGTAGGGTGGGGTGGGGAGAAGGGAAAGGGAAATATGCCTGAACTGAATTGGAAAATGATGTGTGAAATACACAAAGCATCAATAAAAAAATTAAAAAAGCATGCTGTTTTAACATTTAATAGTTATTGTTATTTTAAGATAAATTTTGAAATGTGAACTTTTCTCAGATACAATTTATAATATGATACATACTGCTAGACATAACACATGTGAATTAAATCTCTTACAGTTTTCAGTAGCTTTTAACTATATGGAGTCATAAAAGTCGTAAAATTATGAAGCATATCTTGTGATGAGAAGACATTGTAAAGGTTCATGGATTTTTGTAACACTCTGGAACCACAATATATGTCCTTTTGGAAAATATGTTCAAGTTCTTCAGAATGTTAAACTCCAATGTTGGCCAGTATGCAATAAAACTGTTATTCATGCATTCTTGGTGAAACTGGAAATGGAACAGCATTTTCCTATAGCACAGTTGAAACAGAAAACCTAATGATAATTTTTACTCTTTGAACTAGTAATTTCATTTATATAAATCTATTCCAATGAAACAAATAAAATATGCACAAAGATTTATATACAACAATATGTGGCCAGAAATTGACCAACTGGCCAGAGAAGATAATTAAAGTAAATTATGGTGCTTTCATATGCTAGGCTTTTAAAAAGATATTTTTGAAATATTGAACTGTGTGAGGGAATGCTTACAATATTATGTTAAGAAGAAGAATCAGAACACAGATTATTTGTAAAGAAACACTTTGAGCTTTGTAACACACAAATTAGAAAAAACTACAGTAGAAACTTGGCTTCATTTTTCTTGGTTATAATGTGGCTATAATGGACACATATGTTGGCCATTATTCTTTTCTGTATTTCAAGATATTTCTACTGTACAATTTCAGTACTTTTAATTTTCAGAATGATTCTAGAGTAGCATTCATTTTTATTAGTTCTTTGAGAATTTCATACAATGTATTACGATCATCATATTAAACTCCAACCCCTCTCAGTTCTACTCCCCTCCTCTTCCCACCCAACTTGATGTTTTTATAAAAAAAAAATCTATGCTGTATAATCTGTGCTACATGTATACTTTCTGCAGTGCTCAGCCCTCGATGGGATATCACCCCCTCTTCCGGTGCTCAGGGATCATTGCAGAGAAAGGGATAAAAAGATTGTAAGAGCCAGGGATAGCAGAAGCAGTGCTTTCTGGATACAGCAGGACAGTTGCGCAGGTGACATTCCTTTTATCCAGGACAGTGGCAGTCCTGCTACTGAGCCAGCACCATTCCCTGGGTTCAAATGAATATGGCCTCTGATCTTGGAGAGGGAATTTTTCCAGCTGGTGTAAGGAATGCTGTAGAACTTGAGGATATCTCAGGTTCTTTGCTAATTGCTTTTCATTGTTTAGGCTTGCAAAAGAATGTTTTAAAGATTGCTTTCCATACTTTACAGTGGTGGTCTGTTCGTCTAGAGCATCTGGAGAATAGAACTCAGGGTCTAATAGAGCAATTGTGTATTTAATTAAGATCTTATAATTGACCCCATGTGGCAGCAGGAGTAGCTGGATGAGATTCCAGGTTCCAGGGCCAGGAGGAGATGGGATAACTGGTATCAGAGCCTCCACAGGGGCTGCCATCCTTTCCTTTATGTTTGAGAGTTTTGCTTCTTCCTTCTTGGGTTAGGAGATGTCACGTGTCAGAGGACCTCAAGTCTTTTTTTCTACCCTGGATGAGCAGTAGGATCCTGAAAGAACCGGCCAGCTTGGAGGAGCAGCTGCTTTGTTGTTGGTCTCTCACAGTGCACTGTTTTCAGAGTCAGAAGGGAGTCTGGCTGAGTGTGACTTCCACTTCCTAGAATGCACTTCCTCTCTTCTGGTGTTGACCCTGTATGGCATCATTCAGCAGGTCTGAGAGGCTAAAAGAGACATCCTAGGGAGTCCCTTGACCTCACAGTAGTTACTCTGTCAGCAGAAAGAAGCCCTTTGTGTAAAAAGTTAAACAATAGCATAAAACAAGAGCACAAAAGAAGAGATTATGTCCCCAGAGAGCAGAGGAGCTTTCTAAGAGATGGTGGCTGAGAGCTCAGAAGCCAGGGGTAGTGGGGCAGAGGCTACCTGGAGGAGACACACAAAAGAACACTTTACTTCTTAGAGCTGACTCTCACAGGGAGGGAGAGACTCCTGTTAATTGATACAGTCATTACTGAAAGCACTGAGGGTCTTCCATGTGTAAGGCATTGTATTTATCACTGAGAAGGAAAAGATTCAAAAGCCAATGGGACACAGCACTGTTGCTCTTAGGGTAGGGAGATGATCAGAGACTCTCCACCAGGTCCCATTCCTCCTTTACATCAGTGCTTGTTTACACTGGTGGCTTCGGATGCCCCCATGCAGATGTCATCATACAGGCATCCCGGGGCCCCATCTGGCTCTGTGGAATTTTTTTTTTTTAAATTTTATTTATTTATATGTATGAATGTACTGTCTGCGTGTAGGTCTGTGCACCCGTGTCGTGCAATGCCGCGGAGGTCAGAAGAGGGTGTCGGATTCCCCTGGAACTGGAGTTCTCCTGGAATTGGAGTTACAGACGGTTCTCAGCCGCCATGTGGGTGCTGGGGATCGAACCCGGGTCCTCTGCAAGAGCGGTCGGCGCTCCCAACCGCTAGGCCATCTCTCCAGCCCATGCTCTGTGGAATTTTTAAAGGGAAATGGTGAGCATCTGATCCCCAGACAGAGGTGCCTTGCTAAAACTCTCGGGAACCTTGTAGTGCGAATCTCATTATTTTTGTCCCCAGGAAAACTTGGTGAAAAAATGTTGAGTCCATTTTCCCTAGATCTCAATTTGTATGTGTTTGCCACCAGCTGGAAGCTATCTTTGATTATGTGTAACATTTACTCTGTCTTCCCATGTGCCTTTTGGTCGCTTATTGGCTTATTGCTGATACGGGTAGAATGAGATGGCAGGAGTCTGTCGGCTGATGGTTCTCTATCTATAACACAGCTGCTATCTGCCCCAAATGTAGGGAACAGCTTTTCTCCAATAGTGAACTGGTTATTCTATCATGGGGCCTCTGAGTCACTGACAGTGAAGTGAATTCTCTGATATTAAGGCCATTTAAGCCTCACAAAAATTCTGGTGAAGTACTATTTATAACTTGCAGAATGTGTGCTAAATAGTGCTTAGATTTCTAGTCACTTGAGCAGATATGAAACAGGAGCCTTATGTAATTAGCCTGGGGTTCTACAGGCTGAATTTGAAACCAAATCTGCCCAACTGAAATAAATCTTCTTATGATTATGTTGGTCTGCCTCCTTGAATACAAATGCTTAGGTAGGAGAGAATCCCCTTGTATATGTGTTGATTTTCCAGTTTGCATTGTGAATGCTTATCACCAATCATTTGATTAAGACTTTTAACTATGTGTTAAAATGATATGTAGCTACATTATTTATTTTTTTGCTTTAAAACATTTTAACAGTACAAATAAATTTGAGTACTTATAGTCATTGCCTAACCATCCCAGATCCTAACTAAAGGTAGCTTATATTTTGGTTTTATTTTTTTTTATTTTTTTTATTTTATTTTTTTTTTTGAACCAGAGTCTTCCCATAGCTCCAACTAGCCTGAAACTTGCTATGGAGACCAAGCTGGGCTCAATCTCACAGAGATATGCCTGGTGGGGTTCAAGGCGTACACCACCGTGCTTGGGCAAGGCAGCTTCTTTCCTAGTTATTTGTCCAAATTTCTTCTATTCATTTATGTATTCATTTTATGTGTATTTATTTAGTGTTTATTTTTTAAAATTAAAAAAAGTTATTTATTTTCGTATGTATATGAATGTACTGTCTGCAGGTAGGTCTGTGCACCAGTGTCATGCAATGCCATGGAGGTCAGAAGAGGGTGTCGGACCCCCCTGGAACTGGAGTTAAAGATGGGTTTCATCCACCATGTGGATGCTGGGGATTGAACCTGGGTCCTCTGAAAGAACAGTTGGTGCTCTTAACCTCTAGGCCTTCTCTCTAGCTCCAATTTATGTTTATTTTTATTTACTACATGTAAATGTACCATGTGCCTGCAATGCCTGTGGACAACAGAAGAGGGTGTCAGATCCCCTGGAACGGGAGTTAAAGATGATTGTTAGGTGCCATGTGGGTGTTGTGAGCTGAACCTGGGTCTTCTGCAAGAGCAGCCAGTTCTCTTAACCAGTGAGCCATCTCTCCAACACTGATTTCTTCTAAATTTTTACATGAGTTTTTGGGCAGGTCTGCAGACTGCTCAATGGACTCCTGTTGTCTTCATGTCTATATATTCTGTGTGCTTTTAGTGTATAATAATAATTATTGCTATTATTTAGAAGGCATTCAAAGTTTTAGAATTATGTTTTAGAGGACTTTTTAGTAACCATTATATTTACCTTATTCTTTAATGATGATATAACATGCACATTCACTTTCTTTCCGCCCCTCCCTCTGTTTTCATTTGCATGTGCATGTATGTATTGTACTATATTTTAGTTTGTTTTTCCCTTGAGGACTTCCATTCTATTATAATCACATGGACAAAGCTGCTGTAACTTGCAAGAAGCTTCGTTTTATTTGAAGCTAGCTGGTGTTCATTTCTTTTCCTCTGTGGGGTTTCTTCCTTTACCTTGCTTACATGGTGTTGAAAATGGGTTTCTTGGATGACAGGTCAGGAATTTTCAGCATTTTGAATCCCAAAGAAAATGCCATAGAACCCTACTGTCCGTACTGAGGTTCACTGAGAGTGCATGTGCTTACACAAAGACCTAAATGCTGGTCCCATCTCATACGTCTCTAGCTTCTGCCCTAGATGAGATGTGTAATGCCATGGTCCTCCTCTTGAGTCCACATTTTACCCATCTTAACATGAATTCTGCATTATCTTAGTGCCCAGAAAGAGCTAACCTCCCGATTTCCTGAAACTAGATGGAAATGTATTAGTTCAAAAGCCTCTGAAAAATTACACATGCAATATCTCTACATGCATCCATGCACAGAGCTGAAGGCTATATAACAAGAAACAGTGCCAGGCAGGAGAAACTTCCCTTTGGGTTGTTGACTAGGGTAGTCCAAGAGACTCTCAAAATTACACAGGCTATTTTCATAGCCCTTGATTGCCTCCCAGAACTTGAAGGTAAGGCCCTATTGCTGAAGATAGAACATACTTCTGACACAGAACTTGGAGCAATGGAGCTGGAACTGACTTGGAAGCCACCTCCCTGAAGGCTGGCCCTCACAGTTCTGAAGGACACGATGCAAACTGCTAAGGGAGAGCATCAATCAACGGTCCAGCCCCAGCTTTAAGGCCAAGTAACCACAGCAGTGACTGGTTCAACAAACTACATTGTGGCAATAAGGGCACTTTTATCTTAGAAATTATCAACAGCTGCCTCGAAATTCATGAGTGATACCACAACATAGCTAAATACACATTGCTGAAAGGACCATAGACCTTAGATAAAACCCGAAGGCTGGGACTTCTGTAGACATATAATTTCTTACTATATGCTGAATATGGATCCCCATATTAGCAGACAAGTATGCTAGTCATCATTCATCAAAGACACTTCTTTTGCAACAGATGGAGATGATTGCAGAGTTTCACGACAGGCCAAACACAGAGAATAAGTGTCTGTGAAATGCCAAACCCTAAGTGACACACCTACAATGGTGTACATTGTAGGTGTACAACCTAAAGCTAATAGAACATAATGGAACAAGGGGTAGAGAGAATATTAATGCATCTCTAAATTTTTATTATAAAGCTCCCTCATGCAACAGAGGACAATGAACACAAAAGGACACAAAAGACCAAAACATAGAGAATAAGGGGCTGCAGAATTTCTGCTGTCTGCCTGTTGGTCCCGTCCACACCACTTTGCCCTCTGGTACTAGAGGTGGGGGCTTTCATGGTCCTCCCATGCAGCCACTGTGTGTGTGTGTGTGTGTGTGTGTGTGTGTGTGGTGTGTGTGTGTGTGAGTGTGTGTCTCTCTGTCTGTCTGTCTCTAGGCAGGTTCAGCTCACCTGGCCACCATGCTGTGGTCCTGCTGTCTCTACAGACAGGAAGAAGTAATAAAAATCAGAGCAGAAATCAATGAAATAGAAACAAAGAAAACAATACAAAGAATCAATGAATCCAAAAGCTGGTTCTTTGAAAGGATAAGCAAGATAGACAGACCTCTAGCCCAGTTAATCAAAAGAAAGAAAGTGCAACTCCAAAATCAATAGTATTTATGATTGAAAAGGGAAACATCACAACAGACAAAGAAAAGATCCAGACAATCATACGAGAATACTTCAAAAACCTATACTCTACTAAATTTGAAAACCTAAGAGAAATGGATGAATATCTGAAATCCTGGGGATTAACAAAGCTTAACCAAGAAGAGATTGACAGTTTAAACAGACCCATAATATTTGAGGAAATTGAAAATGTAATAAAAAACCTCCCAACTGAAAAAAACCCAGGCCCAGATGGTTTCACAGAAGAATTCTATAAAACATTTAAAGAGGTCTTATAACCATTACTACTCAAACTGTTCAAAAGGATACAAACAGAGGGAAATCTCCCAAATTGCTTCCATGAAGCCAGTATCACTCTAATATCAAAACCAGACAAGGACACAACCAAAAAAGAAAACTATAGATCCATCTCATTAATGAATATAGATGCAGAAAATTCTCAACAAAATACTTGCAAATCACATACAGACTCACATCAAAAAGATCATCCATCATGACCAAGTTGGATTCATACCAGAGATACAGGGATGGTTCAACATATGTAAATCAATAAATAACATAAAACACATAAATGGTCTGACAGACAAAAATCACAGATAATGATCATCTCAATTAATGCAGAAAAGCCTTTGAGGAGATCCAGCATCCCTTCATGTTTAAAGTTCTAGAGGGAATTAGACTGAAGGGAACATTCCTAAACATAATCAAAACCATATACAACAAACCCACAGCTAATGTCATCCTAAATGGAGAAAAATTAGAAGCATTCCCTTTAAAGATGGAAATTAAACTCCCACCTCTCACCCTGTACAAAAATCAACCCCAAGTGGATCAACATGAAACGTGAAACTCTGAAGGTGATAGAAGAAGATATTGGCAGCAACCTAAAAGACATAGGCATGGGAAAAGACTTTCTAAATCAAACAGTAGCTGTGCAGGAAATAAGGTGAACAATTGACAAGTGGGACCTCATCAAACTCAAAAGCTTCTGTACACCAAAAGAAACAATCAAGAAATGAAGAGAAAACACACAGAGTGGGAGGAAACCTTCACCACTGATACATCTGACAGAGCATTAATATCCAGAATATATAAACTACTCAAAAAACAAAGAAGTAAGAAAGCAAATTACCTACTCAAAAGATGGAGTAAAGAGCTGAATGGAGACTTCACCAGTGAGGAAGTAAAGATGGTTGAGAAACATCTTAAAAAGTATCACTCCCTTAAAGATCAGCTTTCCCTTACACAGAAGTAATCAGATGCCAATAGTTCTTTGGCTAAGGAAATGCAAATTAAAGCCACTCTAAGATATTATCTCACTCCAATAAGACTGGCTAAGATCAAGAAAACACAAGACACCAAATGCTGGAGAAGTTGTGGGGAAAGGGGAATACTCATCCACTGCTGGTGGGAATGTAAACTGGTACAACCACCCTGGAAAGCAGTGTGAGAACCCTTAAAAGACTCAAAATGAGCCTACCACCTGACCCAGCCATACCACTTCTGGGTATATATCCACCATACTCATTTTACTGTAAAGATACATGCACATCAATGTTTATTGCAGCTCTCTTCACAGTATCGAAGAGCTGGAACCAACCTAAATGCCCCTCAACTGATGAGTGGATAACAAAAATGTGGATAACACAGTGGAATTATATTCAGCAATAAAGAAAGATGACATCATGAACCTTGCAAGTAAATGGGTGGAACTTGAAGCCATTATGCTAAGTGAAGTAACACAGTCCCAGAAAAACAAACAATGGTTTCCCTCATTTGTGGATGCTAGCACCAAATTCCCAGTTGAAAGACAAGCTGAGCAACATTATTGTTATATTTCTTTTTATCTGAAAGTGACTGTGCTGTTATAATGTGAATCTCTTAATGGGCTTTAGAATTAACTTACCACTTATATTTAGACAATGTAATTGTGGAATATGGGTGGAAGGCATGTATTCATATTTTAGAGTAATATAAAATTAAAGGGAAAATGTGACTTCTTAAACATATTTTGGAATTAACATACAGTTTTTTTTGGAGGTCATAATTTTGGTACATATATGATGTTTATATAGACATATTTTAGAGCAATACAAATGGGAGGGAAGAACAACAACATAAGGACTGGGTCAAAGAACTGACTGAAAACAGTTAAATCTGCCCCAAACAATAAACCTCTGCAGAGAAAAACTTTAAAAAGACTGAGAGAAAAATGCAAGTCATATATGGCAGAATGCATGAACTGGGGTGGGGTGGGGGGCAGGGAAAAGGGAATATGTCCAAACTGAACTGAAATACACAAAACATCAATAAAAGTATTTTATTAAAATAAGAGTCTGCAGAGTGTGGGTCCTTGGACAAGACTCCTGTAGTAAACTCCATCCACCCAGGGCTCAGGGACCATGTGGAAAAGGGGGTTGAAAGATTGTAAGAGCCAGGGGAGGAGGTGCATGGCCATATGGAAACAGTCTAACAGGCTCCTGGGACCTGGCTCATACGAACTTACAGCATTAGATTTAGCATGCTCAAGACCCATGCACATTCGATCAGTAAATCAGACAAAACCCAGCATAGAACTGGGTAAATGAGCAGCGTGCCCCACCCAGTCTTAGCCAAAGAACTATTGGTGTCTGATTACTTCTGGGTAAGGGAAAGCTCATCTTCTTTAAGGCAGTGACTCTAGATAGGCTGACTAGACACCAGTGGATGAACTTACACTGAGGGACATCTGAGTATACTAACTGGACTTGATAGGCCTTAATATAAATGACAGAATGCATGAAATCTGGTGGGGGTTTATGGGAAGGGGCTAGAAAGACAATTAAAATGTTTTGTATGATATATACAAAATTAACTAAAAAATAATTAAATTTCTGCTGCTGGAGCTATCACTCCAGTAGCACACACAAGATGAAATAGAGGTGAATTATTTATTATATGGCTCCTTGTGTGGCCCAGTACAATGAGAGAGAGAGTCCCTGGGAGCTGTGCAATCTTCTGGTCTTGGCATCAGGTGCTTGTGGTTTTCGGAAGCAGAAGGTGGGACAAATAACCACTTAGGGAATGGAGCTATTTAAACCTCTTGCTTTTGGCTTAAGGTCTGCAGTTATTTATCTGGCTGGTTATTTGTGGTCAGGCTGGGCTGCAATTGCAAAGACACAGTTGAATGTGACTTTGGGTCCTGGCCCTGGGATGAGGAGAGAGCAGGCCAGAGGCAGATATCCATGTTTTTCCATCACAGACTCTTTGGGCAGCAGTTGGCCTGGAGCTGTACAGTGACTACTCTGGACCTTAACCTTGGAGTGAGCTTCAGTTCATAACACAGATAGCCCATAATTGCCTCTGGTCTGTAATTGTCATTTTTTCTTCCACATTTTTCAGTGGAATGCACTCAGGGAGTGGCCCTGCAGGACTGGCATGATTTGAAGCATGATTATGTCTTTTGATTCTCAGAGAGTTGGATAATATTGTAGTTACATGGGAGTAGCTGGAAACAGTGATCAGCGATACTGCTATTATTTATAAACCTCTACATCCCTGTGTGAAGTTTCAGGAGTGTATATCAGGGAAAAGAAAATAAAGTGGTTGCTCTTAAAATAACCTAATCTAGAGTGTTCACAGAAATGACGGAATGACCAGTTATGTGATGTAGGCCAGATGTCCTCTTCTTTCCCACCACATCAGCCCTTCAGCTGAGGTTTGTTTGAGCTGAGGTTCAGATGCCCAGAGCTCACACAGCCAGTTCCGACTGAGTCTCCTTGATTTTGGCTGGACCCTTGCTTTCTCTGCATAGAGCTATTCTCCACACTTCCAGAGATGTTCTTAAAAAAGTCCTTTCTTATTTTTTTTTCTTTTAAGGGGATTTTAATGATTTCTGGAAAGATTAAAAGTACATTTTCATTCACAGAAGAAATAGAGACCGCCTAGATATTGTGGATATAAAGCAGAAGAGGGTATGTGCTTGAGTTGGAAGAAGTCTTTATAGTATAATGAGGACTGTAGTTGGAAGTTGGAAAGGTGATCTGAACAATACAGGGGAAGGGGGAAGGAAAGGAGGAGAAGACAGATTACCAGGCTCTTGCACATCATGCAGGGCAGGTATTTGATCAGATGAGGCAGGTGAGGGTGAGCAAGGCCATCGGTGACCCTGATGGGAATCTGAGGAATTTATTTTCAAGACGAAATCAGCGTGCGAGCCTGGCTGGGGTGAAAAGAAGTAGAGACTCTCTGACCTTGTCACCATGTAAAGTAGCAACCGCCAAACTACACATCCTGATGTTGCAAATGTAGCCTTATTTTGCAGATATACGCTCACCGTAACAAAGGCTGTGCTGGGCATCTGCTGAGCTACAGGGGCAGAGCTGTGAGCAGAAGCCCCTTGGATTAATTTGGGATTATGTACCAACAAACCCTTCAGAAGCTGCTAGCCACCAAAACTAATACCCAGCAAACCCTGGCAACAGAGTCTTTGTCTTGTCCGCTTATGAACTCTTGCTAACTGGAAGCTTTGGCTTTCTGCTACTGTCAAGCATCTTGAGAGAGTATAACATGCCCACAAAAAGATCGAAATTCAAAATTCAGAGTGAATGTTTGTCACTTTTGCACCAATACAAAGTAGAAAGCTGTAAGTTGAGCCATTGTCAGTTAGGGATCCTGTAGTTGTGGCAGAGGAAGACTTTCTAAGCCTACTGTATTTGTTTCTTGGCCCTTTAACAAAGGAAAGTTCATGAACCCAAGCTAACGTACTCAGAAATGGCACATGGTCATTGAAATGAGTGATAGACATATGTGAGGAAACAAGCAAAAGAAAGCGAACACTGCTAACAGGAGGAGGAATTGTTTCAATTATGGTCATTTGCTAATTGTAGATAGATGTTGAAGGAAGCCTTAGAAAGGGAGAGAGAGAGAGAGAGACCTGTAAGAGACACCAGGAATAGAGAAAGATGACTTAGATTTTCATCACTTAGAGGTTAGGAGGACAGGGACAGAGGTGGGCTCAGTAAAGATGGGGTAAACAAGATCAAGGTGACCGTCCCAATGAGCAACATCTGGTAGACTCACTTTGTGGAGTAGTCTAGCATTGAAACTAAGGGTGATAGATGACAACTCAGCTCATTCTGAAGTTGATGGGGCTGTGTTGATGAAAGCTTATCTTTTCTCTTTTTGACTTTTAAATCATTTCTGTACTGATTGCCTCTACTACCTGCCCCGGAAGTTGATGAGAGTAGTGGGAGTTTGCTGGGTGTTTAATAAGCATATCATGTTTATTCCTCAGCTTCTGGTGTTGCCCCTGGAGGCAAGGTCCTGGGGAGACTACCAGGTACATTGCAGGTCAGGCTGTGTGGGTCTTCGGAGTGTACCAAGCCTAGTCCAAGGGCTTCTGAGAGCCTGCCAGGATGAGACAGGAGTTTACGAACAGCTAGATGATATGCAGTTCCCTAAGGCTTGGAGACCCGAGGAGCAGTGTCTTGGAAGTGCATTTTCCCTGGAGAAAATGTTATCAACAACCAGCAAAGTAGACGTTATTTATAGTATGATCTGGTGATTCTCCATGCAGACGTCTCCCCAGACAATCTTCTTCACAAATGTATAGGAAACTGTGCAGGGTAACATTCATTACAACATTGCCTATAACAACAGGCTTTATTTATTTTAGTGATTTTCTTTGGGGAAGGGAGGAGTTGAGATAGACTTTCTTTGTACATATGGTTGGCCTTGAAATTGAGATTCTCCCTTCTCAGCCTTCTAAATGGTGAGATCATAGAACTTCTGGTGGAATTAGCAGATTATTTTTTTTAAAGCATGCTCTCATATATCCTAGGCTAGCTTCACACTGTCTACATAGCCAAAGATGACCATAAACCTCTGATCCTTGTACTTCCACCACTGGAGTGCTGGGATTACAGACATGAGCCACTGCATCTGGTTTATGTGGTGCTGGGAATCAAACCCAAGTGCATGCTAAGCTCATAGTCTACCAGCTGAGCTATATCCTCATCCCTGCAATACCAGATTTGGAAAGAAACAGAAGGAAAAAATATTTAAAATACATTAATGGTTAAGTGGACAGTGGTATTTTCATGAACTGAAATGTTATGCAGCGTGAATGAATGATTGCTCAGTATGTCAACAGGGATCTATCTCAAGGCCTGCACGCTGGGTATAGTAAACAAGCTGCAGTGTATCTGATGTGATGGTCTCTATAAAAATGTAAAAGAGCAACCGGGGAGGTGGCTCAGTAGGTGAAAGACTTGGTGTACAAACGTGAGGACCTGAGTGCAGAGCTCTCCCACTCACCTAAAAGGCTGTGTGCAGTGACGTATGTCTGTAATCTCAGAACTGGGGAGCTGGGGAAAGGAAGACTGTTGGGGGTCACTGGCCCGGCCAATCTAGTCAAATTGATCAACTCCAGGTTCAAAAAGACAATTTCCGTAAAAAAACCATTCCCCACTGGACCTCACAGCAGCTGTGGTTGCTTATGTAAGACCTGCACAAGAACAAGCCAGCCGAAATCTCAGCCTGGATCGGGGAAGCACTCCTGAAGTTGAGCCCTAGCTGAGGAGCCTTTGGAAATTCCTGGCTACTGGGGGAAAGTTAGTTTTTTCATGAATCATGTGGCTCCTCCGAGTCTACATGTGCTCCAGTAGATGGTCCTACACCCATGCACATAGACGCAGCCTTAATGGACTCAGTGAGTTCAAAAATGGCACAGGAAGTTGAGAGGGAAAAGTGGGGTAGGGGGATAGGAGGGAATTGTGGAGAGGGAGAAGGAATAGATGTCATCAAAATGCTTTATATGCATATATGAAATTCTCACACACTATAAAAAGAGAAAGCAAAACAACAATAACAGAAATAAAGAAAGAAAGCAACAGGGATATTTTGGCACAATAAAACAACACATCCTGGCCAGCATGTACATATGGTAGACTGTAATGAGGAAGACACCTCTGGTCTCCCCAGATACACACACGTCCACATGCATACACACATACATGTGTATATATCCACAGGAGCACTGCACACTCATACAGCACTACACACATAAATGTGAAAACACTTAAAAAGTTGTACGTTGTTTACAAATACAGTTATTTTATTTTTTATTTTTGGTCTTTTTTAAATTAATTAATTAGCTAATTAATTAATTAATTAATTAATTTTTGGGGGTGTTTTTCGAGACAGTGTCTCCCTGTAGCTCCAACTGTCCTGGAACTTGCTCTGTAGACCAGGCTGGCCTTGAACTCACAAAGATCTGCCTGCCTCTGCCTCCCGAGTGCTAGGATTAAAGGCGTGTGCCACCATGCCCGGCTATTTTTGGTCTTTTTGAGAAAGTGTCTCCTTGTAGCCCCAGCTGGCCTGGAACTCGCTATGTAGATCAGGATGGTATTGAACTCACAGAGATCCGCCTGCCTCTGCCTCCCGAATGCTAGGATTAAAGGTGTGCACCCTCACACCCAGCACAAATACAGTTATTAATTCTGGTAATTGCCATATAATTGTTAGCTCATTGTGTTTTTCATTGTTTTGGCAATAGCTAAGGAAAACATGTAGAACAGATGAGAAATGACAGAATGTATACACATATACACACAGAGGTGGCCCACCCCCTAGTGTTGAAACACAGCTGGAGTTACCTGAGCTTAGGCACAAACTTCAGAGTCCCATTGCAGTGCTTGTCTCAGAAGCCACCTTTCAGGTTAGTTATGCATACAGAGCACTTCAACATGCAAGTTGGCAAAGTGCCAGGCTGCAGAAGGCAGTCAGTGCACATGAGTCCACGTTTCAGAGTTTGGAACTCTCTAATTTGATAAAGCTAGTGTCTAGATTGGGGAGGCTAACTTTTACCATCATGAAATGAGCCTGGTTTCTTTAAGTGACATGCCTGCTTCCCTGGCAGATGTCAGGAGCCTCAAGATAAAGAAAACCTTGCTTTCTCTTCAGAATAAGTTCTGCAGGCACAGCTGTGTTGGCAACAAGGCCAAGAGTGGTCCCTGCCATCTGCCCTCTCCCCAGGCCAAATGGGCCCACAGAACACTGTGCTAGAGAGAGTGTACCGCAGTCATGTGGGAAAGGACAGAGTCAAGGGCACCTTTGATTCCACAGGCTTGCTGGCTCCTTGAGGTGTCTTCAATGAGTGGTACTTGCTTCTGTCAGCCTGAATGAGCAGAAACTGCCAGAGGCCTGGAGGAAGCTGAGACGTAGAGTGCGTCCTTTGTTGGGAAGTCCCTACTCTCAGCAGCCAGTTCTGGAAAAAGAGCAAAGTCAGTGTGAATCTGCGTGCAGCTTGCGAAAAGAGAGACTGCATGGTGTTGAGCAGGCCGCCTTTGATGAGGGCTATTTGGATTCTGGAAGGGGGTTTGTTGTGACATCAGTCATGCAGGGAGCCCTGAGAATTTAGTTCTTACAAGATATTTGCTGTAGATAGGATGAGGAAAGTTGCTGCTTGCAAAACAGCTTAGCACTAGGTTGTTGAGATAATAAAATTTAAGGTCCAAAAGGAGGCTTAGGATGATCTGAGTTAAATGTTTCATGCTAACAGTAGAGTGGGATATGGCAAATATTATCTTCTCCATTCATTTGCCATCAGCTCCCCTGTATTGTGTTTTAACTAAGTGTTGACCTTGAGAATTTTCTAGAGAGCTTAACTTTAACAAGAATTGCAGTAAGTCACTTTCCCAGGAATCCCCCCAGCCTCAGTAACTTCTGTCATCAGTTAATATCTGATCATCCTAGCCTGTATTCAGCAAGAATCCAATGATGTCTGTCTAGCAGATACTGCCCTACTCTTGATATTTTCCACCCTCTGATCCTCAATCATGCTTCTTGGCTTTTAATTTTCTTTGTTGCATTTGGAGTTAGCCACCTACCTTCCTCCTACTGTAAAACTCCCATTGCAATAACCCTCATGAGTGCTGCAGTGGTCCTCAGTAAAACTGCCCTAACCTTTTTAATAAGTATCACAAGACTTTTTTCTCCCACAGGCTTAGAGAAATGGCTTGTCCAGGGCTGTACTTTTGAGTAAATTTCAGAATAAGTTTTAAAGTCTAGATTGTCAGCCTCCAAGTCCAATGCTCTTTTCTGGTATTTTTACTGATTTTATGCTATAAGAAATGTAGATTAATTATTTACAATGTTTTATTTCCATTAATAAAAGCATGCATCTCATAGCATCTAGATCTCAGAGTTGTCTGCTATCCTGCCCTGGAGAGCAGTGCTGCTCAGGGTGATGGGCTGATGGGGTATTTAACCTTGATTCTAATATGAGTGAATTGCAGATCCTTCCCTGGCACCAGATGCTGCCGGAGTGCACCAGTCTGTAACAGTTGTGCCAGCATCCACAGCATCAAGTGTGATTTCTAGGCATGGCTGTGTGTTAAGTCACTGCTTAACCTTAGCAGTTGGTTAAAGCCTTGTGAGTGGGTTTAGACAAGCCCATTCATTCAGTCTCACAAATAAATACAAAGTAAAGCAGTACAAAGCCAATTTATTCAGCACTTGCTGTGTACCAAGCATGATATAAAGCACCAGGGCTGTTATGTGAAGTGATTCTTGTCCACAGGGAGTTAAAGTCAAAGAAGAGGTCTCAGAATTAAGATAATATATCTGGAACAATAGTATAGGCACTAAAATAGGAACATGTAAAAAGACACAGAGGAGCACAAAGGAATTGTGATTAATTTCCCTGTAGGAAAGTTTCAAGAGGGATGATATTAGAGTTAGACATTGGAACTTACAGCAAAAGTTTTCAAGAAGAGGAAATAGATGATGGCTGCTTCATAGAGCTTCAAAGGGAAGGACGTGCACAGAAACGGGGGCGGAAAGTGCAGGGCGTGTTTAGGAAAGTTCAACAAGGCTGGTGAGAAAGAAGCATAGGAATAAGTGACTGTGATGGGTCCAGTAATGGAGGTGGAAGCCAACATTTTCTACACTAAGCCTGTTAGATAAAGCTGGCCTGTGTGCATATTGTAGGTCATTACTAACAGTGGGCCAGGCAGACATATCTGGAGGGTATAGTATAGCTTAAAAGCAGCATGGAGGCTAGGCTTGTGTGGGGAGAACAAGAATATCGTCCAAGGAGAGGACTGTGGCAAAGGTGATAATGCATGAGCCCCAAGATGCAAGCTATTTAGAAAACAAAAATCATTAAAACTCAGAGAGAGAGAGAGAGGGAGAGAGAGAGAGGGAGAGAGAGACTGTTGAGAAATAAAGTCAACGAGAAAGGTTGGGAGTGAGTGCTAGTGTTCTGTGCCTGTGGTAGACAGGAAGTAGAGCATAGGAAGCCACCAGCTTTTGGAAAGACTGATTTCTAAAGTTAGAATGTGAGGAGTTGGGAGCCTAGGGAGGGATTTGAATACTGACATTAGTTCATTCAGTAAGCACACTGATTATACATAATGTGTAAGACCGTGCTTTATATCCTCTGAGGAAAGAGACAGACCTCTTAATTTCTCTTTATTTTTATCGTTTCTCTTTCTTGTATTCTCCTTGGCTTGCCATATGTCACGTTTTCATATACTCACAAATTTGGGGGTTTTAAATTGTCCCTATTTTCAGACAAGAAACCTCAAGCTCCAGTAGGTTAATGGCTTATCTATGACATGGATCTGAGCGCTGCAGATCTGAATGAATCAGATTTCCCTACTTCCAGAGTGTGTGTTCTTCATTCTTATCATGTTTTTTGGTCATGTCCCTTGACCCTGAGGAGCTTACCTTGTGGTTAGGAAACAGATCATAGATCAATTAATCATGACACTCTCAGAGATTCAGAAAAGAGGCGCAGACAATAAGTACCCAGTGTACAGGATAAAGAATGTCTTCTCATGCAGAGAATAGTGAATGGTATTGGGAAGCCTTGTGGGGCTAGTCCATAAGGGTTATCACATGGGCTTCCCAGGCTGGGCTGTGAGCCAGGGCAGGACCAGGTTAGAGTTTAAGGATGGACAAAGGATCACATAAAAGACAAGGTCAGATGGTTACTGGGATATCAGGATACTAAAACCAAGGAGAGACACAGATTCGGAGTTTGCAACATATTGAGAGGCACAGTGGCTCACGCTTGCAGGTCAACTAATGGCAGGACCATCCTAAAGCCCATGTTGGGGAAGAGTGCCATGTGCAGTCTCCAAAGGAAAGTACTAGAACACTGGAGGAAAAGGGCTGATAATACCAGTTTTCTGAAAAGGGAGAGAGGTGTGTTTAGAGGTTTGATCTGGGCAGAGTGTGGAAGGCAGAAGGGCCACCTGAATCCTACTGTTTGTCACTTTCTTCTCCTTCTGCACCATAGAAAGGTGGAAGGCAGGAGAGATAGAGGCCAGTGGTCCACCTTCTTTCACATTTTAAATCTTTCCTTATGGTGTCAACATCAGGTCAATCTTCTGAAAACTTGGCTCAACAGAGGAACAGGCAGCTAGCAGACAGCTGGGATGAGGAACTACTGGGACCACTTCTGTATCTTTGGCTTTTGACCTGGGACATACCATTCATTGTCCCATGTAAACCATCAGAGCCTCTTCCTGGTGTAGCCTCTTTTGATCACTGGAACCCACATGTTCTTGGACAGTTCCTACCCCTCTGAATGCTCCTTTGCTCCACTCCTAGTGGAGTAGGTGTGAAGGTGGTTACGGCCTAGTGTTGTAGGAAAATTCTAGCATCTCACTCTGTGGTCTCCACTCACAGCTCCGGGATAGAGGGCTGATTGGTGTGAACTCATACCCCACCCAGAACCCCATACAGAGCTAAGAGTGAGCTGTGTGGGAGGCAGGTGGTCTCCAGCAGCTCCCTTCAACATATAACTTCACAAAGGGCAGGAAAGTAGGTCTCTGAGAAAAGCTGGGGGAAGGGGAGCGAGCTCAGGAGTAGGAAGATGCATTAGTCTAATTACTCTCCTCAAACTAATGGGGCTTTTTATCTCTGAAGAACACTTTCAAGCACTCATGTGATTTGGGAACAAAGATGCAGGTTGAATTGCTGGGGGACTGGCTTCCCTTTAAATATAATTCTTCATTTGATGAAACAATCTCTCCCTGTTTGCTTTTCTCTCTTTCTTACTGCAGGTCAACAGATTACGGCACCACCTATGAAAAGCTAAACGACAAAGTGGGTTTGAAGACAGTCCTCAGTTACCTCTATGTCAATCCCACCAACAAAAAGAAGGTAAGAGGAGGGGTCAGTAGGTCTCTTTCTGGTTAACAGAGTAGCTTAGCGACATGAGTTAAGAACAAAGGACATGGAATCACTTATGGCAGGCCTAGTTTATGTGCTGGACGGTCCATATGGTCTGTGATTCTAACAGGAGCCTTCATAGTGATAGCAGTTATAATAGCAAGGGATGGGGCTGGAGAGATGGCTTAGTGGCTAAGAGCACTGGTTGCTCTTACAGAGGACCCAGGTTTGATTCCCAGCACCCAAAGGGCCACTAACCACTGTACATAACTCCTGTTCCAGGAGATCTGACCCCCTCTTCTCAGTGAGCACTGCAAAATATGGGTGCACCCATATACATGTAAGCAGTACATTCATACACATAAATAAAAATACTAATAAAATATAAAAATAGCAATGGCGGCAGCAATAACGCCAGTGAAATCATGTAGCTGTATGAATGTGTGAGGAAGCTGATGAACACTGTCATGCCTTATTTATGCTTCCAGTGAACCTATGGAGTACAAACTGTTATTGCCTCATTTCACAGGGAAAGATAACACTCTGGCTTGACTCATCCTACTAGGTGTTCCATCTACAAGCTGAGCTTGAGTCTACTGGACTCCAGAGCTGAGCCACTGTCAGCTTCCTTCTCACTGGTCTTTTTAGACAGCAGTTTATTTGTGGGAATCTTTTTCTACCAGGGAAGGAGAGGTGGGTTTTGGGTTCTTAAACTTGATTCTGAGCTGCTGCAGAGGCAGAGGGCAGCCTTAGACCTTCCAGTTTCTCTGTTCCTCTGTTTCTCTGTTTTTCTGGTGACCGACAGCCAGGATTAACTCACAAGTCAGGCTTTGGCCATGGAGACCTACTGGGAGTTGAGGTCTGGGTTCCATGGAACAGTGGATGGCTTTAGAAAACACAGCCGGGCGTGGTGGCGCACGCCTTTAATCCTAGCACTTGGGAGGCAGAGGCAGGCGGATCTTTGCGAGTTCAAGGCCAGCCTGGTCTAGAGAGTGAGTTCCAGGACAGCTGGGCTACAGGGAAACCCTGCCTTGAAAAGACAAAAAAAGAGGGAGGTGGGGGGAAAAAAAAGAAAACACATACTGTCTAGTACATTCGACTTGGGAAGATATGATCTGTACCAAGCAAGCAAAGCCATACTATTTAGGGAAGGCAGATCTGAACTTAAATGACTTAAATTATGTCATTTTTATATTTCTAAAATTCCATTTTCATCTTGTAATTCAATTTGCATTCTCCAGTGGCTTTGTAAAACCCTTCTTTACCAAATTAGTCTCAGGAGTGAGTGTCTACTGCTACACAGGTATAAGGATCTCTGATTTTAACATGGTGGTCTCAGTTGTGGCTGAGAACGATCCTTCATGCTGCTTACGGTGGAGCAGCTTTGGCTCACACCCTTAGTATCAAAGCATCCATTCTCCTTTCTTCTAATGCTGCCCAACACCCCTGAAAGTGGAGGAAATAGAAATGCTGGCTTCTGGGTTAGCTTCAGTGATTGATAAGTCCTAAGGTCCAACCAACTGGAAGATGTTACAGACCTCCAAACTTTGACCAAGCGCCAAAGCCTTGATTGTCAGGAAAGCTATTAAGGCTTTAGCTTTTAGGTTTAACTGAGTAGTTACTGATTTCTTTGCCCTATAGGATTGTAATGTTCACAATTTTCAGTTTTTCTATTTGAATTATTGAATGTTAGACTGGGAAGGCCCAACAATTTCATTGATTCAAGCTACTGTTAATGATTTTTGAGCTGTAATCTCTTTGCAAATGGTATTGAAGTTATAGACGTTCTCCCCAGACTCATGCTTCTGCCAAAAAATTATGTATACATTTTGAAAAGTTTTGAGCAACTCAAAGCCCATCCGTGGACCCAAGATGTCCATGGAATCTTGGTCAAGAATCCTTTATATATAATGATTTACAGATGAGAAACCCCGAGAGCCTTCCCCACATCCCACACCTACAGATACAGGTCTATTAGTTACTTTCTTCATTGCCATGACAAAGTCCTTGATAAAAAGCACAAGATGAAGCCAGTTAAAAATGCCAGTGTGTGGAGCACAGATATATAGTAAAAATGTCCATTTTACCCAAGCTGATATACAGATTCAACTCAATCCCAATCAAAATCCCTATGAGCTTCTTGAGAGACTTGGAAAAAAAAATCGTTAAATTCATATGGAAAAACAAAAGACCCTGAATAGCTAAAGCAACCTTGAGTGAAAAATGCAATACAGGGGGGATTGCCCTTTCAGACTTCAAACTATATTACAGGGCCATAGTCATAAAGACAGCCTGGTACTGGCACAAAAACAGACCTGTTGACCAATGGAACAAAATAGAAGATCCAAATTTGAGCTCATACAATTTCAGCCACCTCATATTTGACAAAGGGGCACAAAACCCTCAATGGAGGAAGGATAGCATCTTCAGCAAATGGTGCTGGCAAAATTGGATCACCATCTGTAGAAGAACAAAATTAAACCTGTACCTCTCACCCTGTACGAAAATAAACTCCAAGTGGATCAAAGATCTCATCTTGAAGCCTGAAACCCTGAAGGTGATAAAAGAAAAAGTTGGCAACAACCTACAAGACATAGGTGTAGGAAGAGACTTTCTAAATCAGATAGCAGCCGCACAGGAAGTAAGGTCAACAGTTGACAAGCGGGACCTCAAAACACTCAAAAGCAGCGGGCGTGGTGGTGCATGCCTTTAATCCTAGCACTTGGGAGGCAGAGGTAGTTGGATTTTTGTGAGTTCAAGGCCAGCCTGGTCTACAGAGTGAGTTCCAGGACAGCTAGGGCTACAGGGAGACTCTGTCTCAAAAAGACCAAAAAAAAAAAAAAAAACCCTCAAAAGCTTCTGTACAGTGAAAGAAACAATCAAGGAGGTGAAGAGAAAACCCACAGGGTGGGAAGAAATCTTTACCAGCGACACATCTGACAGAGCATTGATGTCAAGAATATATAAACTACTCAAAAAACAAAGAAGACAAATGACCTACTCAAAAGATGGAGTAAAGAGCTGAACAGAGTCTTCACCAGTGAGGAATTAAAGATGGCTGAGAAACATCTTAAAAAGTGTTCATCATTATTAATAATTAAGGAAATGCAAATTAAAACCACTCTCAGATATCATCTCATTCCAGTATGGCTAGCTAAGTTCAAGAAAACAAAAGACAACAGATGCTGGAGGGGTTGTGGGGAAAGGGGAACACTCATCCACTACTGGTGGGAATGTAAACTTGTACAACCACTATGGGAAGCAGTGTGGAGAACCCTTAAAAGACTTGGAATGAGCTTACCACCTGACCCAATCATACCACTCCTGGGTATATACTCCAAAGACTCATCCTACCGCAAATATATATGCACATCCATGTTTATTGCAGCTCTCTTCACAACAGTGAAAAACTGGAACCAACCCATATGCTCCTCAACAGATGAGTGGATGGCAAAAATGTGGTACATCTACACAATGGAGTACTATTCAGCGGTAAAGAAGGATGGCATTATGAACTTTGCAGGTAAATGGATGGAGCTAGAAGCCATTATGCTGATTGAGGTGACACAGTCCCAGAAAGACAAATGGAGAATGGTTTCCCTCATTTGTGGATGCTAACACCAAATCCCCCAGACGAAAGGCAAGCTGAACGACAGTATAGTTATATTTTTGGTTTATCTGAAAGCAACTATGTTGTTATAATATGAATCCCTCGATGGGCTCTAGAATCCACCCACCAATTATTTTCAGACTCTGTAATTACTGTATAGGGGTGGAGAGTATGTATCCATATTTTAGAATAATATAAAATTAACGGAGGAAAATGTGAATTCCTAAGCATAAAAAAAAAAGACTGAGAGAAAGATGCAGGACAGTTATGGCAGAATACATGATCTGGGATGGGATGGAGTGGGGTGGGGGGAAGGGATAGGGGAATATGCCTGAACAGAAATGAAAAATGATGAATGAAATACATAAAACATCAATAAAAAAATGCCAGTGTGAGGCAGGTGGATCTCTGTGAGTTCAAAGCCAGCCTGGTCTACATAGTAGTTGCAGGACAGCTGGAGCTACAGGGAGACCCTGTCTTAAAAAAAAAATGCCAGTGTGGGTGGTGCTCTTGAGGCCCCACCTCTAGCTAGGGAGTTATTGGCAGTTGATGCTGCTGAGAGAAAGTCACCTTTTTTTTTTTTTTTTTAGCAAATGGCTACTGCTAGGGTTCCCTATGGCCCAATAATGACTTAAGGGCAGCACTGATTAATCTCAGTGGGTTAAAGAATAATAATTGAATCATGAAAAAAAGACCTAAATTGGGAGAGAGTTGTGATGGGAGTCGTGCGGTGGTTGGCGTGGTGGAGCTGATAAATACGCACTGTATACATGTATAATATTTTCAAAGAATAAATGAAAATTAAGATAAAAATCAATGTAGGGATGAAGAGATTTATTTCAATTTATATTTCGAGGGTGCAGGCCATCATGGTGGGGCTTCTGTTATTGGAGGAGGGGCTTGTCACACCGCATCCATAATCAAGAGGAAGAGAGTGATGAATGCTACAACCCTGCTCACTTTCTCTTTTCTGTTCAGTACAAGATGCTAAGCCATGGCGTGGTGTTCCCACAATGAAAATAGATCATCCACCTCCACCTAATCTGGATAATCTGTCACAGTCATGCCCAGAGGGTTGTCTCCTTGGTGATTCTATATCCCTGTCAAATTGGCAATCGATATTACCCATCCCACCAACTTGAAAACTGGGTGTCAGGCCCAAAAAGAATGTTTATCACCATGGATTGCTAACCTCTGGACCAGGATCAGAAACCAGAGAGGCTGACTCAATCCCAATTGACTAGTGCCTCCCCATCCTTTGCCCCTTTTTCCTTATACACAATCATAACCCAGATTTATGACCTGGAACTCCGGGGTGGTGCCACATCCATGATGAACAATGATAACTAAACCGAGGTAGTGATGATCTAGATCCATTTTACTTATACGCTTCTACCTTTTCTTGGGAAAGAATATGAGGCTCACAGATGACAAGTGTTCTACCCTGGCCACTCATCCAGTTAATGGAAGTTGCTCATGATCCCCCCGTGATGTGGGTCAAATGGGATCACATCGAGTGTGTGCTCCAGGAGAGGAGCAGGAACGTAATCACTAATCTCTGACCTCCTTTGAGTATTCACCATGTTTTCACATAGAAATGTCTCAGGTTTTATGCTCAGCAAACAGTAGTTGTGTTTCATTTGTCTAATCTAAGAAACATCAGCAAGGTATGTTGATGGTCATTTAGGAGGCACTTCTGGTTAAAAGTTAAAACATATTTTTTATTCATTCTGTTTAGGAAAAGACAAACAAATATCCAATGTTATGGATTGTTTGGTTTGTTTATGAAAACAGCAATAGAAATTAATGTTCATAGGAATCATATGTAATCTTCAATCCTTTATCAGTCATCCAAGGAGAGATAAAGCTGGGTTCAGTTTCACTGCTACTATTTAACTTTGATTGTGTTTGGAGCCTTTGGTTGTTAGTGATACAAACACGCTATGCATGGTTGGTTCTCTTATCCAGAATATTTACTTTACTAGATATCTCCCATTTTTATCCAAGGAGGCAAAAGGACACTGTGATATAAATGAATATATTCATTTGTTTCTTTGTTAACCTAGAATATTGCACCATTATTATGACCTCAGAATGGAACTATTTTTAGTTTTAAATTTTTCAGACTTTTCTTTTTTTTAAATTTTTTTATTAATTTTATTTATTTCCATATGTGTATGAATGTACTGTCTGCATGCAAGTTTGTGCACCTATGTTGTGTAATGCCGCGGAGGTCAGAAGAGGGTGTTGGATTCTCCTGGAACTGGAGTTCTCCTGGAATTGGAGTTTCAGATGGTTCTCGGCCGCCATGTGGGTGCTGGGGATCGAACCTGGGTCCTCTGCAAGAGCAGTCGGTGCTCTTAACCGCTAGGCCAAATTTTCAGACTTTTCTAAAATATGTCTAGAAATTTACAGCTGTCACTACCTTGATTCTCTTTTCAGCTTGTGTTTAGCAAGTTTATTTTGATTCTCTTAGTTCACAAATTATCTTTAGCTGTCCATGCTCACTGGCAGTGGGCTCCAGCAGGTTTGTCAGTTAATCTCATGGAAGCATTTCCTTTTCACCTAATGAGTTATTTATTTAACAGATGGCCAGTGCTTTCCTTGGAGGCTGTGAATACATCAGATAAGATCTGTTGCCCCTGGCAAAGCAGTAAATTGTGCTTTTATTTATATAATTGCTCCCTCCTAAAGCTAAATGTTGACTTTTTCAGTATTTTCTCATTTGGGAGCAAAATGTTCTCCAAATACCAATAGTTAACAAGCTATGAGATTTTAACAGAAAGTTAAGCTGAAAGCAGAAGTGTTAATGTGTGTGGCTTCCCTACACCAGTAATAATTTTAGGTAGCCATAACTGAGTACCTACTGTGCTAAACTTTTCTCTTTTTTTGTATTTTTTTATTTATTATTTTTTATGTGTATGAATGTACTGCCTGCATGTAGGTTGGTGTACCTGAATCATGCAATGCTGTAGGGGTCAGAGGAGGATTCCCCTGGAGCTGGAGTTAAAGACGGTTCTTAGCCACCATGTGGGTGCAGGAAATTGAACCAGGGTCCTCTGGAAGAGCAGTTGGCATTCCTAACCACTGAGCCATCTATCCAGCCCCACTAAACTTTTCTTTGTAAGCTTTATATACACTGTTCTGTAATCTTCTCAGCCCTTTAGAGAGCAGGTAAGATAAAGAGATAGAATACAGTAAATTGTACCAAAGTTGTATTACCATAAATTATGGATCAGTAACAACATTTCTGTTGGGTATATTTGGGGACAAGGCTGAATTTCCTTAAGGAATTTGACTTGGGTCTTGCAATATTGTCTATTTCAGAGGCTGTGAACAGGGTCTCATCATTTTATCTAGCAAGTGTCATAATTCTGTCTGCGAGAATTGATATGAAGGGGTCAGAATATCTCCAGTTGTCCTAGACTTAAGAAGTCATGGTATCAGCATTATGCGACCCTGACCTGCCCTCCTGCATTGGATATGAGTTGGGTGTCCTTGGCTGCTTGCCTTTTTTCATCCAGGTTTTTTCATTAACTCAGTTGGAGACTATCTTTGTTCAGCAAGCCAGAATTTCTAGATGTTTCTGAGTTGGTCACTTGGAAAATGAACAGTGTATCAGATCTGGAAGCAGGAGTAGGGGAGGCTTCACCCCTAGAATTTATTATCCCCCCCTAGAACTTACCCGTCTTCCCCATGGTGGAGAGTGGTGAGCTGCAGTTTGTGCCTTCCACTTCTCCTTACAGGTGATAAGCATCCTTGGATCCTCACAATTCATTACTGTCACTAGAGTCTTGTCCTCAGGTCCATGAAGAATAGCAAGTGCCAAGGTCAAGACTGTTCACCAGACCTGTGCTTTGTACAGTCAGGCTTACAGCTGTGTGCCTCAGCCAGAGACAGACTTCATTCCTACCGGCCAATATATTTGAGAATGAATCTTCGAGTGGACAGGGAAATGCAGACATGTTGTGGTTTAACTACTCTGGCTCAAAAGCAGCTGCCACCTGCATCTTTAGACACAATGTGCTGGAAATGGCAGAGATAGTACACAGGTCTGACTGCCAAGGAATGGGACCAAATTACTGCATGGTGGGAATGTGTTACCTCTTCGGTGTGTGTGTGTGTGTGTGTGTGTGTGTGTGTGTGTGTGTGTGGTGGGTCTGACATTAGCATAGCATTTTGAATTATTTTTATTTTGCTTCTAATAATCTCTGTGTACTTGGTAGTACTCTGTGTACTTCAATAATGTACTAGATTAGGTAGCTGTTATTCCCTTAAGTCTGTTAGCTTTAGCTCTGTTTGACAGATGAGGAAACTAAGGCTCAAGCAGGAATCTACTTGCTGCTGTAAAATAGTAAGTGGGGTCTGTGTTCTCCATTCACTTCTCTCTTACCCTGGGTGTTGGCTGCCACTGCCACAGGTATTTAGTCCAATTGAGTTGCAATGACTCAGGGTTGCCTAGGGCTTTCTGCTCATTAGTATTGGAGGATTAGCTGCTTCTGGGATGTGGAGGGTTGTGATAGATCCTCCATTCCTAACTGATTTACTATTGAGAAAGATAAATTATTTCTAGCCTATAAACTGCAGAAATACAGAAGGAACTACTAGCCAGATTTCTCCAATGAGCATGCATTTCTGTTGAGCTGCTGAAGAGGCTTTGTAAGCTTGGTGGATGCTGAATATGCCCATGGTTGCCACTAGATACAGTAACATAACCCTGACTTCTCTTTAATGCCCCAGGCACCCCCTAAACAAAACGGAGCATAGAGTTTAAAACTCTTGGGTGCCTGCGTTTCCTGACTCACATTTCCCAATGTTATCGGAGGCATGGGGAAGCTACAGCTTACAGAAGTCAACATCTCTTATGCTAGTAGTACAAAAAACAGTGAATGTGTCAAAGCAGTTTGATGCTGTGAAACAGTCTGTTAAGTGCATGGCTCTTAACAAAGTATTTGTAGAGAAAGTGTTCCTGATTTCAGAAATATGAAGTCGTCCTGAGAAAATATGATGAACAAGTGTCACTTGCATGCACAGGCATGGAGATGCAAATTCCAGTGCATCTAGGGATCAGTAGGTAATGCGAAGGAGGACTTTTGCCATGTCAGGATGTTGATAGCTCCTGTGTAAAGGGATTTCCGGAGAATTTTTGTCCTGGGAAAATAGGAGCTCAACATGGCCTGGAATGGTTAATGTCTTCATGATTATGATTTTCATAAGAGATTTTCTATATAGATTATCACATGCAGTGGCTGGGATAATTGTAATAGACTCTGGCAGTTAGGGCTTTGGGGTGGCAGATTGTAACAAAGTTACTTTGATCCCTGTGTTCAATTGGTATTTACAGCTGAAATTTTGATACATGCAAAATGGCCTTTGGGACCAAAGGATAACAATTATATTGTCTTTAGAGGATAGTACAGGTAAACTAACTAAGTAACTAAGGGATTATTAATAACATCAGAATCCCAAACTGGAGCCCAGCTGTCATGCCTTTACTCTGAGCTGCCCGCCTCCGGACCTTCTTGGAGAAGAAGCAGCTCCTCATAGTCTAGGTATCTAAAAAGGTCCACATTTTGCCTTGTTCAGGAAGTATGCTCAACCTTCTCTCTTCCAATTTTCTTTCCCATCTCTTAAAACCAAACCGTCTGACTACCTGCTTGAGGCTGCTGGTTGTGTTTGTGGTGTGACTACCTGGTTGAGCCTGCTGGTTGTGTTGGTGGTGTGACTACCTGGTTGAGCCTGCTGGTTGTGTTGGTGGTGTGACTACCTGCTTGAGCCTGCTGGTTGTGTTGGTGGTGTGACTACCCGGTTGAGCCTGCTGGTTGTGTTGGTGGTGTGACTACCTGCTTGAGCCTGCTGGTTGTGTTGGTGGTGTGACTACCCGGTTGAGCCTGCTGGTTGTGTTGGTGGTGTGACTACCTGCTTGAGCCTGCTGGTTGTGTTGGTGGTGTGACTACCCGGTTGAGCCTGCTGGTTGTGTTGGTGGTGTGACTACCTGCTTGAGCCTGCTGGTTGTGTTGGTGGTGTGACTACCCGGTTGAGCCTGCTGGTTGTGTTGGTGGTGTGACTACCTGCTTGAGCCTGCTGGTTGTGTTGGTGGTGTGACTACCCGGTTGAGCCTGCTGGTTGTGTTGGTGGTGTGACTACCTGCTTGAGCCTGCTGGTTGTGTTGGTGGTGTGACTACCCGGTTGAGCCTGCTGGTTGTGTTGGTGGTGTGACTACCTGCTTGAGCCTGCTGGTTGTGTTGGTGGTGTGACTACCCGGTTGAGCCTGCTGGTTGTGTTGGTGGTGTGACTACCTGCTTGAGCCTGCTGGTTGTGTTGGTGGTGTGACTACCCGGTTGAGCCTGCTGGTTGTGTTGGTGGTGTGACTACCTGCTTGAGCCTGCTGGTTGTGTTGGTGGTGTGACTACCCGGTTGAGCCTGCTGGTTGTGTTGGTGGTGTGACTACCTGCTTGAGCCTGCTGGTTGTGTTGGTGGTGTGACTACCCGGTTGAGCCTGCTGGTTGTGTTGGTGGTGTGACTACCTGCTTGAGCCTGCTGGTTGTGTTGGTGGTGTGACTACCCGGTTGAGCCTGCTGGTTGTGTTGGTGGTGTGACTACCTGCTTGAGCCTGCTGGTTGTGTTGGTGGTGTGACTACCCGGTTGAGCCTGCTGGTTGTGTTGGTGGTGTGACTACCTGCTTGAGCCTGCTGGTTGTGTTGGTGGTGTGACTACCCGGTTGAGCCTGCTGGTTGTGTTGGTGGTGTGACTACCTGCTTGAGCCTGCTGGTTGTGTTGGTGGTGTGACTACCCGGTTGAGCCTGCTGGTTGTGTTGGTGGTGTGACTACCTGCTTGAGCCTGCTGGTTGTGTTGGTGGTGTGACTACCCGGTTGAGCCTGCTGGTTGTGTTGGTGGTGTGACTACCTGCTTGAGCCTGCTGGTTGTGTTGGTGGTGTGACTACCCGGTTGAGCCTGCTGGTTGTGTTGGTGGTGTGACTACCTGCTTGAGCCTGCTGGTTGTGTTGGTGGTGTGACTACCTGCTTGAGCCTGCTGGTTGTGTTGGTGGTGTGACTACCTGCTTGAGCCTGCTGGTTGTGTTGGTGGTGTGACTACCTGCTTGAGCCTGCTGGTTGTGTTGGTGGTGTGACTACCTGCTTGAGCCTGCTGGTTGTGTTGGTGGTGTGAGTACCTGGTTGAGCCTGCTGGTTGTGTTGGTGGAGTGACTACCTGCTTGAGCCTGCTGGTTATGTTGGCGGAGAGCAATGCTCCCAGTCTTATTAATTCACAACCACTTTTTCTTGTCTCATAAATTAACAGTTGCCAGCAGGCTAGAACAATGTGTCAGGAGATCTGTTTTGGGGGGGGCGGGGGGATGTGTGAAAAGAAGAGAATGGAAGTTTGCTTACTGAGTCTAAGCCCAAGTCCTTCATGTGTCCAGAAAGAAATCAGAAAACAACACCTCTCCATAGCTCCTCAAAAGTGAACGACTCAGACCTCACCAGGGACTAAGAAGTCAGAATAAAGGAGGATCACTGTGAGGAATGACCTTGATTCAGAAGTTTCCATTTGCATTTTCAAGTATGGCCCAGCCATGCACAGCCCTCTGAGAGTGATTGTATTCAAAGTAATCACTTAAGGGGAAAGAAATCAAGAATAATTCTTGGAAATTCACTATTCACTCTTCACTCACAAAGTCCCTTTCTCAGCAAATATATGTCTGTGGTTCTCTGCATAAGTTATTTCAGTATGCTGCAGCCAAGAATTTATTTAAAGGCTCATTAAAATGATCACTAGTTTTTTTTTTCTTTTGCATTTTATTTGAAAATGGGAAGAATATAAACCTGTATAGCCTGGCTCATTTCCAAAGTGTCCTTTAGGGTTTGGAGTGAGTATATCATCTATTTTAAAAAATAAAGATATAACTTGTAGTAAGATTATCAAGGAATTTCAGAAGAATAATAAAAATTAGCCACTTTCTGCTCTTTTTGAAGAGTTTATGTTTACCCACTATATTTTAAATTTTAAGTTTTATTGGATTGAGTTTCAATGTGTATGTACATAAGCATCTATGTGTAGAGAGAAGATTTTCAATAGAGTACTATCATGAAGAGATCAGAGTTCAAAAAATAAGGGCAAAAATCCTTCAGTTTTTATTTTGTGTAAACTTTAGTTTCGGCCGTGGCAAGGATTGAGGGATGCCTGGGTTTCTCGATGGTCCATGAGAGGCTGGTCCCACTGAACTGACTGGATCAACTGATCATCATAGTTCTTCAACAAAACCTATGAAAAGGGATTCCATTCAGGTCAGGTGTCAGATGAGGGCAGCAGGAAATGGCAAGATCAGAGCAGGTATCTGGAGCAGGAGGATGAAAATTCAACCCAGGGGACTGGGCATTGCACTTACTGCAGCCGATGGAGAAAATGAGAAGGCTGACCTTAACAGAACCTTCTAAACTTGACCTAATGGAGACCAGGAGCATTTTATACTTTGAAGGCTTGTAAGAAAAACACAGTGTCTTTGTGTTCCAAAGAATGAAATATGAATTTCAGCCTGAAGAAGGACATCACCTGTGACTTCGTCAGAGCCCATTGAAGGTAGAGGCAAAAACTGACTGAGATTTGAGAGGACATTTAGAATTTAGAGAGCGAAAGAAAGAACGGTCAGCGAAGGAGCAGAGCATTTACGGCGCACACAACCAATGCCGTAGTTGGACTGATCAATGAGAATCACCTGAGCCCATTACTGCGATGCTGACACACATTTATTGATTGCACAGCAAAAGGGTGGGGGGCTTACCCAACCACCAGTCAGTCAGTTGAGGTTTCCAGACATATTCTTGCTGTGTTCCAGGGGCAGCCTGTAATGATTTGGTGATCTGGCATGGGTGTGGTCCAGAGGTCTGACAGGAAAATCCAGTTGTTAGACCATCAAGAGGGTCGAGTGCCTGAGGCACAGTTCCAAGGCACTGGGAATCCTCGTTCTCAGTTCTAACTCTGGGCAGTTATTCCCGGGTGGTTAGGCAAGTGAAAATGCTCAGAGTCTGAACAGTAGATTGTTAGCTCCCTAGTGGATGTGTCCAATCAGAGTCACAGGCTGGGCAGAGTGTCTTAAGCCCAAATCCCTGCTTAGGATACCTGCAAATTGCAAGTTTAGCTATGTTGTTTACATTTTTATTTGGCATTTCACATTGTGGGACTGCTCCATATAGTGTGTAACAGACCTATTGGGTTCAAGAATTTCAAATTGAATGAGAGATAGGTAGGAATAGATATTATTGTGGTTCCTCACAGTCCAGGTGTGCTAGATCACTTTAGAGTCCACTTGACACACATGGGTTGAGGGAACATCGGTTGGGGAATTTCCTCCATTGAACTGGCCTGTGGCCATGCCAGTGGGGTATTTTCTCAATTGTTGAGTGATATGGAAGGGCACACCCCACTGTGGTTGGTGCCACCCAGGGCAGGTTGTTCTGTATTGTATAAGAAAGCATGCTGAGGATGGGGCAGGGAGCAAGCCAGTAAGCAGCATTACTCCAGTGCTTCTGTTCCTGTCTCTACTTCCTGCCCTGAGTTCCTACCTTGGGCTCCTTCAGTGATGAACTGTGACCCGGAAGATGTAAGCCAAATAAACCCCTCCCTCCCCAAATTAGTATTGGTCGGAGTGTTTTGTCACAGCAATCGAAAGCAAACTGGAACTGAGTACTCAGTGCTGAAGGGCCAGGCATCCCCCGTGGCTTTCAGAAGGGGCTGGACAGCATGAGAGCCATGTAATAAAGGCAGGTGCCACTTCTCTTGCACTGATGAGTTATCTGAGTGAATCTTCCTGCTCTGAAGTGTCTTCTCTTCAACCCTGCCCTCAGCAGATCGCTGGGGCATGTTTTCTGAGCATCAAAAACAAGAACAATTTTAGCAGAGCTTTCCAGGGCTGGTTGTTGTGTTCTTTCTAATGTTCTGGTGCAGAGCTATACAGCAAATGCATCTCACTGCCCCTGAGGTACAGATAGCTGTAACAAAAACAGCCACCACCACCAGGGAAAGAAATGACTTTATTTTTTTCTCCCTTGGTGAGCTCAACCAAGCAAAGTGATTGCTGCTGGCATGCATGCTTCCCTTGCCCCTGGCTTGTACTGCCATTGCCACGCCGAGGTCATAATGACAGAAGTTGGTGCTTAGAACATATTCTGATTATGTGTCCAGGTAATGAAGGGTGAAAGTCCTAGGAGTCTAGGCCCTGCCAAACTTCTCAGGGTGGCTTTAGAGCTAGTGAGTCAGTGTTCCCTACAGTGGGATCTAAGGTCACAATACAGACTGAGATACTGGTCTCCATGACAAATAGAGGCCTGGGCTCATGATGGTGGCTCCTTGTGCAGGGTCCCCTGAGAGCAGATGCAGATGGGCAATATGCCATCTACAATGTGGCTATAACTCTGAGAAATGGCTCTGGCTGCCTTCTTGTAACCAGAGGAAAGAAATGATCCAGAGAGGAAATTGTAAGAAACACATTGATGGTCCCTTAGCTGGGCAGCCAGATAGGAAAGGCCGTGGTCAGCTTAGAACTGTTTATCCATGTCTGCTTTCTCTTTGAGCATAGCAAGGGCATTTGTGTGGAGAAAGTGCTTCAAGTGGAGACCGTGCTGTTTAAATGTTTTATTTAACATCTCCAAGCCTTTATTTTTTCACTCATAAGTGGGGCTTACAGTACTACTATTAGTTTTTGAGGATGGCTTTGAGAATTGAATTACACTCCATGCAGAGGGCTTGGCATGGAGCAGGTGCTCAGCACTGTGGATTTCTTTTCTCTAGTTAAATGGATGCTTTCTTTAGCTTTTTCTTTGGTATCTTCCAGTTCTCAGATGCCCCAGAACTATGTAACTGACTTTTCTATCCCGGGAGAAGGAATCTGTGCCTTCTCATGCTATCATTAGGACAAGTTCTTTCAATCTCTATAAGAAAAACTTTCATGCTCTGTGTCCCTTCTCTTTTATAGTCTATTTACTCATTTATTTCCAAGTCCCATTTGACAATAAACCTGCTAAAGAGGAAGTCAGATCCAGGTCTGCCTACTCCAGAGCTCCAGACAGCCCCTCCCTCCTGTACACCCACAGAAGTTCAACTCCACATATGCAGACATCCATCAAATTTCTTGATCCTGCAGGGCGTGGTGGTACACACCTTTAATCTTAGCACTTGGGAGGCAGAGACAGGTAGAACTTTGTGAGTTCAAGGCCAGCCTGGTCTACACAGCGAGTTCCAGGACAACTGGGGCTACAGAGATACCCTGTCTTGAAAAGACCAAAAAAAATTCTTGATCCTTCTTGATTAGGGCTATGCTTTCCAACACTATATGCTCATAGATTTTATACTATACAGACATTTAGGGTCTAGACCTCACTGTAACAAATCTAAATGCAACATTCTTTTGTGAATGACATCTAGGAGAGGATTGATGGCCTAAGATCTGAGATTTTCAAGTACAAGAGTTAGTACTGGCCAGATAGCAGGAGCATGGGATGACTCCATAGTGGGTATTAGAAAGTATAATAATAACATTTATTGAATATTCAATCATATAAAAGCCAGGACTTTTCTGGTTGATGCCTCTAATTCCATTAATGAAGAAACTGCATCTTAGTATGTGTGTGTGGGGGACTGATCAGGATTGTACAACTATTTAAGGTGAGAACTATGGTTTTGGCAAGTTTCAAGGTACTTCCTATGAAATTGCCCAGAAAGACACTGCATGATATAGGCAGACCTGTGCCGATGTGTAGCTAAGGAAGACACTGACAGCTAGGAGCTTAGAGGTGCTCTTGACTTTGTCCAGTAACCCTAGACCTCCCAGGATATTGGAATCAGGAGTGGTGTGTCAAGCCTTCAGACCAGGATGACTGTGGTGGAGAATTTGCCCATAGATATGTGATTAGTACAAAAAGTCCAAAAAAGCCAAGTTGGACTCAGGATAGCCACAGACATCAAATGTAAATGAGAGTCTGAACCAATGTTGAACAAGCAGAGAACTCCAATTCAGAGTTTGCTTGTGTGAACAGAGTGAGAAAAGGCTAGCCTCAAGGAAGACACAGAAATGCACAAGCCAAGCGAGGACATAGAGTGTAAGGCAGGGCAAAATCTAGGGTTCAGTACTGGACCTGCAAAGTTATTGGCAGCACAGTTTGGTATGATACCTTTGCCTATAGAGATGATACCAGAGAAGCACTTGACTGATTAAAATGGCTAGGCTGGGCCGGACAAGGACAGCCACAGAAGAAGAGCAGGAGAGAGATAGGATGCAATTATACAAAGTGGTCTTTGGCTTGAACCTTGGGTCTTCAATCATCCAGGAAGAGGCAGTGGCAGCATAGATGCTGAAAAGATTTCCTGACTCTGCTATGACCCAATGGAGAAGGGAGAGCTGACGTCAGGGCAGAAACTTAGCACACACTTAGGCTGGAAACTTGGCTTGGAACAGTGAACTGCCGGCTTCCTGGTCTCAGATGACCCACCTTGATCCCAGATCACAGAACATTAGAATTCATGACCTCAAAGGAGACAAGCCTTGCAGACAGAAGGCTGTAAAAAGTTATTTCTCTGTGAAGATTCTCTTGGCATTAATAGCTTCTTGACGTGGCTGTCTGGAAATTTGTCTTGCTTTAGCTGGACTCTACGCCAGTTGCAAATGGCTTGGAGCACTTCATGTCACCTCGTCTCTTGAGAGGCTATAAAAGCTGTTTCTCTTTAGTCTCACAGCTGCTTGCATGTGAGCCTATGAATGTTGAATCTACTCTCTTAGGACTAGAATTTGATGCCTGAACCATCAACATAAGAGTAGAAAACAAAGACTGAGGTAAACCTGTGATCCTTTCCTGAGACAGTACATTCAGAACTTGTCGCTTGTCTTTAGGAATCACCACTTTGATCATACCAGTCTTTACTTACGGGATTTGTGAGTTCCCCATGAGAAAAGATACCCATGAATTTTTCTACAGAGTACGAGGTCCTGAGCTTTGCTCATTTCAACCATATCAGTTCCATGACCTGGGATAATTTTATATAACATGAGTATCATACCTACATCTCTATGTCAGCTGCCATGCTTTGGCTTGCTGCGACATACAGAAAACTCTGCTTCCACTTGCCAAAAAGTGGGAGATTGATAACTTCTTGTTATAATGTCTGAAATCTAAAGCTCCACTTTGATAATTTTTTGATTCAGGGACATCAGCCAGGACAAAGTTCTTTTTGCCTTTCTGCTCTGCCATTAGTCTTTGTCCTTGGGTTAATTTTCTTGTCACAGATGACAGGATGGTTACAGGGGTGTTAGTGCCATACCCACATAGGAAAATAACCAGGAGCATGATACTATGTTTTCAGCTTCCGGCAGCCTCCAGCGCTGCTGCATTGTGTTTGCCTGACCACATTCGGATCAACTGGGCTAGGATGCCAGTGTGGCTCAGCTGCCTGCAAATGGTGGGGAAAAATACCAAAATAAAATATGTATTCCATGAGGAGGCAAGAAGGAGAGTCAAGGGAAAAAGTCATGTAAACAACTAACAAAGCTTGCCGCTCTGCCTAGTGGAATCTTTTGAGCATCAAATGAGAAAAAGAATGTAAACCATGTAAATTTAGCATCTTCTAATGTTTTTGTCCTTCCTGTCTTTGTGTCTTGGCTCTCATTGAAAAGTGCTCACTCTTCTTAGCAAGTGTCCTCCTGTTTCAACACTATGAATAAGTCTTCCACGAAGTCACTGATGCTCCAGTATCAATCTCAGATGGAACTCTAGCCCAACTCCTGAAACTCTAGAGTGGGCTATAGATCGATTATATCAGTTAACCTAAGGGAACTTAATATTGATTCCCAGACCCTACCTATTTCATGCCCCTCTCTCTTCATTGTATATTTTGACTATATAAGGCTGGAGAAGATTGGTGATATGGTTTAGACCCCTGTTTCTTTTAACTGCTCTTAACTGCTGAGCAGCAAACTCTTCCAGACTGGCCTCAGCTTCTTAAGCTGTGGCTTACAACTCCAAATGAGGGTCACATAACTGAATGTGGGGGTTGGGAGTCTTTTCATAAGAGTAGGAGGTTTCATAATACAGTACACAGAATTAATGAAAAATCAGACCTGCAGTATATTCGATGCATCCCTTCCCTGTAGCCTTCGTTCTGAATACCAGGCGTGTGCGTTTTGCAGTGTGGAATGCTATCACAGTATGAAACACCAGCAAACAGTCCTTGAAATAATTTGGCTCAGATGTAAGACTATTGAATGTCATGAATTGTAGTGTTTTTACTCTACATACATTTTCTGCTTTTATTAAAACATAATGCTTTAATGATGAAAACCAAAGGCTTAATATTTTCATACTATTGTACCTTAGCATGCAGCTATCAAATGTGTCTATTTTAGGATGGTCTTGTGCTAGAATGTTTGATTTTAAAAATTTCTATTTGAGTTACTCTTTTGTGTTTCATAAAATATTGCTAAATGAACTTTGGATTGGGATTAAGGAAGTATTTCCAACAATTCCTGAAATGGCCTAGAAATACTCCTGCCATTTTATGCACAGCAATGTTCTCAGCACTGACATTTAAAAATCAAAATAATGATCAAAACTGAAAAAAAATTGAAGATGCTGTATAGCTTGTATATCAAATATTCAGCTAAGATTTAATTCTTTATGTAAAAATAAATATCCATTTTGTTAGTATGCAAATTTGCTTCCATCTTTTATAAATGATAAAATATATATGTATATTGAATAATTGTTTTAAAATAAAAATCTTTATGATTTATTATTATTGATTGATTGATTTGTATAACCATTTTGTATACCAATAGACCTGAGGTCATGTAAAAACTTCTTAGTGAAAGGGATCACGAGTTGAAAATTTTAAGAACTGGTTCAGGGCTGGGGAGATGGGTCCATGGGTACAGTATTTGCTATGCAAGCACAAAGGCTTGAGCTCAGATTTCCAGAACCTGCACAAAACCCAATGTGGTGGTGTATGTCTGTGATCCCAGCACCCCTACAGGGAGTTGGGAGGCAGAGAGAGGGGAATCCTGAAGTTCGTGGACCAGCGATTCTGGCACAGAGGGACTATATTTAGCAAGGTTGAAGGAAGTAACTGTCACCTAAGGTTAACCTCTGAGCTCTGCATGCATGCTGTGGTACACACACACACACACACACACACACACACACACACACGCACACATATCTAACCATTCCTGAGGGAGAAACATATTTAGTGCCTAGAACTTGATATTTGGTTCTATCACCTCTGCAAAGGTAGTAGGTAACTTTTAAATATTATGGCTATAGAGTAGAGACCGTATCTCATGTGTTTTGGCATTCCTGATTGTCACCCAAGACATAGATCGGGATTATGCATAGGATCAGAGGTTTTTAAAGTGATTATGTTGTCATTCAGTCTTTGGGTGAGGGGTTATAAAGTTTTCAACTTTTTGCTCGTCATGGTTGGTTGTGAACTTCCATGCAAGGAACTGAACCCAGGTCTTCTGCAAGAGCAGAAATACACTCATTCCATTTCTTAGTGTCTTCACACTTAGAGATCAAATGGTTTTACTGCTGTGTTCCTGTTCTTCTAGCTAAAGAGGTGAGCAGACTGCCCTTCTGCTCACTGCTCTCAGATAGGCATTTCTGTCCTCCTTTGAGAATTATCACTGATTTACAAGGTCTTCTGTTCTCCTTTCAGAGAGCAGAGGCAGATGAATTTGAATCTGCAAAGGACCCTTTTTAAAAATTAATTAATTAATTAATTAATTAATTTTTATCAAATCTAGACCCGTGTTCACCCCCCCATTCCCCCACCCCACCAGAGCTCATGCACTCTGCCAAACATACTTTTCTTCTCTTTCTCAGTCTTTCTCAATATTCTCCATGTGGAAGTTGACTGTTGAGCAGAAGTTCACCGTTTCAGTCAGCTCTTCAATGCAGTCCTTTCTGTTGTTGTTGTTGTTGTTTCCAATATGCATCACTCCCAACTGCTTTGGACAAAAGCTCAAGGGGCCGTGCACAAGAAATACTCACAAATAGGTAATTGGCACTAGCATCCACAGATGAGGGATACCATTCTTCGTTTGTTTTTCTGGGACTGTGTTACTTCACTCATCATGATGTCCTCTAGCTCCAGCCATTTTCCTGCAAAGCTCATGATGTCATATTTCTTTACTGCTGCATAGAACTCCATTGTGTAGATGTACCACATCTTCTCTATCCACTGATAAGTTGAGGGCCATTTGGGTTGGTTCCAGCTCTTTGCTATTGTGAAGAGAGCTGAAATAAACATGCATGTGCATGTATCTTTGCAGTAGGATGAGTCTTGTGGGTATATACCTAGGAGTGGTATGGCTGGGTCTGGTGGCAAGTTCATTCCAAGTCTTCCAAGGGTTCTCCACACTGCTTTCCATAGTGGCTGCATGCCTTTACATTCCCACAAGCAGTGGATGAGTGTTCCCTTTTCCTCACAACCTCTCCAGCACTTGGTATCATTTGTTTTCTTGATTCTAGCCAGTCTTATTGGAGTAAGATGATATCTTAAAGTGGTTTTGATTTGCATTTCCTTAATGATTAGTGATGTTGAACACTTCTTAAGGTGTTTCTCAGACATCTCTAATTCCTCAATTGTGAAGTCTCTGTTCAGCTCTTTGTTCCATCTATTGAGTGGGTCATTTGTTTTCTTTCTTCTTTATTTTTTGAGTAGTTTATATATTCTGGAAATCAATGCTTTGTCAGATGTTTCTGTGGTGAAGGTTTCCTCCCACTCTGTGGGATTTCTCTTCACTTCCTTAATTGTTTCTTTTGATGTACAGAAGCTTTTGAGTTTAATGAGGTCCCATTTGTCAATTGTCGACCTTAATTCTTGTGCAGCTGCTGTCTGATTTAGGAAGTCTTTTCCTACACCTATGTCTTGTAGTCTGCTGCCAACTTTTTCTTCTATCGCCTTCAGAGTTTGTGGTTTCATGTTGAGGTCTTTAATCCATCTGGAGTTGACTTTTGTACAGGGCGAGAGGTAGGGGTTTAATTTCATTCTTCTACAAGTGGTGATCCAGTTTTGCCAACACCACTTGCTGAAGTTGCTGTCTTTTCTCCATTGTGGCTTCTTGGCCCCCTTGTCAAATATAAGATGGCTGAAATTGTATGTGCTCAGATTTGGATCTTCGGTTTTGTTCCATTGGTCAACAGGTCTGTTTTTGTGCCAGTACCAGGCTGTTTTTATGACTATATCCCTGTAGTATAGTTTGAAGTCTGGTATAGAGATCCCCCCTGTGTAGCTCTTTTCACTCAGGGTTGTTTTGACTGTTCGGGGTCTTTTGTTTTTCCAAATGAATTTAAAGACTTTTTTCCCCAAGCCTGTGAAGAAACTCTTGGGGATTTTGATTGGGATTGTGTTAAATCTATACAACAGTTTTGGTAAAATGGACATTTTTACAATGTTAATTTTCCCAATCCATGAGCATGGGAGGTTTTTCCATTTTCTGATGTCTTCTTCAATTTCTTTCTTTAAAGGTTTAAAATTTTTGTTGTGGAGATCTTTGGTGTTTTTGGTTAGGCTTGTTCCTAGGTATTTTATTGTTTTTGAGGCAAAGGACCCTTTTTTGGTACCACTTCATCAGGTATGATCTTACCAGTGAGTGGGAAGTGCAGGGGTTTTATGAGGATTCTGAGCAGCATAACCTTCAGCTGTTCCATGAGTATTCCCTGAGTATGTTCCAAGGGGCATTATTAAGTAAATGTAAGTAATAGCTCAAAGCATGCTTACCAGGGGCTGCAGAGCCCTACCTTCTAGAAATTCACACATGGGCCTTTGGGGGCGAGATTTTAAATGCATCCTATAGCACACTGAGTCTGCCTGACAAGCAGGTTGAAGAATGTCACACTGAAGCTATAGACATATTCAACTGTCAACATATCATATGGGGGTTGATAAGCACTAATAGTGGGGTAGGGTATGGAGAGATTTCAAGTCAGAGAAAACAATTCTTGCCCTGTGACAGAGTTATGACAGCAGGTTGCATTCAGGAGAGCCTAACAAATTGGGTAGGGAAAGCAGAGGAGGAAAGACAGGTGATAACAGTCACATGTGGAAGGATCTTGGGGGCTAAGTGCTGGGCTAGGGATTGAGATTTTCTTTCTTGTGGAATAAGTAATCTTTGGAAAAGGATTTTGTCCTAGAAAACTCTATTAAAAGAAATGATACTGATAGCAGAGAGACTGATTGTATAGCAAAAGCAAAAGTGATCCATGCCACTTAGATGTGACACTGAGAAACTTATTTGTGAATTAAAGTGGGTTTATCTGATGGGACTATGTAGTGGTTATGTAGTGTGGATTGATATGAGAAACTTCATTATAAGTTTTCTTTTGAAAGTAAGAACCATGTGTGTGAATCAGATAAACTGTATGTGCTTGGAGGGCTGGAGAGCTAACCTGAACCCAAGAGATAAGGGGATTCCTGGACCACTGCAGTAGTGGAACGGTGAGGAGAGAGTTGGGGCCAGCTATGAAACTTCTAAAGATAAAATCAACCCAACTTTGTGTTTGCTTAGATGCTGGGAAATGAAAGGAAAATGTTATGGTGCTCCCCAGGCTTTTTAACTTCAGTGGCAGAGAAAATGGGTAGGAGTTGGGGAGCTGGGTATATATGGAATAGTAACAAATAGAGCTTCATGGCAAAACAAGTGATTTATTCATGTCATTTTGATGCCATGGAATATCCAGGTGTGAAGGATATTAGGGGCTTGGATTTACAAGTCTGGATCATTGGATGGGCTTGAGCTTAATAGCACATAGGAGTGTCATGGGCAAACAGAGACATATTTAACAATAGAAGCTCTTTGGGATTCTTATTGTTGAACATAGAATCAAGTATAAATAAACCCAGTTTGCTATCAATTCTGCAAATGTTCTTGAATACTCACTCTATGTTCAGCATGGTACTAGGCACTGGCTTCACAAAGATGAGCACCATTTAGTCAATGACTATGGAAACTTATTACAGTGAAGCTAGTGTATTTGATAATACACTGTGAGTGGTCAGAGGAAGAGAGCAGATGTTACACTGGACTAGGCTGTGAAAAACCACAAGCCAGATCTGAGATCTCCTGAGACCAGCTGAAGCGCAGGAAGGTAGGTAGGAGCTGGGTGCTTCAGCAAGGCTGATTGTTGATTGACTTAATCTAGTTAATCCATTAATCCAGTTGTTTTTGGCTTAATTGGCTTTTGTGGCTGTGGGGGTGGAGTTATCTTCCCAGCTGGTATAAAAGGTAGGGTTGTGTGAGTCTTGAGATCTGAGATTTCCTGAGACCAGCTGAAGCACAGGTACTGGGGTGCGAGCTAAAGAGCACCCCCCGTGCCAACGAAGGCATCTGAAGGAGGCAAGCAAAGCAAGCCTTCAACACAGTGAAGAGGCATTCAGGACTCACATTGGAGTACAGACAAGGAGAAGTCCATATGCCAGGAACACAAAGAAGAGACAACATGGGAAAGGGGCAGGATAATCCTACACCAAGCTCTATCAACCCTATGGAAGATTCCTAGAGTGGGATCCCCCTGGGGATGGCCCAGGACACAGATATCAGAAACACAATTGGGAACATATTTAAAGAACTATAAGATTATAAAGAGCAAATCAAAGAACTAAGAAAAGAGAATGAAGAACTCAAGAAGGACCTAGAGATAGAGAATGACAAACTCTGGAAGGAAGTAGAAACACCGAAAAGATCCCATGCTGAAAAAGATAAGGAAACCAACCAGCGAAGCAAAGAGCTATAGGAAGAGATTGAGAAGCTCCAAAAAGAAGTAGAAATACTAAAGAAATCAGAAGAGGAAATGAAAAAGGAAATCAAACACTCATCCAATCAAGAGGAAAGGAATGGAAGAAGCCTCAAAAGCAGAATGGAGGAAGCAGAACAAAGAATATCAGACCTGGAAGATAACACAGAACAACTAAAAACCTCAAGTAAAGATTATGAAAAATTTAAAAATACACAAAAGTGGAACAACCAGGAACTATGGGACACTATGAAAAGATCAAACCTCTGCATCAAGGAGAGAGGAAGGAGAAGAATCACAAGAGAATGGTATTGATCAGATCTTCAACAAAATAATAGATGGAAACTTCCCCAAACTAAAAAAAGACAAACCAATACAAATACGAGAACCACACAGAACTCCAAACAGACAAGATCAGAAAAGAAATTCTCCACACCACATCATAGTTAAAATGCTAGACACTGAAAACAAAGACAAAATCCTTAAAGCCACAAAAGAAAAACAACAAGTGACCTATAAGGGGAAACCTATCAGAATTACAACTGACTTGTCAATGCAAACTATGAAAGCAAGAAGAACCTGGAGCAAAGCATTCCCAGTGTTAAAGGACAATAGATACCAACCCAGGTTACTATACCCAGCAAAAATGTTGATTATAATTGAAGGAGAGAGAAAAACCTTCCATGACATAAACAAGTTGAAAGAATACATGTCCAGAAAAACCAACCTTCAGAGAATCACTTGAAGCACATTCAAGGACAGAAGAAAGGAGCAAACCACACCCAGGCCACCTAGAAAGAGAAATCAATCAAACAAACAAAAAAAAAAAAAAAAGAGTAAAACCAAACAAATGGATAAAAGCAAAAAAAAAGAAAACACCTATCAGTCATAACCTTAATATTGATGGACATAAATTCCCCACTCCAAAAGACCATGACCGGAAATGGGATTGGATTAGGAAACATAATCCATCATATGCTGTCTACCAAGAAATACATTTACCTTTCCAAGACAGGGCAACCACCTTAAAGTGAAAAGAGAAAGGATGAAAAAAAATTTCCAGCAAAATAGTACCAAACGAAAGCATGGATTGTATTTAAATCTCAGACAAAATATAGACTTGCAAAGTGAAAGAATCAGAAGAGGACAAAGAGGGCCATAACATTTTATCAAAGATAAAAGAAAGATTTCACATTACTGAATATATATGCCCCAAACTCTGGTGCACCAAAACTAAAAGACAATTTCCAGGACCACATGTCACACACTAACCCCAGTAACTCATAGTAGGGGACTTCATACCCACTGAGACCTTTGCCGATAGGTCAAACAGGACAAAGAATAAACAAAGGGAGACATTGAACTGCAAAACATATGTACACAAATAGAACTCTCATAGACCAACGCTATGCTCCAACCCAATACCAAAAAAAAAAAGAATACACTTTCTACGTCAAGCACCCCACGAACCACTTCTCCAAAATTGACTTGCATACTGGTCACAAGAAGTAAATTCACAACTACAAAAAGATTGAAATAATTCTTGCATTCTATCAGACACACGTGCAATTAGAGCTCAACATCACACCAGAAAAGCACTCCTGCCTAAAGAACACACTTGTAGACGGAACAACACCATCCTACATAATGATGGGTCAAAGGAGAGATAAAGAAAGATAAAAAATGAATTCCTGGAACTGAATGACCAATACAATACCTACAACAACAACCTATGGATACCTAAAGCAGTTCCCTAAGAGGGGAACTTTTTAGCTCTGGTGCCACATTAGAAAAACCAAAGAGGAGCGCAAGTGAATGATCTACACACTACAGCTAAAAGCACTTGAGGGCGCACAAACAGATGAACCCTAATCACAACAGACAAGAAGGAAATAACAAAATCAGAGCAGAAAGAAATCATGAAACAGAAACAAAGAAAATAACAAAAAAATCAATGATCCAAAAGTTGGTTCTTTGACAGACAAAAACAAGATCAACAGACCTCTAGTGCAGTTAACAAAAGAAAGACGGAAGCAGCTCCAAATCAATACACTAGCGGGTGATGAAAAGGGACCTAGCACAACAGACAGAAAAAGATCCAGAAATCCATGATGGTAATACTCAAAAACCCTTACTCCTCCAATTTTAACTGAAAACCTGCTAGAAGAAATAGCTGGAATATTTGAACATCCTGGGAAATTCACCAAAGCTCAACTTAAGAAGAGATCACACTCAACTAGACCCATTAATATATGAAGAAATTGAAGAGGTAATATAGAAACCTCCCACTAAAAAAGCCCAGCGCAGATGGTCATGCAGAATGTCTATAAAATATCTTCAAAACGAGACCTACAACCATTATTACTGAAATTGTTTAAGAAGGAACACAACGGGAAGTTTTCCCAAATCCCTTCTATGAAGAATTGCCCGCCTCACTCTATTACCAAAACCAGGCAAAGATCCAAACTAAAAAGGAGAATTATAGACCCATCTCCCTACTGAACCCAGATGCACCAAAATTCTAAACAGGTCCATGGAAAACTTGCATACAGGACCCACATCAAGAAGATCAGCCATCAGACCAAGTTGGACTTCCACACCAGAGTATGCAGGGATGGTTTCAACTAGAAAATCAATAACAGCATCATCAAACACATAATGTAAATGGAATGAAAGACAAAACGAACACTACACATCATTTAATGATGCTGATGAAGAGAAGGCCTTTGACAAAAACTCCAGCATCCCCCTTCATGCTCAAAAGGTCCTCACGAAGAACTGGTTTGGAGGGATGGTGGTCCCATAATTCCTCAAGTAATCAAGCAATCTATGTAATATTCGGAACCACCAGCCAATCTCATAACCTAAATGGGGAATAATGACTGAATAAATTCCCCTTAAAAAGATAGGAACTGGCAGTGCTGCCCCTTGTCACCCTCCTCTTCAATATAGTGCTTGAAACACTTGTCGAGTAATAAAGTGCAGAGAAAAGGAACATTATAAAGGAGGTTAATCTAATTGGACAAAGAGGAATCAAAGTATCCTATTTTTGCTGATGACTTATGGTTGTGTACTTAAGGGATGCTAAAACTTCCACCACGACAATTCCTGAAATGATTAAACGCTTCAGAAAATGGGCCAGGATTACAAATTGACCTTTAAAAAAACCATATGACACCTTCTTACACCAAGAACAAGGAAAATGGGGAGTAAAGAAATCAAAGATGACTTCCCACCCACAATAGCCTCAAAAAAACAAAAATTCCCTAGGACAACCTCACCAACCAAGACACCAAAGATCTCTACAACAAAATTTTAAAACCTTTAAGAAAGAAATGAAATAAGACATCGCAAGATGGACAAAACTCCCATGCTCAGGATGGGCTGAAAATTAACATGTAAAAATGTCATTCTACCAACAACTCTGTAAAGATTTAATCCAATCCCAATATAATCCCCAAAGTGTTTCTTCAGAGGCACTGGAAACAAAAAGTCTTAAAATTCATTTGCGAAAAAAGAAAAGACCTGAAACACCAAAACACTCCTGGCGGAAAACGCAGCTCACAGGGGGGATCTCTATGCCAGACTTCAAAAACTCTACACCAGGGCCTCAGTCATAAAAACAGCCTGTTACTGGCACAAAAACCAGACTCATTGCACCAATGGAACAAAACCGAAGAACAAATCTGAGCACATTTACCAATTTCAGCCTCTTGTATTTGACAAGGGGGCCAATAATCCACAATGGTAGAAAAGACAGCATTTCAGCAAGTTGTGTTGGCAAAAGTGGAATCACCACTTGTAGAAGACTGCAATTAAAACCCCTACACTCCACCTGTACAAAGTCAACTGCAGATGATTCATAAGACCTCAAGGTGAACACCCCAAAACTCTTGAGCAATAGAAACGAGAAAAATGTTGGCAGCATACCTACAGGACAGGCATAGGAAAGACTTCCTAAATCAGACAGCATCTGTCCAAAGAATTAAGGTCGAATTGACAAATGGGACCTCATTAAACTCAAAAGCTTCTGTACACTCAAAAGAAGAAAAACTGGAAGTGAAGAGAGAAATCCCACGAGTGGAGGAAACCTTCACCACAGAAACATCAAAAAAGCATTGATTCCGAATATATAAAACTACTCAAAAAAAAATACAGAAAGAAAACAAATCGAACCACCACTCAATTGATGGAACAAAGGAGGCTGAACATAGACTTCACAATTGAGGAACTTAGAGATGGCTGAGAAACACTTTAATGAAGTGTTCAACATCACTCTAATCATTAAGGAAATGCAAATCAAAACTCTTAAGATATCATCTTACTCCATAAGGATGGCTAGAAAACAATGGTAAACAAATGATACTAAGTGCTTGATGGAAGAAGTTGTGTGGTGGAAGGGGAACACCTCATCACATGCTGGTGGGAATGTAAATTCATGACAGCACTATGGAAAGCAGTGTGGAGAACCCTTGGAAGACTGGAATGTAACTTGCCACCCAACCCAGCCATACCACTCCTAGGCATGACCCACAAGACTCACCCCACGACAGAGATCACATCGCAGGCCATGATACTTTCAGCTCTCTTCACAATAGTGAAAGGATGCTGGGGACACAAACCAAATTGCCCCTCAACTGATTCAGTGTAGAGAAAAGTTGGTACAATCTACACAATGGAATTACATGCAGCAGTAACGAAAGATGACATCAGGATCTTTGCAGATAAATGGCTGCGAGTCATAGAGACCATTCATGCTGAGTGAGTAAGTAGTAACACAGTCCAGAAAAAACAAACGACGAACTCGGTATCCCTAATCTGTGGATGCTCGTGCCAATTACCTAGTTGTAAGATTTCTGTACATGGCCCCTTGAGTTTTGTCCAAAGCAGTTGGGAGCGATGAATATCCGGCAAAACAACAACAACAACAAAAACGAAGAAAGGACCGCAATCAAGAAGTGACTGAAACAGTGAACTTCTGCCAAAACAGTCAACTTCCACATGGAGAGAATATTGAAAAAGACTGGGAAAGAGATGAAAAAGCCTGGGCAGAATTGCCTGCGCTCTCCTGGGGGTGGGGGAGATGGGGGAACATGGGTCTAGACTTGTTAAAAAATATGTAATATACAAAATAAAAATCACTAGGATATCTAGAAAAAAAAAAACAAAATAGAAAAAAGAAAAACCATGAGCCAGAGAAATGGTTCAGTGGGTAAAGGTGACTGCCACTAAACCTTGCACCCTGGTGGAAGGAGATTGTGGAAAGAGAGAACCAACTCTTTCAAGTTGTTCTCTGAACTCCACATACATGTTGCAGCACATCATACACACACACACACACACACACACACACACAAACACGCTCACACAGAGATGTTAAAAAAAACCCCAGAAAAACTAGAATTTGTAAAGTGGATTATTTTAGCAATTACCCTTGAAATTTGGACTTCACTTTAGAAATTGAACTTATTTCAGAAAATGTGGGTGTTAATTTAAATGCCAGGAAAGTGAGCATTATATTCATTAAAGAGTTCAATACAAAATCCAAGATGTTTTATTCTCAGGGATAAATGACACTGGCTGGTTTTCAGATCTCTTTCAGTCTAGCTGAAAGCTTATACCCCCTTCACTGACCACAGGGCAAGCAACAGTGTATATGAAATTCAAGAAGGGTGCAGTGTGCTTTCCTCCAATCTAGAGTGGCCAGGGCATGGTAGGGTCTTCAGAAGGCAGTGCCTCCAAATCCCAGACAGATGGTCCATCTCAGACGGTAGAGTGGGTAGGTCAGTTCTTGTTCATCTCGAGAGAACTTGTTGAAATTTCCTCAGCAGAGTAAATTCCTTTCTCCACTTGCCACACTAATGGGCACTTACAAATGATTCTCCATGTGTTTGTTTTTTCTTTTGGCAATGCTTAAGTGCGTTTCTACCTTTAATTACAGGGCACATCAAAGTGTGGTGTTTTGCATTCTGGTGCCAGTGGGGTTGGAAGCTAGCCAAATGGTAGTCGCTTGACCCGGTGGCGCAAGACGACTGACTGGCAGAGTTTAGACTCTGGTATTGCCCTTTGATTTTGTTGGAGTTTAATGTGTTTTCTGTACTTTCAGGATTCCCTATGCATCCGAATCATTCAACCTCAGCTTGCCGTTTTCTCTACTATTGTCAGTGCCTTAAATTTTTGACTAGGAAATAAATATAGTGGAGAGACTCAGAGCTTCTCAAGCTGATATGGCTCTCAGTAGCTGACAGGTAAATTTATAACCTGAAACTAGGCTGTGCTTTGACATTCCAACTGAATGGGTTTCACTGGCCAGGGAGGAATGTGTTATTTTTTGGGGGGTGATTGGGAGTTGCTAGGTGATCATATTTGGTTTTAGTCAATCTTTAACATGCTGAGAATTCTGCTTGTGAGTCCCAACTGCCTGCAGCATTCAGTATATGGTTGACCCTCTAACCTGTATCACCCTTTGACTTCTGGATTGTCTTGTTTACATTTTTCCAACCTTTCACTGAGTCTAGGCACTCTATGCTTTGAACTGATTCCCATGGCAGCTCCAGAGCTTGTGTACCTGGTATCTTCCCAGACTGTGCCTAACCTGTTCTCTTTCCACTAGCCTGAATTCTACACTTCTCTGAGGCTCACATTGTGAGAGGCCTTTCTTGATTTTCTGGATTCTAGCTTCCTCCCACTCACTGGCACTTTTCTTTGCATGTTATCTTTGAGCATTTCTATCTATATAAACATGACAGTCTTTTGTAGCTGGCACTAAGATTCCCCCATTCGTGTACCTGGCACGGTGCCTGGCACAAGGTCTATGTGCTCTAGAGCCCAGCATTCTTCCTGTTGCCTCAGGAGTCAGTGGTGATGCAGGTGTCCAAGGCAGTTCCAGGAGACTTGGATCCCAGCCACCTGCCAATGGTTCTCAAGCCTTTCCTGAGCAACGTCTGTGAAGGGCTAACTGACGAAGAGGCCTTTTGCTTCAGGCTTTCTCCCAGCTTCCCAGATCTGCTTTCCTGGTCCAGATGGCACCTAGACTTGGCTGCCCCATCCTGGACTCAACTTCTTTGTTCTGTATTCTCCTGGTCTCTCCTGTCACTGCAACAGGACTAATGGCTTCCAGCTGTGACAGTTTATAGTCTACTTCTAGCACTATGTGTGGGCATCCAGATCTGAGTTCCTTCTGCTGGGGTAGGGTGCAGTAAAGGGACATTTGTGCTAGGATTGATTATTCCCGCCTTGGTACTTTCACAAAGCTCCGTTTATCTTCCATCCTAGTGTGCATCTCCCTGAAGCTTGGCCATTTATTTCCCTGTCTCTCCTGCTAAACAGTGAATGCCCCAGGGCAAGAGCCATGTATTATCTGTCCATGCTCCCTGGTACCTAACACAATGCTTGGCACTGGGTTGATACTTATTTCCACTAAGCAGAAATCAATAAGCAATTACTAAGTGAGAACTGTGCAGGGCACCCAGCTGAAGCAGCCCAACCATCTGAACTCCATGTTGTTTCTCTACATTATCCTATTCTTCCTAAAACCCATGATTGTCTGATTGGGCTTGAAGCTCCTGCATATAGTTTATTCTTTGAGTAAAATTACCACTGGAAAAGAAGGGGGTCAAAACAAGCCAAACTCTCTCTGGGACTTTGTCAAGGACTTGCTCCACCAAAATTTTATTCAGAAAGTTATTTTCCTGGTAAGTTTCTTCATTGACCTTGTCTTCAAACATAGAACTATAAAAATTTGGATAAGGATTCACATTGCTCTACAACATTTGGGAAACGAAACAAAAGTCATACTAATATATTCAGGAAATTTAAGTATATATACATATAATATATATGAATATGTTAAAAGATTAAAAAGAAGACCTTGGAAACGTGAGCTCTTATAAACTAGAAGTACTGATTTTTATGTCAGTTATTCATTGTGTTCTTCCCTTGTTCTCTTGGGTCAGCTAAAAATGGGAGCATCATGCTTCATGTGGGGATCGCTGCATTTGGCCTTTGCTGAGTGTTTGCTCCATGCAGAGGTGGCTGGCTCTGGAAGCATCTCTGTCCCTCTTTGAACAGGTTGCCATACCTTACGTAGGTCTCTCAAGGCTGGCCCCCGACTTCACTCATCTTCTGAACAGCCAGCCTTGCAGAGGTACCAGTTTGTGGTTCTGTCCTTCGGATGCTGCTTTTCTTCCCAGCTGGCTTCATCTTCCCAATGTGAAGGAAAGTGAAGTAACAGAACTGATAGAAATTATTCCAGAGAATTGTAAAGTAGAAAAGACTTTTCAGCATTGAAGACAGCAAAACCTCGATAACTACAAGAATGACATTTTAGGATATAAAAATTATGGATCAATTCCTTTATGGACATGTAATTGAAATATATAACAAAACTGTAGCTAGTCATAGTCAATAAAATATTATTTATTTTTATAATTTTATAGTTTTAAATTCTGAGTTTTAATTTTTCTTCAAAATTCTCATGGAAACCAGGCTGGACAAAAATTCACTGTGTAGCTTAGCTTGGCCTTGGGCTGCTGATTCTTCTTTGTCTCCCAATATTGAGATTCTAGGCCTATGTCACCATGCCTTGCTAAATACAATGGAAGATTAAAACCTGTAATAAACTGTAAGAAAGTTGCCTTTATTTTGGATCTTTAAGGTTATTTTAATATTAAGAAACATCGAATATAATTTAATATAATTATGCAGTTATATAAATGAAGGAGAAAATCGTGATAGTCTTTTAAAAAATAACTTATGGTCCTAGCATTGGGTGGTTCCTACATAAAAAAGATCATTCACCATGATCAATTTGGATTCATACCAGAGATGCAGGGATGGTTCAACATACATAATCAATAAATATCATAAAACACATAAATGGACTTAAAGACAAAAACACACAATCATCTCAATTGATGCAGAAAAAACTTTTGACAAAATCCAGCATCCCTTCATGCTTAAAGTCTTGGAGGGAATTGGACTGGAGGGAGCATTCCTCAATGTAATCAAAGCCATATACAAGAAACCCACAGCCAACATCATCCTAAATGGAGAAAAGTTGGAAGCATTCCCCTTAAAGGCAGGAACACAGCAAGGCTGTCCACTATCGTGACTCCTCTTCAATATAGTGCTTGAAATGCTTGCTGTGGCAATAAGGCAAGAAAGTGAAATTAAAGGAGTAATAATTGGAAAAGAGGAAGTAAAACTATCCCTTTTTGCAGATGATATGATAGTTTACCTAAGGGATGCTAAAAACTCCTCCAGAAAACTTTTAGAAATGATCAAAAGTTTCAGTAAAGTGGCAGGATACAAAATAAACCTAGAAAAATCAGTAGCCTTCCTTTACACCAACAATAAGCAACTGGAGAAGGAATATAAGGAGACCTTCCCAATCACAATAGCCTTGAAAAAATAAAATACCTAGGAATAAACCTACAAATGTTGATCCAGTTTTGCCAGCCCCATTTGCTGAAGATGCTATCCTTTCTCCATTGAGGTTTTTTTGACACTTTATCAAATATGAGGTGGCTGCAATTGTATGAGCTCAAGTGTGGATCTTCAATTTTGTTCCATTGGTCAATGGGTCTGTTTTTGTGCCAATACCAGGCTGTCTTTATGACTGTAGCCCTGTAATATAGCTTGAAGTCTGGTAAAGCAATCCCTCCTGTATTGCACTTTTCACTCAGGGTTGCTCTAGCTATTCAGGGTCTTTTGTTTTTCCATATGAATTTAAGGATTTTTTTTCCCCAAGTCTGTGAAGAAACTCATGGGGATTTTGATTGGCATTGCGTTGAATCTGTATATCAATTTGGGTAAAATGGACATTTTTGTCATATTGATTTTTCCAATCCATGAGCATGGGAAGTCTTTCTATCTTTTGATGTCATTTTCGACCTCCTTCTTCAGGGGTTTAAAATTTTTGTTGTAGAGATCTTTGGTGTCTTTGGTTAGGTTTGTACACAGGAATTTTATTTTATTTTTTGAGGCTACTTTGAGTGGGAAGGTCTTCTTATATTCCTTCTCCACTTGTTTATTGTTCGTGTAAAGAAAGGCTACTGATTTTTCTAGGTTGACTTTGTATCCTGCCACTTTCCTGAAACTCTTAATCGTTTCTAGTAGTTTTCTAATGGAGTTTTTAGCATCCCTCTGGTAAGCTATCATATCATCTTCAAAAAGGGATAGTTTAATTTCCTCTTTTCTGATTCTTACTCCTTTAATTTCCTTCTCTTGTCTTATTGCCCTAGCAATCGTTTCAAGCATTATGTTGAAGAGGAGTGGTGATAGGGGGCAGCCTTGTTGGGTTTTTATTTTATGTGTACAAGTGTATTGCTTGCATGTAGATAGGTGCACCTGTGTTGTGCAATACCCATAATGGTCAGAAGAGGGCATCACATCCCCTGGAACTGGAATTATGAAAGGTTGTTAGCTGCTTAGCTGCCATATGGATCCTGGGAATGGAACCCAGGTCCTTTGGAAGAACAGTCAGTGCTTTTAACCACTGAGCTATCTCTCCAGTCCAAAATCATGATAATATTAATGGATGAATAGTATTTATTTGATATTATCTATTCATAATAAAATCTCTTAGTCAACTAGAAAAGAAAATAATTTTCCTAATGTGATAAGGTTTTTTTTTAAACACACTTAAACAAGCACTCACATAATGATGAAAGTTTAATAATTGTTTTTTCTCTTTAGAATAGGAATTGGATAAGAACAACTTCCATCTATTCTTCATTCACCATTATAGTGAAAACTCTGGCCACTACTAAAGGCAAGAAAGAATTAGCAGTAGTAACGATTAGCAAGTAAAAGATGATAATGTTAAATGTGTGTGTAAAATCAAAACAGCATCTAATGGACCCCTAGTATTAATGTATGAACATGACAATGTCATAGGATATATTTTCAAGGGATGGCAACATACACACACACACACACACACACACACAAGGAGTAATGGTGAGCAGGAAGTTAAATGTTTTTGAGAGTGATTAAAGGAGGTGTAAATAAGATAGCGATGAAAATAGGTTTAGGAACTTAGTATTTTTTTTTTGTTGTTGTTGTTGTTGTTGTTTCCAAAATGCATTATGTCCAACTGCTTTGTACAGAAGCTCAGGGGGCCCTACACAAGAAATACTTACAACTGGGTAATTGGCACTAGCATCCACAGATGAGGGATACCATTCGTCGTTTGTTTTTCTGGGACTGTGTTACTTCACTCAGCATGATGTCCTCTAGCTCCAGCCATTTTCCTGCAAAGCTCGTGATGTCGTCTTTCTTTACTGCTGCATAGAACTCCATTGTGTAGATGTACCACATTTTCTCTATCCA
>VZQC01013830.1:1388910-1479337 GCA_009823505.1 Rhizomys pruinosus
CCCCCACAGCCACTAGATCTAATCAAGCCAAAGACCACACCTTTAATCCCAGCTGGGGGGATAACTCCAACCTCACAGCCACAAAGGCCAATCAAACCAAAGACAGCAGGACCAAACGATCAGCAATCAGCTCACCAAGGCACCCAGTTCCTACCTGTCTTCCCCTCTTCCTGCCGCTGGGCTCAGGAGATCTCAAATCTCAGGAACTTAGTATTTTGAACATACTGATTTCCTCCAAATTTCATCTATTGAGTCAATACATTCTAAATCTAAGTCCAGTGGATTTGACTGTTAATTTTATTTTTTGTTGTTGTCTATTTTGAGATAGACTCTCTGTAGGTCTGACTGGCTGAGATGGAAGAATCATGTGTTGGGGTTTAGCTGTGCTCTATAGTGAAACTCTATCTCAAAATAAATCAAAACAAGAAGAAAAAGAAGAAATGGGACAATAAAAGAAAAAGAATAGCTAAGATGATCTTTTTGTTTGGTTTTTAGGCACTAGGGATTTAACTTTGGCACTCTAGAATGCTAAGCACACACTCTGCCACTGAGACGACCATGTTTAAAGGAAACAGAAGACTTGAACAGTAGATAGCAAAACTTATGTGTAGCTACCCTAATTAAGATAGTGTAGTACTGGCACAAGGACAGAAAAACAGACCAGGATAAACAGAATAGAATTTAGGAAGAGATTCATAAAAGAGGGAACCATTTAAATGCAGAGATTAAAATAGGCTCTTTTTGACAGTTGAGTATACTAATGTTCAAAGATGAATTTTGACTTCTCTTATTTTCACAAAAGCTCATTCTTGATGGATTTTTTTTATATAAATATGAAAGCTGAGTCCATAAAGCTTCTCAGCAAAAGTGTGAGATCTTATCTTCTTGACTTGTAGATGGGCAAAGATTCCTTATGCAGGCCACAAAGAGTTTTGACCATGATGGAAAAGACTGATATATTGGGCTTCAGTACAAAAAGAACCATTTGACTAGAGCCTTACAGAAGTATGAACAGACATTACAAGGAGAAAGGAGTTGCAGTATGCATGTCTAACAAAGGACTCTGTGCTGGATAGCTTTGGTGTCAACTTGACACACCTGGGTTGGGGGAGCCTCAACTGGGGAGTTGGCTCCATTGGATTAGCTTGTAGCCATGTCTGTGGAGAATTGTCTTGATTGTTGAGCGATTTGGGAGGGCCTGGCCCATTATGGGTGGTGCCACCCCTGGGCAGGTTGTCATGTACAGTGTAAGAAAGCAGGCTGGGTATGGGCCAGGGGAGCAAGCCAGTAAGCAGCGTTCCTCCATGGCTTGTGTTCAGTTCCTGCATCCAGGTTCTTGCCCTGAGTTCCTACCTTGGGCTCTCTCAGTGATGAACTGTGACCCTGAAGATGTGAGCCAAATAAACCCTTTCCTCCTCAAGTTGGTAGCGGTCAGTGTGTTTTGTCACAGCAATGGAGAAGTGAGCTAGAACAGACTGATACATACATTTTGTAAAGAACTTCAACAAGTCAGTAAGAAAGAGACTATCAAGTTGAAATAAAAAAGAGCAAATGAGATTTTAACACTTTTTCCCCCAAGGACCTATTAAAATAGCTAGCAAAATGAAAGCAAGGTCAATGTCATTGGTCAAGAAATGCAAAAATAAAACCACTCTGAGACAATTTATATACCAATATATTAGCTGAAGTGGAAAGACTAAAATGAGGTAAGATTTTTTTTTTTTTGAGACAAGGTCTCCCTGTACTCTCAGCTGTCTTGGAACTCACTATGTAGACCAGGCTGAAGATGTTTTTTTTTCAGTTTTTTAAAACATTTTTATTGAAGTTTTGTGCATTTCATACATCCTTTCTCATTCCAATCTAGACTCATCTCCCCTTCCACACCCCCCACCCCACTCGAGTTCATGCACTCTGCCCTTCCTGCCCAGTATCTTTTTATGATTCTTTTTAAAGTTTTTCAAAGCAGAGGATTATTGTTCTTGGGGGGAATAAAACCAAAAATAACTATCAAACCTAGTGGTAAGATTTTGTGTTGTATCGAACATTGGTAAGGTTCTGAAGCAACATAAATCTTGAAGCACTGCTGAAGGGAATGCAAATTGTTGTAATCTCATTGGAAAACTAATAACATATACGGAATCATAATATATACACCCCCAACAGTTGGACCCTTAGGTATGCATCATATAGAAATGCATACATATATGAACCAAAAGACATGTGCAAAAATGTTACTGGCAATGATTAAGAACCAGTCCAATGGGGTTGGAGATATGGTCCAGCTAAGAGTTAAGAGCTCTTGCAGAATACCAGAGTTCTGTTCCCAGCATCTATGTGGTGCCTAACGACCATATATAACTTAAATTCCAGGGGATCTGACTCCCTCTTCTGGTCTCCATGGGCATTGCATGTACAGATGCACTTACATGGAGGAAAAACACTCATTCATATACACAAAATAATAAAAAAATTAAAAAAGAACCAGCCCCAAATGTCAATTAACAGTAAAATATACAAATAAGTCATAGAATATTTATATAGTGGAGTACCATATTAATGAGAATGAATGAATGATCTCAACATGCATGTCACGTAATGGGTTATTCCAGTAGAGTACTAAGCTGTAAAAAGTTAGAGTCAAGATTAATAATAAGGGGCTGGAGAGATGGCTCAGTGGTTAAGAGTGCCAACTGCTCTTGCAGAGGACCCAGGTTCAATTCCCACAAGGTGACTAAGAACCGTCTTTAACTCCAGTTCCAGGGGAATCCGACACCCTCTTCTGACCTCCATCGCATTGCATGACACAGGTGCACCAACCTACATGCAGACAGTATACTCATACACATAAAAAATAAAAATGAAATTGAAAAAAATTAAAAAATTAATAATAAAGTATAATATTTGGCTGCTTGATAGCCATTTAAAATAGTCAAAAGGAGTCAATGTTAGTGGAAACAGGCATGATACTTTAAGGAAAGAGGAGATACAGGGAATTTCTGAAATACTGCTGTGTTCTCTGCCTCCATTGCAGACATGAATACACAGGGACATTCAACTGTAAGAATTTTCCATCCTGCACATTCTAATTTGTGAAATTTATTTATAGTAATTTCTATAAGTTTTTATTTTATCCTGTAATTTAAAGGCACATTTATGAACACTGAGTTCTCTGATCATCAGCATATTCTTTTTAATACAATTACATACATAGTCACATGCCAGAATTGTTTTTAAAATGTTTGCCCCCACAACTGGACACACATAGACATTGTCCATAAATTTCCTGAACCTAAGTGACACATCTACATTGCAACCTTTATAACTAAGGCTTAGGCAGCATAGAACAAGGGGCCAAGAGGATACTAACTAACCTCTTAACTCTCTGTGTGGAAGTTCCCTCATGAAACATGGGGCCAGGAACTCAAAAGATCCTGAATGACCAAACCATGGTGATAGGAGTATACAGAGTGTGGTTCCATGGACTGGTCATCTATATTCAGCTTCATTCATCCAGGGCTCAGGGAACATTGGGGAAGGGCAGGTGGAAAGATTATAAGAGCCAGGGAGGTGGTGCAAGACCATATGGAAATAGAATCCTACAAGCTCCTGGGACCCTGCTCATATGAACCTACAGCATTGGTGTCAGCATGCACAAGACCCATGTAAGCTCAACCAGACAAAGCCCCTGCATGGAACTGCAGAACTGGGTAGCAGAACTGAATCATAGCTGAAGAATTTTTGGAAGTTGAGTACAGTTGAGTGGAGAAGAACTGGCTTTCTTTAAGCAAGGGACTCTGGATAGACTGTCTAGAGCTCAGAGGATGAACTGGCTCTGGGGAGTGGCCAGGGAGATTAATGTGGCACAGTGGACCCTAACATGAGTGACAGAATGTGTGAACTCCAGAAGTGGCTGTGGGTTGGTGCCAATGGAGATATAAAGGCAATTAAGACTAATTGAAATGCTGTGTATGAAATACACAAAAATCCAATAATAATAATAATAATAGTAATAATAACAATATTAATGAAGAAGAAAAATTTTCCCTGAACATACTTTTTTTCTGCACACTGAGGACACTGAAGTGGCTTCCTGAGCACTTCAGAGTGTTCTCCCAGTGAACAGGTTTTAACCCAGGTGGGTGTCATTTTGCAACTATTTGGTTGGTATTAAAAGCTCCCACATTGGAAGCTCTATACGAAGCTCTATATGAAGACCTATGTTCTTGTCCTGACTCAACCACTTCTTAACAGTTATTTTGGATGTGCACATTGAATTCATTGACTAGCTTGTCATTATCTATAAATTAGGTGGTGCCATGTTAAGTATTAAATAATGCAGTCCCTAAAAGTGCTGTGCATATTGTCTGCCCCATGAAGGCACACAATGAATGTCAGCTGTAGTGGTGGTGATGGCAGCCCCTATTACTAGTCAAGGAGAGTCTTGGGCTGTTGAAGTTCCCTGCAGGTGTTGAGAACAAAGTTGCAAAAGCAGGACTGCCAGTCTGTTTGACACTTGGTATTTTGCCATTTCCTTTGGGACCGTCACCTTCTTCTTCCATTATCTGTCTACTTGATCAGTGTGTTCTGGAAGATTGTCCAATGTCTGGCTCACATTCTGCCCCACCCCAACATGCTGTGTATACACATGGTGGGAGGTAGACTGCTTCTGTTACTAGCATGAACTGAAATTGTTTGCTAAGTAATTGTCATAGTCAACCTGTCACAGAAGCTTTGACATGTCAGGGCTCTTGAAACTCTCTGCAACCATTATAGGCCATCTCCTGCTCTGACATGAACTTGTCTGTAAGTTGGGCACTTTGGTGACCATACTATTTCAAGTAAAACCAGAAACTCTCCTTTTATGCAGGGAGACTGTTCTCATAGCCTAGAGTCACTTATTTCTGTCCCCTTTCCCTTTGGGTATGAAGTTAATTGGCATCGGAACATATCACATGTGGCCAGAAGGAGCAGAAGCATCAAAGCATGTGTCTCTTTATGTGGAGTTAACAGGTTCATGTTTCCTTGGTCAGACTGCTAGGTCCTAGACAAATTGTAACTCTTATTCTCTCTTAGCTTCTAGTTTATTCTTTTGCTTTGTCATTTTGAAAGGGCTAAAATAGTGAGAGTGTAGACTTCAGGGAAGATGACTCAGTGTTGTGGTTACACTTAACTCTGGGGATAGTGGTTTGGATATTGCCTGCTCTGTTGGGAGACCTTGATTGTAGATGGGAGCTCCAGTTCTAGAATAAGCAGGGGTATGGCCTGTGACAGTTATCAATGATCCTGGATCAAAGCCATAGCCTACAAGGACTGCCCCATCCATTGCTCTTTGTTTTTTTATTGTGTGTGATTTTATTTATTTTATTTAATTAATTAATTAATTTATTTATGTTTTATGTATATGAGTGTACTGTCTGCATGTAGGTTGGTGCACCTGTGTCATGCAATGCTGCAGAGGTCAGAAGAGGGCATCAGATTTCCCTAGAACTGGAGTTAAAGATGGTTCTTAGCCACCATGTGGGTGCTGGGAACAGAACCCCGGTCCTCTGTAAGAGCAGTTGGTGCTTTTAACCACTGAGCCATCTCTCCAGCCCCATGTGTTGTGTGATTTTATTTTTTAAATTTTTTTAAAATTTTATTTATTTTTTATGTGTATGAATGTACTGTCTGCATGTAGGTTTGTGCACCTGTGTCATGCAAAGCTCGGAGGTCAGAAGAGGGTATCAGATTCCCTTGGAACTGGAGTTGAAGAAGGTTCTCAGAGGCCATGTGGGTGCTGGGGATTGAACCCCGGTCCTCTGCAAGAGCAGTCGGCGCTCTTAACCACTAGGCCATCTCTCCAGCCCCAATGTGATTTTAAAGAGTTCTTCTCTTTCTTCTCCCAGAAGGAAAAGCACCTGTAGTTAGCCAAGAGAGACTCTGCTGGGGAGAGGTTCACTTTGAACACAAGAGTGTTCTATCTCATGGTTGAACAGAAAGATCCATGTATGTTATGGTTTGTACGTGCAAGGGGACATTTTTCTGGTCTCTGGGAATCAGAGAGAAGGGCCACCTTCCTGCAACAGAGGGAGGCTCATGGACTGCTGGGGTGAGAAGGGAAGAGATTCATTCTCTTTCCTTTGTAGGAAGGCACAGTGAACCTGAAAGCAAAAAGCTGTGTGAATGCAGAAGTATTGTTCCTCTGTGGAGGGGGAGGCTGAACTCAGCAGCTGAGATACGTCCACTGGCTCATGAGCAGTGCTCACAAGGGCCAACTTAATGACCCAACACTAAGATTTGGTTTTTAAAATCCTTGGGCACATGAATCTGAGAAACAAGGCTCCTTATGTCTACGCACTAGAACAACTTGAATATTTAAAGTAATCTTGAAGGAGGATGTGTAGGTAGGCTAAAAGTGGGATGGAGAAGCAAATAATACTTTATGCTCTTCTCAGCTACACATCGTCCGTCCAGCCATCTGTATGACCCAGACTCTCTGGACACTGCAGCCTCGCTGGGTCTTTTTGAATTGCCTTGGGTCCTGCTTTCCTCTGATGGATTATTATTATCTGTGTCCTCCTCTACCTTTTACATTTGTTCACTTGTTCACACGGTTTCATAGTGCCTAAAGGAAGTTGCACAGGGTAAATCAAAGCATGGAAGTGGAAGCATCACCATTTTAGTGCATCTTTATCGATAAGTTCACATGTGGATGTAGGCAGCAGGATTGAGGAGGCAACATCAAAGGGTCAGGAAGCTAGCCTCAGACATTGTGTGGACATCGGGTTAGGCAGAATACTATGAAGATTAGGTACCTGTGAGATAAATTTAGAAGATGGGCAAGGCCATTAGGGTAGAGTAAGTGGGGCAGAATGAAGAGCTCATCAAGATAGAAGTGCTTCTGTTGAGATGGATTAGTTCACTTCACAGCATGTTCAGAGAGTCCGGCCCTGAAGACAGAGAAGCTTGTACCAGATGTACATCACCATCTTCCTGTTCTTTGGCTCAGACATTCCTCATGGGGCTATATGAGTAGTCTTGAAGAGAAGAACCTCTTCCATAAAGAAGAGTAAGTAAATGAATGGACATTAGATTTGCCTTATCTCAGGGCTTATCAAACAGGTCAGTCTCCTGCAAGCCCAGCGAGCCCTCCATTATCTCAGTATTGATTATGCACAGTGCAGTTACTAGGGGAAGTATTTAATCATAAGCTGCTGATCTCCCATCCCTGTCATCACCACTTTCTCCTCCAGGCTACCTGCTAAGTATTGCTTTGTTGAGGAATGCAAGTTCATTGCTAACCCTTACCCAACCTAAATCAAACTAGTTGGTTGCAAGAAAAGACAACCCTCCAAAATATAAAGAAGATGAAGGTGTTGTTTAGTCACAGTTTGGGCTCACATACCCTCTAAGTGAGCTATTTGAAAATTAGCCAAGTTTTGACAGTAGCAGTCCAGTTTGTTTTCTCTTTTCTATTTAAAAAAAAAAACAAAAACTCAATAGGTCCACTTGTCACCCATAATCCTAACCCCCTGCTCTAGAGGCAGAAATTTAAAAGTTAGCTTTATTTTTCTATCTCAGGCTCCTTCTTTCCCTTTACCCCCTGATTCCTTCCTGTTTCCTGGTTCCTGCAGCTGCATCAGGACACACACACTCACAGGTAAGGGTTTGGAGCCAGGATGGACAGATGAGGGAGAACACACATCCACTGCTCTACTGAGTCTGTGCTACTTCACTCAGCATGACAGAAATTGCTCTTTTGGTTTAGTTTTGAAATTGCACTCTTTCCACAGATACTATGCTTGCATCTGAGCATCAATGTAGAGACATAATCGGTGGAAGCAGTCTTTGGTTTTATGCCATGGGGAATGAGAAGTAAGTTTATAAGTAGCTTGTGCCCAGGAAGTCAGGCCTTTGGTTTGACTTGGCAGTTCAAGAGAATGATAGATGAACTGAGTTATTTTTTCTAGTGAAAGAGCAAAGTACTTTAACAGAAAGGGAATTTTTTTGAAGGAGGCTCAAAGTCTATAATATTTAGAAAAGAAGTTAAAGGTAACTTATATTTTATATTTCTTAAGGAGCTTGATGCCATCTTTTTAAACTTCCTATAGCATGTCATTAGTATGTTTTCATTTTCTTTAAGCCAAGATAGATAACAGAGAACATTATAGTTTTTGCATCTTTGCTCATTGTAAATGATGTTACAATGAATTTAAAAATGTCACACATTTTTAAACAGAACTAAAAGCATGTTTGAGTTACTCTTCCATATATAAATATTTTGATCTATAAAAATATGTAGGGTTTGAATTTCTGTGTGCATAAAAAGAGGTGGGGTAACGAGAACTTCCTTTGAGTATTTCACCATTCTGCTATAGCTTATGGCCATTCAATAGAGACGAGAAAGCAGGGAAAATTTCAAGTGCACATTAAATATCAATTTGAAGTAAGGCAGTAATGAGTTAATGAGGAATAAAATTCAATTTACAACAGTTTCATTTGTGTCTGGTTTTGTTTAAATGGTGAAGGTCCACCTGTATAGGTGGTAAGGTAACCACAATTTCAGCCCAAGATTTATAGGGGGAATACTGAGATTATTGGAGTCAAGGTAATGTTGTGCAGTAAGCAAGCCTAGGGCAGAGGCAGATTCCTCTATCTTCCCATACTATCACTTCTCTTTCTTCTCTTTGCAAAAAACATTTTGCTTAATTTTTTATTAACCTTATAGCTCATTCAAGGTCCTCTTCAAATTATCAGCCATTGAAATGAAGCCAGGAGTACTTACTTCCTGCAGCCAGTGAGCTATCGTCTTGCACTCTTCTGACAAAATTTCCTATGTGGAAGCATATAATAATACTCTTGGGTCATAAACATCAGATACTAATTTCTATGGTGTTATTTCAAGCTGTATAGTTTTGCATAAGATCCTTAATATCTTTTTTTTTTCTTTTTGAGACAGGGTCTCCCTGTAGTCCCAGCTGTCCTGGAACTCACTCCGTAGACCAGGCTGGCCTTGAACTCACAAAGATCCGCCTGCCTTTGCCTCCCAAGTGCTAGGATTAAAGGCGTGCGCCACCACGCCCGGCTAAGATCCTTAATGTCTTTTAACATTACTCTGAAGCTGTAGTTAATGGAATAATTTTATTTATTTTTATGCTTTTATCAAAGTTTTGCTATATATATAATATAACTTGTTGTTATTTTGATCCCCTCCCTTATTCATTTATTCACCTCCCCTCACTGCCCCCAAATTAATGTAGTCTATTATATATGTACATATACATGCTATATAGTATATATAACAGAGTATATTATATATATGTATATATTTGGGTTTCTTACCCACTTCTTTGTGTCTACTCTGGGATTTTTTCTGGTTTGAGCTTGTGTGGGACTTTTCCATGCTGTCACCTTTACTATGAGTTCATATGAGTAACTCACCAGCTGTCTGAAAAGCTCTGTTTCCTTGTGATCATCCACCATATCTGGCTCTTAGAATCTTTCTGCCTCTTTTTCTACAATGATCCCTGAGACTTGGGAGACATACGTTTGATATAGCTGTCCTATTCAGGGATAAGCACTCTGCAGCCTCTTGTTCTCTGCACATTGGCTAGTTGTGGGTTTCTGTGTTAATCACTATTTGTTGCATAAGGAAATACTCTTTTGAGAGCTGAGAGATGCATTAATCTATAGGCATAACAATAGATCATTATTGATAACTATTTAATAGAAAATTAGCATCAGATTCTGTGTCTTGTAACTTGTTTAGCCTCAGGTATTAGTCTGATATTAATGTCAGATATGGGTTCCATCCCTGAAAGTGGACCTTAAATCCAATGGAAGAGTAGTTAGTTAGTAATTATTTATTCCATAATATTCATGCTACTATTGCATCATTGGGCTTGTCTTGTCAGGCCGGCTGTTATTGTAATTCATAGGATTCTCAGCTGGGTAGGGTTCATGATTATTTTTCCTACTGGTAGCATGCATAGCCCCTTCCAACACTATGGATGCTACCCACAGAGATGAGGCTCCGGTCAGTACCAGCTTGATTTCTCCTTGTTTCTTCTATGCTCATATCGGTAGTGTCCTCAGCAATAGGGTCATACCATGAAGTTCTGGTGGACAGCCAAGATCAGGGACAATGGCCAGTATTGGTTGAGGGTCTATGGGATCTCTGGTCAACAGCTTTGGGAGACGGAGTCCATTCCTATCATTTTTTGTTAGCTTATAATGCTTAGAAAGGTCATTGTCCCCTGTTACAGAGGAACTCCTTTTAATCTCTTTCTATAATGTATGTGTATATACTTAAAGAAGCTTCTATGTTGGTAGGCTTCTACTGGAGTTTCTAAAGGCCTTTAGTGCTGGTTGCTGGGGTTAAGAGAAACAGACACAGTGACCAAAGTCACAGTCTTTTGTGGACACAAACATAAGAACAATAGATGGCACTAAGAATTCTGGCTGGTAACATAGCAATAGGACCCAGGACCCAAAGGGATGTAGATTTGGACACAGTGATAAGGGGACATCCCTACTGGGTTCTGATTGATTTCAGTACTGGATTCCATGAGAATCTCCAGCAGAGCAAGTGCAAACAATTTATCGAACTCTTGGTCATCTGGGAGGTCAAGGTTATCCTAGATAATTTTTGGTCTGATGGAGAAGAGAGTGCCAACATTTTGCCAAATAACTTTCTATTGGCTGACATGGGGCGGTGGAGTCACTAAGAAGCTAAGTTTGAAAGAAAATTTGTACTTACAAGACAGATTCTCAAAAGACATTCTGGAGATCAGTGCCTTTTCCAGGAAATATGGTGGTCTTGTTATTAAAAGCTTAGAAGACATGGCTCATTCCATTGCCTGGGGCTTTGAAGGCTATCTATCCCATTTTTCATTATTCAGTAATAAATACCATAGTGAAAGTCACCTTTAACACTTAAATATTGCTGGGATTTTATGGGATTGAATGGCTCGAAGTGCCAGAGTATTAAAGAGCCATATGGGTGAGATACTTTTATGACACATGCTTCGTAAAGCTGTATAAAGCAAGCACTGGCGCACCCTCCCTTAAAATGAGAGTTCTTGAGCTCAACACTCAGGCATGAGGGGACCTCTACTTGTTAATTAAATCTGTTGGCAATGCTAATTTTTCAGAAACAAGAATGAGAAGGTTAGGGCTATTATGATGGGATATAACCCTAGGAAGGTCAGTATACCTAGAGTTGTGGCTTATATAAGCAGGCCCATCAGCCTGACTGGGACTGGGCATAGTATGAAGAAAGCAGGCCTGTAAGAAGACACTAAGAGGGACTATGGGCTTCCTACATCTATTTAGGCTGCCCTGCCCTATGATGATGTCTAGTACCTGCTGTAGCTCCTTAGGTCCAAATATATTATAATTACTTTTTTTCAAAACTGATGAATTTATTAAAAAACTAGTCACTGGTCAGTTTTGTACTTATTTAATCTTTACCTTAATGTTACCATCCTTGTGTTTTTTTTTTTTTTTTTTTTAAAGAAAAAGACATGTGGAGGTGGGAGGCCGAGTGCTAGGACTCATTTCTCTTCTAATACCATGCAGGTCTTGGGAGTGAACTCAGGTCATTGGTCTTGGTGCCAAGCATCTTTACCCAGGGAACTTTCTCACCGCCCTGAAACCTTTTTACGGTGAACAATCTGATGCTGCTTGGTGCATGCGTGCTGTTACTAAGCCACACCTCTTTCCACTTTCAAAGCTCTTTAATCACCACCAAAACAAAAGAAAACAAAATGTCTAACCATGAGGCACGCACTTCACATTCTCCAAGTCATCAGTCTCTGGCACCTGCACTCTGCACGCCAACTCTTCATATTTATCTCTTCTGGATATTTCAAATAAGCAGAGTCCAATAATATGTGGCTTACTATGCCTGGCTTATTTCCACTGGGGATAATACTTGTTTTTGGTCTTTTTGAGACAGGGTCTCCCTGTAGCCCCAGCTGGCCTGAACTCACTATGTAGACCAGGCTGGCCTTGAACTCACAGAGATCCACCTGCCTCTTCCTCCCAAGTGCTTAAGGCCTGGATCACCATGCCTAACTGAGCATGATACTTTTAAGGTTCATCAGTATTTTTTTTTTAATTTTTAAATTTTATTTATTTCTGTATGTGTATGAATGTACTGTCTGCATGCAAGTTTGTGCACCCATGTTGTGCAATGCCACGGAGGTCAGAAGAGGGTGTCGGACTCCCCTGGAAATGGAATTCTCCTGGAATTGGAGTTTCAGATGGTTCTTGGCCACCATGTGGATTCTGGGGATTGAACCCGGGTCCTCTGTAAGAGCAGTCGGCACTCTTAACCGCTAGGCCATCTCTCCAGCCCGGTTCATCAGTATTAAAGCATGTATCAATACTTAATTTCTTTTTAAGGTTGAATCATGTTCCATTGTATACCACAATTTGTTTAGACATTCATCCAGTGAACATGGGCTAATTCCATATTCTTTGGTCATATTTTGTGAGTACTGTTCCTATGAAAAGTGTGCATGTATACTTTATTACCTGTTTTTTTTATTCATTTAGTTACATATGTAGAAGTGGAGTTCTTCAGATTTTTTTCCATTTTTTAAAAATTTTTGTGCAGTTTGTGTGTGTGTGTGTGTGTGCATGTGTGTGTGTGTGTGTGTGTGCGTAGATACATGTGTACATGACAAGCTCTGGTGTGTTCAGGAGCCAATCATCTTAGTTTTTGAATCAGTGTCTCTCACCAGGACCTCACAGGTTAGTCTAGCATGGCCGCATGGGTCCTGGGTCCCTGTCTCCACAGTATAGAGATTCCAAATGCATATCCCAATGCCAGGCTTTTGACCTAAGTACTGGGAGCAAACTAAGGTCCCAGCACTTTCTCTCTAGCCCCAGGAATGGAATTCTTATATAGTGTTTGTGTATATAATTTCTTGCCACTGGATTTGCTTCTTTGGGAAGCTATTACTCCTTCCCTTCATTGAGAGCACCGTTGGCTATGTAAATAACTCTGGCCCCTGGAGGAGTGAGAGTGGAAATGAGTGGAGGTGTCCCTTGTGAGCTGAAGCTGTAAAAGTCATTTCCACATCCATCTGACCTTCTCACTCAGGGGTTCTGCAGAGAGGATAGAGGTTGGCATCAGCCATGCAAGTTCCAGGAGCATAGTCATAGTGCTTTGGAATCCCTTTGAAAGACACTAACTTAGACCCTGAAGAGAATAAGGAGATGAAAAGTTTTGTGGTCACAAAAGAGCTTGCCTTTGAACTGTAAACTGAGCAGGTTAAGTATTACAAATCACTGAAAGGGGTGAGGGAAATTCCATAGAACTTTCTTAGAGGTGGTGGCATTGGACGTGGCTTTGAAGGAGTGATGGGGTTTTCCACTCAAGAGTGGAAAGAAGAACTTTCCCGGGAGAGCAATGACCTCGCACGTGGGAAAGGATATTTATGAAAAGGATTGGGTGGGTCTTTCCAGCAATGCTCTGGGAAAATTTAGTGGCGGAGGGGGGGAGAGGAAGGGAGACTGTTCTGTTGGAGCCAACAGTGCCATACTATAGAGTTTGCTCTCTGGGATCTGACATTATCTATGTTAAACATGCACTGTAGCAGATTACTCTTCTACTGTTCCTTTCTTGGGCTGCAGGGGTTGAACATCCCCTACAACAGCGAGTATCGTTCTTCACATTTTTGTTTTCTTATCATCCATCTCAATCATGGATTTCTTTACCAAAGCTGATTCTGTTTTACTCACATATTATTTGGGGATAACTGTGGAAACATTACTAGGTACCTGATAGACAGGAGAGCCCCACTCTTCCTTGTGAATATAACATATAACAAAAGGTTCATAAATATTATTACTCCTTCCCTTCTTCCGCCACCTCACTGCGGTGATTGTGGTGGAGCAATACGCTGTCGTGATTTTGATTTTACCTTTGTGAAAAACCGAAACTCTGCAGTCCAGGAGATGAGTGGTGGGGGAGGGTTTTTGATGCTGTGTCCCTTATCTTTGCATCCCTGGGGCCTAGTGTCCATCGTAGGCAGAGCCACAATAAACAGATGTGAGTTAGGGATTGGTCAGATGGCTGAGTGGCCAACTGGAAATGTAAGATCTGTTTTATTCCAGTTCCAAAGATGACGAGATTCTGTACGAATTGGGTTTACTTTAGACCTCTCTTTACCATTGTAAATATCTGAATAAATACCCAGGAGCTGTGCTGAATGTGACCAGAGTAAGATGACACAGCTCTGGGTGGCAGTGTGGGTGTGAAAGTAGGTGTGAGGGGTTCCTGAGTGCAACTGGCTCAGCTAAGAGAACTACCCATTCATCTGTTCTACTGCTTCTCTGACAGATTGGTGGGTGCAGGAAATCCCCATGGGTAGTCCTTCCCAAGTACATTGTAAAGGACATTTATAGCCCTGCTGTGGGATTAGACCTTTTCTAAGACCCTGTTTAGAAAAGGGGGGAAAGGGAAGAAAGAAAACAAGATGAAATGTAATTTCCTTTTTAATATAGACTGTCATTTAATCTAATATTATAGAAAATGATTAGATCTTAAAAACCTATAAATTACATTTGACAACTCTCTGGTGTGCCTCTGCCTTTCCTTTCAACAATTATACATGGGAACAGTGGACTGTGGCAGCAAGGAGCACTTTGAATGCAGGGTGTTTATTGGCTCTTAATGAGAAGTGATTAATCTAAATCACCATAGGGGTGGATCCTTTGCAGAGCTCTGGAATCAGAAGTGGCAGTTGGACCTTTTGACAAATGTGCTGTTCTGTCCTTAACAACAATGAAAAGTTAGTGAGAGTGTGTGGTGGTATTACCTTTCTCTGTGCAAGGGGAAAAGGAAACACACACACACACACACACACACACACACACACACACACACACCATTTGCAAACACTGCCACTGGGGCAAAATAGAAATCTTCAGCCTCTGGGCACTTGAGTCTCTTACCCTTTTCCTCTCTCCCCCCATGCCTTTTCCTACCTCCTCCCTAGCAGAAGCAGCTGGGACTCTTTATTATGTCTTTACCTGGAGGGCCCTTTTCCCCGTTTATTACTGTTATTGTGGTTTTCTGTTCCCTGCTAGTCTAGGGACTGCCTGGCATGGGATGATGGGTCATTACAGCGAGTACCTGCCTGGCAAAATTGCTGCCTCCTAGTTCCTCCCCTTCTGTTTCATGTTGAGAAGGAGAGGAAGCAGACCCAAGCACAGAAATCATTCTAAAACCCAACATGGAAAAGGTACATACACACACTGGCCCTGGCCTCTTTTGTTCTGGGTAATGCAGTCAAATTTGCTTCTGAAAGGGCGACCCCACAGAAATAGGGTGACAGTTGGTATGACAGAGGGGTACCCATAGAGAATAGGCTATGTCATGAGAGTATCCTCCCTCTTCCTCCTGTTGCTCTTTCTGCCTTTGTTTGGACTGACTTCTTATCTGAGCTGTGTCTTCTTTCTCCTTCACCACGCCACAAATAAGGAGCACAGCAAGGATGCAGAAGCACTTTAACTCAGGAAGAAATGTAGAATCCGAGCCTGCCTTTTAACCTTGCTAGCTAGTTGTAACTTCCAGTAAGCCACTGAGCCCTAGAGTTTCCTTCGCAGAAGGAGTTGTGGTAGGCAGAACTAAGGTCTCCTGAATATATTCTAATCCCCAACATCTAGGTTATAAAATGAAGGGAAGTTCAAGTTCTGGATGGAATTCATATCGTTAATCAGGTGACTTCCAAAGAGTGGGATGGCCTGTGTCAGTTGGTATGCAAATGTCCTTGGACACAGAGAAGAGGGAGGGAAAGCAGCAGCGGTATAGCAGTTTGGTTCTGTATGGCAAACACTTTACTGTCTCTGCTTAGATTTGCAGACAGAAGCAGGTCAGGATCCAAGAGATGCAGTAGCTTCTAATGCTAGAAAAATGCCGGGAAATAGATTCTCGTGCCTCCCCCAAAACACAGACAGCCTCATGGCACCTTATAAACTTCTGCCTTCCAGATATGTAATATATAAAAAATTATATGATTTAAAACCACTAAATTTGTAGTAACTGGTTATAGCAGTATTAGGAAGTTAATTTAGGGATACTATACACTGAAAATAACCTACCAGAATTTGTACTTGGTATCCTAATCCTCAGTGTGATAGTATTAGGTGGTGGGGATCTTTGGGATATTGATCAGGTCATGAGAGTGGCACCATCATTAACAGTGTGAGTATCCTTATACAAGGGACCACAGAGAATCTCATCTAAGACTTCATATCCTCTATAACTGAGAAGTTAAAGCCAGCTATGCTTAAATTACCTAGTCTATGGTAGTCTGGTGCAGAATTTCAAACAGATGGAGACAGAAGTGCTAATGCCTATCCTTCCCTCCTCACAGAGGAGAGGAGGACTAAAGGAAGAGTCAAGAGAGAACTTGGAAAACCGTATGATTCCCACAGTTCACAGACTCTGATCGGATACAACGAGATCTAAGCATGAGGGTGTGCGTAGTAGGTGCGCTGAGCTGGAGGATGAGAATAAGACTCAGGAAATGCTGAGACAGTCTCAGCATTTCCTGAGTCTTATTCTCATCCTGCTCAAAACAGTCAACTTCCTCATGGAGAATATTGAGAAAGACTGAGAAAGAGATGAAAAGCATATTTGGCAGAATGCATGAGCTCTGGTGGGGTGGGCGAATGGCGGGGGGGGGCACTGGTCTAGATTTGTTAAAAAAATAGAAATAAATTTATGTGAAAAAAAATTAAAATAAATTAAAAAAAAAGGAAACGCTGAGAGCCTCAGCTGGCTCTTCCTGTACCTTGGCTGCATTTCCTTTGCCTGCCCCTGTGAGAACAGGCTCAGCACCCACCTCCTGAGGGGTCCTTTTCTCAGGATGGTTCCCGCTCTGGTGACCCACGGCTTTACTATAGCCTGGCCTCTTGTGGGGATCATTGGATTACCTTGGCATTGAGCTATGTGGGGACCGGTCCTTGCCCTTCGGATTTGCAGGCATGCATGCGATGCATAGTTGAGCTCTAATGCATGGTCATGTGATCATCATGCTTGCTGGGCAAGACCATTCTCTCAAAGTAATCTGACCTCATGATCACCTCTAATAAAGCTCTGGGCCACAGGGGCTCTTTCATTTAGGCTAGGGCAGAGGATATTCCAAAGAACGCAGTCCCCTGATTGTTGTCTCTGTGATAACCAAGAGCTTATCTCAATTCTCCTAAATATAATAACCCTTTCTAACCATCTAGTTAGGACCCTGAAAATAGCCCGAGGTGGAAGCTTCTCATATAAAAAAAAAATTACAGCTCCATTGAAAAACCATACGGGTTGCAGGTGACCTTATGAAAGCTTTTGTCTTTTTCTTTCTTTTTTCATTTCTTGATGTTCAATAGATGAACCGCTAAAGATAGTACATTAAATAAATACGATATCAGTGGCAATCTGCAATTCTTAAATTAGTCATAATGGGTACTGTGCAATTAATTTCCGTTTACCATCCCCCGTATGCACACAGATCTTTTCAGGATCTTCCTCCCACACAGCTTCAACAAGATGCTGATAAATTGGGTTTGTTTGTGGGGATAATAGACACGCTGTGAAGCATTTTTCTTTATCTTTTTCATATTGCCGTTGCTTTTTTGCTTTTAGGCTTTAAAACTGCACTTATGACTCTGAGCTTCCATTGTGGTCCCCAGAGTGCACAATGGGAGCTGAGATGCTTGAGACAGCAAACACTTTGGACGACCTTAATTCACTTGATCAGACACTTTCAAAACCAAGTACACCTGGTGGTACACCTTGTGGTACACCTTGTGGTACACCTTGTGGTACACCTTGTGGTACACCTTGTGGTACACCTGGGGCTCCAACAAATTTGTGTCAAGTATTGCTTTCTATCCTGTCTCACCTGTGCCTCAGACTCTCCATTTAAAAGTACATATCTGGGCTCAGAGCTCCATTTCATGTATTAAACCAAAAAATAGCCCCAGATCCTACCACAGGAAAATGTGAGAAATGAGTAAAATTACTTCTAAACCAATGTTGACTCTTTAACTTTTCTTTAAATTATAGAACTTCTCTTTTTCTTTTCTCACAGGGTTAGACTTGCTTTTATTAAAAACTGGAAATAAACATCTTGCTGACAAATAATATGACTAGGAATTTTTCCAGTTCTCTGTATCAGCCTTCTACAAACCGGGAATGAGAAGGGCCAGGAAAGTGCTTCCTGGAGTGACTTTAATTCAAGCGCAGCTGATGCTGCCTGGACTAGCAGAGGGGAAAAAGCTTTGCCTAGTGTTCTCTGTTTATTCTTATGGTGATAGAATTTGCTTCCCTGCCTAGGACACTGATCAGCTACAAATATCTGACTTTGGTCAAGAAAAATCAAGAAACCTGGAGAGGCCTTCACCTGGTCACATTTCATGTGGTTATTGAGAGTGTGTTTAATTTGGGGCTGCAGAGAGCAGAGGCTGCAGTATAACCAAGCTTCCTGCATTTAAGAAACAATGTGAAGCCAGAAAGGCGAGACAAATACAAGTGAAACAGAAGATAACTGACATTCAAAAATATGGCAAAAATGACAAATACTGATGAGGATGTGGGAAAAGGGGAACTCTTTAAAAATATTTATTATTATTATTATTAATTTTATATGTATGAATGTATTGCCTGAATATATGTAGGTGCGCTTGTATCATAAAATGCCTGCAGAGATCAGAAGAAGGTGTTAGTGTTGGATCTTCTGGAGTTGGAGTTACAGACAGTTGTTATCTGCCATCTGGGTGCTGGGAATCAAACCTGGGTCTTCTGCAAAAGCAGTCAGTACTCTTTAACTGCTGAGCCATCTCTCCAGCCCTGAGAAAGGGGAGCTCTTACCCACTGCTGGTGGGCATGCAAACTGGTGCAGGCGCAGTGGGAATCAGTGTGGAGATGCCTCTAAAAGCTTGACAGTGATCTGCCATATGATGATCCAGGCATAGCACTTGTGCTGGATAGCTTTAGTCAACTTGACACACCTGGACTGAGGGAGCATCAGTTGGGGAACTGGCTCCATTGGACTGGCCTGCCACCATGTCTGTGGAGGATTGTCTTGATTGTTGAGTTATGTGGGAGGGTCCAGCCCACTATGGGTGGTTCCACCTCTGGGCAGGTTGTTGTGTATTGTATAAGAAAGCAGGCTGAGAAATGATGTATGAAACACACAAAACACCAATAAAAATATTTTATTAAAAAAAAAAAGAAAGCAGGCTGAGCATGGGCCAGGGGAGTGAGCCAGTAAACAGCATTCCTCCATGGCCTGTGCTTCAGCTCCTGCTTCCATGTTCCTGCCCTGAGTTCCTACCTTGGGCTCCTTCAGTGACAACCTGGGAGATATTAGCCAAAGAAACCCTTTCCCCCTCAAGTTGGTATTGGTCAGAATATTTTGTCACAGCAATTGAAGAGAAACTAGAATACCACTCTTGGCATATACCCCAAGGATTCTGTGCCTGCCCTTCTACAGAACTACCTGTACATTCATGTTCATTGCTGTCCTTTTCATAATAGCCATAAACTGGAAACAATCTAGATGTCCATCTACCAATGAATGGATAACAAAGTTGTACAGATACACAATAGGATATATAGTTCTTAAAAGTGGAATTATTAAATTTGCATGCAAATGGATGGAACTGGGAACTGAACATCCCCCTGAGTGAGACAACCCAGTTCACCCTCATGTTATGTCTGTTCTGTGCTGGGAGTACTGCTTATGACATTGGTGGATACTGAGGTAGATTCCCAAGTTTTCGAAGAACAAAAAAGCATAGCACAATCACAGTCTTGTTGAAAGTCTTGAGGATTGAGAAAGATTACATTAGGAAAATAGGTGTGTGTGTGTGTGTGTGTGTGTGTGTGTGAACAATTTCTAACTATAAAGGTAATATGTCGTCATTGAACAATACTTGAGAAAAATGAGAAAATGTAGAAAAGAAAATGAAAAGCATTCATGATTTTGCTACTCAAGAGTAGTCATGATTAACATGTACATGTTTTCATTAAATGGTTTGTGTAAACATAGTAACAGGAAATGTGAACAAACTAAATTGAAATTATGTTTCATGTAAGGCCAGTCTGCTTTTCATGTACTATTTAAACATTGTTATTTCTCTTTTTAAATTTTTATTTATTATTTTTATGTGTATTAATGTATTGCCTACATGTGTGTAAGTGCACCATGTCATGCAATAACCACAGAAGTCAGAAGAGGGCCTCAGATTCTCTGGAACTAGAGTTACAGATAGTTGTTAGCTGCCATATGGAGTGCTGGGAATTGAATCTCTGCAAGAGTAGCCAGTACTCTTAACCACTGAGCCATCTCTCCAACCCTGAAACATTGCTATTTTTATGCATCGTGAATCTATTTGAATTTATGGTTTAATAGCTATGTAATATTCCATTAAATAGATTTAGTAAACTTTATTTCATCATTCTTTCATATATTTGGATTACTTCCATTTTTATATTATCATAAATAACATGAGATGGACATACAGGTGCATAACCTTTTATTAGGTTTCTGATGGTTTCCTTGGACTGATTCCTAGAACAGATTTGCAAGGTCTAATATGTGGATATATATGAGTCTTGTTCCATATTGCTCCAGCATGCTCAGACTAACTTACCCTTGGATTAGCACTGACTGTCTGCCTTGTTTGCTCCCAGCCTTTGCTGTGGTCACTACTATGGTTCTTGTTGCTAATTTCAATGATCATTTCTCAGTAGCTTTCCCTACTTATCTGAGGGGACAATGCTTCCAGACTCCCCACTCAGTGGCAGTCTGATAGTATGTTTGGTACTGTCTATAAGCTATATTTTTCCTCTAATTATATTTACATTTTTATGGAATCTGTCCTAGTTTACATTCAATTGTTGTGAAAACACTCTGACAAATACCAACTTGGGGAGGGGTTTATTCCTCTTACATCTCCCAGGTCACAGTTTATCAACAGGGAACCCAAGGTAGGAACTCAGGCCAGGAGCCTGGTGGCTAGAGCTGAAGCACAGGCCATGGAGGAACATTGTGTACTGGCTTGGTCCCTGGCCCATGCTCAACCTGTTTTCTTATATAATACAAGACCACCTTTCCAGGGGTGCCATTGAGCCCAGTGGTCTGGGCTCTCCCACATCACTCAATAATTGGGAAAAAGCCCTGCAGATATGTCCACAGACCACTCTAATGGAGGAAATCCCTCAATTGAGGCTCCCTCAACCCAGTTTTATTAAGTTGACAGCTAAAGCCATCCAGCACACTATCATACAAAATAATGGGTTTGATGGTATTTTCATATACATATATGTACATATGATATATATGTGTATATATACAGTTTACTCTTATTCATGTCCCCCTTACATTTTTCTTATGATAATATTTAGCTTATAAATTAGGCATAGAAAGAGATTATGAAAATCTAATGATAAAATAGAACAACGATAAGAACATGGTCTGTGATTGGGAGCCATGATTAAGTAAAATAATCGATGCCTAGGCAGTTGATCTGATAGCCAAGGTTACTGTGACTGTGTGTGGAACATACAGTGTGGACACACTGAACTTCAGGGTAGTTCACATGGTTGGTAGGATGAAGTAGGGTAGTGTGAAATTTCTTTTTATTCTTCAGAATGGTATGTTGTTTATCGTTGGAATCTTCTGTCATATATTTTTGGAGTCCAGGGACATGAACCCATGGAAAATACAACCAAGGGTAAGAGAGGACCTGAGATTAATTAATTTTAAAAAGTCATATATTTGATGATCAACTGTATTTGAACTAATTGAACCCATACTCCCTCTTTGGTTTCAAGGGCAGCTCATTCTCCTCCACAGGTGCATTCTTCTCAATCTTTCAGGACTCTTTGCTATATAATCAGTGGTCCAGAACAGATTCTGGTTCTCTGAAGTCATCTGTATTTGCTGTCATGGTAACCTGCAGATGCACACTTTTCGTGCACTCTTATCTGCAGGTCAGCACACTCTCTTGAAGTTGAGCCTTCTGTATTAGTCCTGTAACACCCTCACTGGAGTGCATGGGGGTACATCAGGGCTGATTCCTCTTGTGAAAGTGCACAACTCTCATGGTTTCTTTTCCCATTTCATAATGTTAATTCTATTTTTCTAGTCTTTTTTTAGACTCAAAATCTTTGACTATGGACTATTTCTTTCTTAACTATAAGTAACACCAAGATGAGTGTCCAGGTGCAGAACCTTTTAATGAGTCAGGCTACTTTCTCTGACAGCCCACATAGCAGCTGTAAGCAGACACTTGTGGCTTTTATTTTTTTCAGTATATACCCGGAAACCAACCACCTCTCTGTGCCTCCTCACTCCATCATGCTGCAGAGCACCCACCTGGTCCTTCCGTGTCTACCTCGCCTTCTTTACTGTTTCCCTGGTGTTCCCCATCATCCCCAAGACTCTGTTTAACATGGCAGCCAGAGCCACGTGATGAAAATACACATGCTTTTTAAATATTTTATGTGCATGGTGTGGGTGGGACACATTCTCCAAGATACTGTGGAGATCAGAGGACAAGTTGCTGGAGTCATTCTCTCCTTCCACTGTTGTTTTCTGGACATTAGACTCAGTTGTCAGACTCACACAACATTTGTTTTTACTGGCTAAAACTTTTTTCTGGGCCTTCATTTTTTTCTTGACTTACTTGAGTGTTGCTTTAATAATAATGCTTGTATTAAATCTTGTAAAATAGAGAGTTGAAATAAGCTTAATATAGTATATTGGGATGAAAGCAGGTGGTTCTAATCTCAAAAGAGAATGGTATTATAAAGGTAATATCATATGTGTACCCAGAAGTGTTGCTGTCCTGTCTTTAAAACTTGTATGTAGTTTACATATTTCAATCATAGGATACATAATCATTGATTTATATACACATAAAGCATTGATGTTTATCAACAGTGGCAGTACTGACATATCAACAACTGACATTTTGTGTTGTATAATCCTTATTGTAGCATGGTCACATATTTAACAGCATCCTTCATCTCTACAGTTTAGATATCAGTAATTTCTCTGACTCTAGTTGTGACAATTAAAATGTTTTCAGGCATTACAAAAGATCTGGGAAAGTTCTTTCTCCTATTAAGAAGTGATGTTGGGGATGAGGAGAGAGGAGAGGGATAATGTTAGAATTTTATCCACACAGGCTCTACTTGTGTCTAAGACAGTGCCCAGAAACATCAGTTACATCAATGAGCTTCAGGGTCAGTTGTAAGAGAAGTAAAAGCTTCTCTTACACTCTTTGCAAATATATATTGATATTATTGCTTTTTCTTATCGATCATTATTAAATGCACTAAGGGTCTGCCATTAGGAGTCAATTACATAGTAAATTATAGCATCTTTGTTTCTACTCAGAGAATACTCTGCATATTCTTCTTTTGAGACTCTTGTCAGAATATCCATATAGAATTTGGTTTCTTGGACTTTCTGGGATGTTAGCGCACAATGAGAAAGTGAGAGATAATTAGCTTTTGCCTTTCTTCCATGGATTGCATAAAAGAGAAGCAGACATTAGGTAACTGAATAAAGTAGCATTCATCAATGATATTGTTAGACTCAGCAGCAGGAAAAGGTATATTCTGGGAGCACTTCTGGATAGGATAGTGACATCTCCAATACTAATTTTACTAGACTAAATTTAGATAAGCTTCCTGTGCTCATTGGAAGATGTGAACCTTGGCCTTCTGCTCCAGCTTCTGCCATCATGCATCCCACTACAATGGACTCTAATTCCCTGGAACCATCAATCATAAGCTCAAATAAACTCTTCCTTTTATAAAAAAAAATAGATAAGCTGGGGCTGGAGAGATGACTCAGCAGTTAAGAACACTTGCTGTTCTTCCAGATGACCCAGGTTCGGTTCCCAGCACCTGCATGGAGGCTGTCTTTAACTTCAGTTATAGGGACTCTGACACCCTCTTCTTGCTTTCATGGACACTGCATGACACAGGTGCACTTACAGGTGCGGGCAATACACACATACACATGAGTAAAAAAATAAAAAATAGATAAGCTGATAGGATTTTTGATAATGTAAGCTAAGTAAGCACAACCCTGCTTGGTTCATGATTTCCACCTGTGCCATTTACAATTTAGAATGTGCCATTAAAATTAGGGCCAAAAGTTATTCAACCTTTCCAGGGCTATCGTATAAAACTATTATAAGTGAAACACAAAATATACTGGAGCATTCGTGTGTTGGTCAACTCTAAAGCTTGTCCATCACTAATCTGTAATATAGATGATTCATTTACAGGGGATGGTTTGATCCATTGGGACTGGAGGCCAGAGACAGTTATCCTTAAGTCAGTGGTGTATTTGGTGCTACCATGGGCTGGACTTTCCCAGGGGAGAAATGAGAGCAATTGTATTGAGCAAATTCACATTACCTACTGCTGTTGTTCATTGTGAAGTGTTAATATTTGCTAATATGTTGTGATTTTCTTACACTTATTATCAGGAATGCAAAAATGCACATATATTAATATCAGGTATAATATGTGCTATTTTTTTCTTCCTGACCCTCCTACTTTAAAAAAGATCAGCGTGTACACACACACATGCACATGCACGCACACACACAAGTGAGAAATTTATTAACAAACTTCCAAGTGTACAATATTGTGAACTCTATGCACAGTACTATTCTGCAAATCTCTAGAATTTTTCATCTTGAAGTAGTAAATTACTTTTTTTTTTTTTTTTGGTCTTTTTGAGACAGGGTCTCCATTTAGTTCCAGCTGGCCTGGAACTCACTCTGTAGACCAGGCTGGCTTTGAATTTATAGAGATCCACCCACGTCTGCCTCCCCAGTGCTGGGTTAAAGGCGTGTGCCACCACACCCTGCATAAAATTACTTTTACCCATTGAACAGCAACTCCTTGGTCCCTTTGCCTCTTTCTGTTTTCTTTGTGACTACTAAGATCCATTTGTCTCAGATCGCTTTCTTCCCAGTCTTCTTGTCTTCCCTCAAGAAGTTATCATGGTCTACTTAGAGATAAAGATAGCATATATAGAGCTGCGTGCCTCACACAGTGCTGAGTCCTTTATGATTACTGCATTCCTGTGAAGCAGATATGTTTATGATCTCTTTTTTTCTGGAGATAACAGAAGTGAGCAAATTGAGTAGTTTCCTTATGTTTACATGTAAAATAGCACCCTGAAGGTTTGCATCCATGACATCTGCACCTAGAAACTTTCCCACTAACCTTTGTTTAAATGCCTTCTCCCCTTTTGGAACATTCACCGCATGCATGCTTTTATTTTAAGATAGGGTCTCATATAGCCCACATTAGGCTCAAACTGACTTTGTAATTGAGAATGATCTTGAACTCCTGTTCCTCTAGCCTCTAACTCTCAGTTCCAGGGATTATAGGGATATGCCACCATACCCACATTCCAACTGTGGGTTTTATGTAAGGACAGACTGGATCCAGAATCAAAGCAGAATGAAGCAGAAGCAGAACAAGACAAAACACAACTCTCCACTGAGATCTCTGCCTTTTTCACACTGTCAAAATCATAGACTCGCAGAATGCACAAATATCTCAACAGCTCTCTCATAGCTCATATACCCAGTTCAAAACAATTAAGAATCAAAATGCCAGGACTCTAGGTTTATTTTTCCCCAGAAATAAAACTGTCTCTTAGCTTTACCAAGAGTTACATGGCTAGTCCATAAATGCCTAGTCTACAGATATTCTTAATCAAGGTACTTTTATGCCTTTAATCCCAGCACTTGGGAGGCAGAGACAGAAGGATCTTTGTGAATTCAAGGCCAGCCTTCTTCACATAGGGAGTTCCAGGCCTGGAGCTAAAGAGAGACCCAGTCTCAAAAAAAACTGAAAAATAAAATTATTTTGAGGTCAGAACCAGCTTGATTTCTCCTTGTTTCTGCTGCAGTTCATGTATGTAGTGTCTTTAGCAGTAGGAGATTACAGTTAACTTCTGGTGAGTAACCAAGAGCAGGGGCAATGGCCAGTATTGTTTGAAGGTTTGTGGGACCTCTAGTCAACAGCTGCCAAAGAGGGAGTCCATGCCTTGCATTGTCCAGTAGGGACCGTGCCCCTCCTAGCATAGGGTGACTCCTTTTAATCTCTTTTTACACTGTGTGGGCATATACTTTACAAAGCTTCTATGTGGCAAGTTTCCATGCCACTTTCAAAGGCTTTTAGCTCTTCCTCTCCAGTCTCCCGGCTCCATCCTCCCATTTCTCACCCCATTTAACCCTTCCTATCCCATTACACCCCTTTTGCCTTTATATCACCACATTCTACCACCCCTCCTATGAAGCTTACCCACCCCATGCCCATTTACTAGTATTCTGACCTCTGTGAATTTTCCAATTGAAATATGCATATCTAAGGATTTGAAGCTAGCATCCATTTGTGAGAATGAACATACAGCCTTTGTCTTTTGGGGAGTCTAGGTTACTTTAAGATGATTGTTTCCAGTTGTATCAATTTTCCAGAAAAGTTCATGATTTCGTTTTTCTCAACAGCCAAATAATATTCCTTTGAGTAAATATACCATGCTTTCAGTAGCCTTTCACCAGTTCATGGACATCTAGATTGATTCCATTTGCTAGCTATTGTGATAGAATAGTAATGAACATGGATGGCCAGTTATCTCTAGAATAGGATATATAGAGTCTTTTGGGTATATACCTAGCAGTGTTATGACTAGATCATGTGGTAGATCTCCTTTTAGCTTTTTGAGGAATCGCCACACTGATTTATATAGTATCTGTACCAGTTTGCATTCCCATCAGAAGTGAATGAGTTCTTCTTTCTCCACATCTAGGTTAGAATTTGTTTGCTTTTTGGATCTTTGAGATTCTGAGTATTGTACGAGGAAGCATCAAAGTGGCTTTAATTTGCATTTCCCTGATGGGTAAAGTTGTTAAACATTAAAAAATATTTCTCAGTCATTTTTGTTTCATCTTTTGAGAATTCCCTGTTCAGTTCCTTACCCCATTTTTAATTATTATTTTTTGTTGTGAATCTCCGAAATATTTGTATACTCTTGATACTATCACTCTGTCAAAGGTGTGGCTGTTAAAGACATTTCCCTACTCTGTAGGCTGCCTCTTGATGAGAATGATGATAATCTTTCTGTACAATTTTAGTTTCTTTTTTTGTTTGTTTTGTTTTTTTTATTGATAGTTTTATTTATTTATTATTATGATTTTTTCTTTTATTTATTTTTCAATTCCAAAACTGTTTAGGAATTCATATTTTCCCCATTAATTTTACGCTATTCTAATACGTATGTATATACCCTCATCAACCCAAATACCAATATCACGAAGTCTGAACATGAGTGGTAGGTTAATGCTTTTTAAAAATACTTTTATTGATGAATTGTGTATTTCATTCATTATCTTTCAGTCCAATTGAGACACATTCCCCTCTTCCTGCCCCCACCCCAACCCTGTTCATGACTTCTACCAGACATGTCTTGCATCTTTCTCTCAGTCTTTCCAAAGTTTTTCACTGTAGAAGCTTATTGTTTTGGGAAGAGTTTAACTCTAACATTCAGTTCTTTAACCCAGTATTTATGTTGTTGTTTTCCCTCCCCTTTGTATTGCTCCAACATATGCCTATATAAAAGTCACATATGCATCAAAATTGTGACCTCCGAGAATAAACTGTATGTTAATTCCAAAATATGTTTAGGAATTCACATTTCTCCCTTTAATTTTATGTTACTCTAAAATATGAATATGTACCTTCCACCCATATACAGTAATTACAGAGTCTGAAAATAAGTGGTAGGTCTATTCTAGAGGCTATAAAGAGATTTACATTATAACAACACAGTTACTTTCAGATAAAATGAAATATAATAATGTTGCTCAGCTTGCCTTTCAACTGGGGATTTGGTGTTAGCATCCTCAAATGAGGGAACCCATTCACCATTTGTTTTCCTGGGACTGTGTTACTTCACTTAGCATAATGGCTTTGAATTCCATCCATTTACCTGCAAAGTTTATGATGTCATCTTTCTTTACTGCTGAATAGTACTCCATTGTGTAGATGTGCCACATTTTTGCCATCCACTAGTCTGTTGAGAGGCATTTGGGTTGGTTCCAGCTCTTTGCTATTGTGAAGAGAGCTGCAGTAAACATGGATGTGCATGTATCTTTGCATTAGGATGAGACTTGTGGGTATATACCCAGGAGTGGTATGACTGAGTCAGATGGTAGGCTCATTTTGAGTCTTTTAAGGGTTCTCCACACTGCTTTCCATAATGGTTGTACAAGTTTACATTTCCATCAGCAGTGGATGAGTGGTCCCCTTTCCCCACAACCTCTCCAGCGTTTGGTGTCTTTTGTTTTCTTGATCTTAGCTAGTGGTATCTGAGTGAGATGATATCTGAGAGTGGTTTTAATTTGCATTTCCTTAATTATTAACAATGTTGAACACTTTTATTTTTGTTTTTTTCCAGACAGGGTCTCCCTGTAGCCCCAGATGTCTTAAACTCACTCTGTAGACCAGGCTGGCCTTGAACTCACAAAGATAAGCCTGCCTCTGCCTCCCAAGTTCTAGGATTAAAGGCATGCACCACCACGCCTGGCATATTGAACACTTTTTAAGATGTTTCTCAGCCATCTTTAATTCCTCATTGGTGAAGTCTATGTTCAGCTCTTTACTCCATCTTTTGAGTAGGTCATTTGTTTTCTTCTTTGTTTTTTGAGTAGTTTATATATTCTTGACGTTAATGCTTTGTCAGATGTATCACTGGTGAAGATTTTCTCCCTCTCTTCCTTAATTGTTTCTTTTGCTGTTCAGAAGCTTTTGAATTTGATGATGTCCCATTTGTTGACCACTGACCTCATTTCCTGTGCATCTGCTGTCTGATTTAGAATGTCTTTTCCTATGCTATGTCTTGTAAGTTGTTGCCAACTTTTTCTTCTATCACCTTCAAGGTTTCAGGTTTCACGTTGAGATCTTTGATCCACTTGGAGTTTATTTTTGTATAGTGTGAGAGGTAGGGGTTTAATTTTGTTCTTTAACAAATGGCAACCTAGTTTTGTCAGCACCATTTGTTGAAGATGCTACCTTTCCTCCAATGGATTTTTTTTGCCTCTTTATCAAATATGAGGTGGCTGAAATTGTATGAGCTCAAGTTTGGATCTCCAATTTTGTTCCATTGGTCAATGGGTCTGTTTTGTGCCAGTACCAGGTTGTCTTTATGACTATGGTCCTGTAATATAGCTTGAAGTCTGGTAGAACAATCCCCCCTGTATTGCAATTTTCACTCAGGGTTGCTTTAGCTATTCCTGGTCTTTTGTTTTCCATATCAATTTAAGGATTTTTTTTCCAAGTCTGTGAAGAAGCTCATGGGGACTTTGATTGGGATTGCATTGAATCTGTATATCAATTTGGGTAAAATGGACATTTTTACTATATTAATTTTCCAAATCCATGAGCATGGGAGGTCTTTCCATCTTTTCATCTTTCAATCTCCTTCTTTCAATTTCCATCTTTCAATTTTCTTCCTCAGGGGTTTAAAATTTTTGTTGTAGAGGTCTTTGGGATCTTTGGTTAGGTTTGTTCCTAGGTATTTTATTATTTTTGAGGCTATTTTGAGTGGGAAAGTCTTCTTATATTCCTTCTCTGCTTGTTTATTGTTGGTGTAAAGAAAGGCTACTGATTTTTCTAGGTTAATTTTGTAGTTCGCCATTTCAATAAAACTCTTAATCATTTCATGAAGTTTTCTGGTGGAGTTTTTAACATCCCTTAAGTAAACTAGCATATCATTTGCAAAAAGTGATAGCTTAACTTCTTTTCTGATTAGTACTCCTTTAATTTCCTTCTCTTGTCTTATTGCCCTAGCAAATGTTTCAAGCGCTATGCTGAAGAGGAGTGGCTATAAGGGCCAGCCTTGATGGTTCCTACTTTTAAGGAAAATAGTTTCAATTTTTCTCCATTTAGGATGATGTTGGCAGTGGGTTTGCTACATATGGCTTTGATCATGTTGAGGAATGTTCCCTTCAGTCCAATTCCCTCTAGGACTTTCAACATAAAGGGATGCTGGATCTTGTCAAAGGCTTTTTCTGCATCAATTAAGATAATCGTGTGGTTTTTGCCTTTCAGTCCATTTATGTGTTTTATGATATTTATTGATTTATGTATGTTGAACCATCCCTGCATTTCTGGTATGAATCCAACTTGATCAGGATGGATGATCTTTTTGATGTGGGTCTATATGCAATTTGCAAGTATTTTGTTGAGAATTTTTGTATCTATGTTCATTAATGAGATGAATCTATAGCTTTCTTTTTTGCTTGTATTTTTGCCTGGTTTTGGTATTAGAGTGATGCTGGCTTCATAGAAGGAGTTTAGGAGAATTCCCTCTGTTTGTATTCTTCTGAACAGTTTGAGTAACAATGGTTGTAGTACCTGTTTAAATGTTTTATAGAATTCTTCCGTGAAGCCATTTGGACCTGGGCTTTTTTTAGTTGTGAGGTTTTTAATTACATCTTCAATTTCCTCGAATATTATGAGTCTGTTTAAACAGACTTGGTTATGCTCTGTTGGTACCCAGGATTTCAGATATTCATCCATTTCTCTTACGTTTTAAAATTTAGTGGAGTATAGGTTTTTGAAGTATTCCCGTATGATTGGATCTTTTCTCTGTCTGTTGTGATGTTTCCCCTTTCAATATAAATACTGTTGATTTGGAGTTTCTCTCTCTCTCTCTCTCTCTCTCTCTCTCTCTCTCTCTCGTTTGGTTAACTGAACTAGAGTTCTATTTTGTTTATTCTTTCTTTTGTTAATTTCATATTTTATTATGCTTTTGTTGTTTTCATACATCATTTTCCAATTTCATTCAGGCATATAGTCCCTTCCCTTCCCCCCACCCCAACCCATCCCATCCCAGATCATGCATTCTGCCTAACTGTCCTGCATCATCCACCTGCAGGTTTTTTTTTTTCATTTTTTAACATGAGTTGATAATTTATGAAGTACAAGCATCCTTCAATGTAAAACCAGGTATTTTTGAAAGCAGTTGTGCCCAGACCCAAACAGCCCAAGGGTCCCCACCCACCATCCCCCAGGGGGGGGGGCTTGTATGTCAAGTCAGATTGATCAAATGATGTCCAGACTTTTGATATTGCTGTAGTTTTCACTGTCCCAGACCCTAATCAGCAGCTTTACATTCTACCAGCCCCCCCCCTCTTCCGCAGATTGTTCCCTAGGCTTAGAAAAGGGGCAACAGGTGGATGAGAAGTAAACTGTCTACGTTCTCTTCTCTGGAGCTGTTTGTCTTGGACTCTGGTCAATTCTGGCTGTTTCCTTTCATGGGCTGGACAGTTTGTCCAGGAATGACCTTTGATCCTACTAATAGACGCACAAGCATTTAGGTATATAGGTATTTAAATAATACTAATTGTTATGGTAGGTATTTTGGTATAGCACAGATGTTTGGATGGTATGTGGTTAATCCATAATTAACATTTTTTTCTGTTAAGTATGACAGGGGCTTCTTACTAATGGCTTTATAACATCTCCTAACCTGTAGAGAATGGAAGCTTGTGGCATCAGCATGGGGGTATTCTCCAAGGAGAGAGCTAATAGCCAGAGTAGATTTGGGATATACAGGCATATGGCTGCTTTTGCTGCACAGTATTTCCAGCAGGTGAGGTGTAGCTGGTCTGGCGAGGAGTACCCCCTTGCTTGACTCAGGAGACCCATATTTGCTTTAAGTGGTTTAGTGGCCTTGTAACACATCTCTGGTATTCCAGAGACCATCCGTACACTTACATGTATGGTCTCAATACACATCCCGTTCCCCCTGCGAACGTCAGGTCTTCTTTCGGCCGCAGGGCCTTATTTTGGCCTCTTCTTGCAGGTACCCAGTTTTAGAGGCAAGGAGCTTTTACCTTTTGTGGGGCTTTGATCCCCTGGCCAACCTCTCCGTGGTAGAATAATCCTTGCTGATATCAGAGCTCCTGTAGTAATATATCTGCTTAAGTGCATAGCTGAAGGAGACTTAGGTATTATATTTGGTTTGTCTGAATAGAGACTAATCCCCTTTTCATTCACAGATCCTATGTCTGTTAGTCAGTTTAAAAGCAGTTTACCATTATATAAGAGATTACGCTCTAAAAGCTTGGCTCAAATTTTACATTTGGTGAAAACGACCCTCATCATTCATATATTTCCCCTTGTTTATGGGGGGAGATAAGAAAAGTCTCTGAGATTAGCACCTTTGTGGCACCTAGAAGGTTAGTTTTGTTAGGACTAATTATAAATAGGTGTTACAAGTGGGATCCACAGAGGGATTTGATGTTGGTAGCAATCTGAGGCTTTTTCTTCCTTTCAATGTTCAGACAGGCCAACCTTTCCTGTTGGCACTTTCTGATACATCCTACACAAATGCAAAGCTGTAATCCTTTCTTGTCTCAGCTTGTTTTTAAAGTTGGTGACATTTTGCCTATTGGAAGACAAAGCTGTTCCTGTGTTTATTTTAAATATTTAAAGTGCAAGGTTTTTTGATGAAAAGGTTTTCATATCTAGCTGTATCCCCCCGTTATTAAGGTTTTTTGTTTTTTGACCATGAGTCTCCAGAAGGCAAGTTGTATTATACATAGAATCAAGGCACAGATTTAAAAAAAATACAAGGCACAGATTTCATCAAATTCAACCATGCTGATTTGGGTGACTTATGTGATTAACTTGGAGAAGAAAACTTAATTTTTAGTTAAATCATCTAATAGGGAAAGAGAATGCTACAAAGGTGATACTGTACAACAGAAAAATTATGAAAACATTTGCATGTGCCAATCCACCATGATTGTTATACAGAGTTTAAGTAAAACAAATGTTGGCAACAGCAAACAAAAGCAATTTTATAACTTCATTTAACTTCAGATGACATTAACCGTGTTGATCAGAAGCCTGTAAAACCAATGTTTTGTTAATATACAACAGTATATTACTTTTACTAAGTCCTAAACACCAGTTCCTTTAGACAGAGTCTGGGCAAAACTGGGTACTTGCTGAGCTCACTTAAATATAAATACTCAATTAAATATGCCTTAAACGAATATACACCGTGTCCCTCTCCTGCCCCTCCCACCCTTCCCGATTCAGCATTTCAGTCCAGTTTTCTGATGCAGTCTTTCTGTTGTTTTTCTTAATGGCATCCCTCTCCACAAGAAATATTTTAACTGGGTTATTGGCACTAGCACCCACATATGAGGGAGTCCAGTTGTCATTTGTTTTCTGGGACTATGTTAACGTTAACGTCCACTTAACATATGTCTTCTAGCTCCATCCAGTGACCTGCAAAGTTCATGAAGTTTGTCCCCTCTTTACTGCTGCATAGAACTCCATTAATGTACATGTACCACATTGTCTCTGTAATTCACTCGTCAGTTGAAGGGCACCGGGCTGGTTCCAGCTTTTTGCTATTGTGGACAAGAGCTGCAATAAACATAGCTGTCATGTATCTCTGCAATAAGATGAGCTGTGGGTATATATCAGGAGTGGTATGACTGGTCAAAAGGGCAAGCTCCATTGTGGAGTCTTCTAAGGGTTCTCCACACTGCTTTCCATAGTGCTGTACAAATTTACATTCCCAACAGCTGTGGATGAGTGTTCCCATTTTCCCACAAACCGCCCAGCACTTGGTATCATTCATTTTCCTGATCCTAGCCAGTCTTATTGGAGTAAGAATGATGTCTTAAAGTGGTTTTAATTTGCATTTCGTAAATTATTAGCGATGTTGAACCGTAAGATTTTCCTCGGCCATCGCTAATTCCTTCCGCTGTAAGTCTAATTTCAGATACTTTTGCTCCATCTTTGAGGTGATTCATTTGTTTTCTTTCTTCTGTTTTTTGAGTACTTGTTTTTTTGAGTAGCTTAATACTCTGGAAATTAATACTATGTCAGATGTAACTGCAGTGAAGGTTTTCCTCCCCAATTTGTGGGTTTCCTCTTCACTTCCTTATTTGTATCTTTTGATGTAGAAACTTTTGAGTTTAATAGTTTCCCATTTGTCATTGTCGATCTTATTACTTGTGCAGCTGCGTCTGATTTAGGAAGTCTTTTCCTAACGCCTATGTCTTATAGTCTGCGGCCAACTTTTTCTCTTCTAAGCACCCCCTCCAGAGTTTGGGATTTCACATTGAGGTCCTTTGATCCATCTGGAGTTCAATTTTGTACAGGGCTAGATTATGGGTTTAATATCATTCTTCTGCAAGTGGTGATCCAGTTTTTTGCCAACACCACTTACTGAGGATGCTTTCTTTCCACCACTGTGGCTTCCTTGGCCCCCTTGTCGAATATGAGTTGGCTGAAATGTGTAAATGTAGCAGGTTTGATCTTCAGTTTTATTCCGTTGGTGAACTGGTCTGTTTTTTAAAATAATGTGCCATACCGGGCTATTTTTATGACTATAACCCGTAGTATAGTTTGAATTCGGGTAGAGCGATTCCCCCCCCCTACCCCCCCTTTTTTTTTTTTTTTTTAGGGCTATAAATTTCCTCTTTAGGGTTGCTTTTTTTTGGGGTATTTTGTTTTTCCGAATGAAATTGAGGATTTTTTTTTCCAATCCTGTAAAAACTCTTGGGGATTTTGATTTGGGATTAGGCATTAATTCTGTACACGAGTTTGGGTAGGCTGGACATTTTGTCATATATGTATTTTTCCCAATCCAGAGCCATAGGGGCGGTTGTCCATCGTTCAGTGATTCGTCCGATCCTTTAACCTTTTCCAGGGGTTTTAACGTTTTTGTTGTAGAGATCCTTGTGTCTTTGGTATTTTTATTGTTTTTGAGGCTATTGTGAGTGGTAAGGTCCCCTTGGTAATTCTTCTCTCAGTTGCTTGTTGTTTGGTGTAAAGAGAGGCTACGATTTTTCTAGATTTATTTTGTTCCTGCACTTTACCAGAAAGCTCTAATAATTTCGAGAGTTTTCTGGTGGAGTTCTTAGCATTCCTTAAGTAGAAAATCATATCATCAGCAAAAGGGATAGTTTTACTTCCCTATTTTTCAATTAGAACTCCTTTAATTTCCGTTTCTTTCCTTATTGCGCCGAGAAAGAGTTTCCAGCACTATATTGAAAAGGAGTGGTGACAGGGGCAAGCCTTACCGAGTTCCTACCTTTAAGGGAATGCTTCTGTCGTTTAACCAATTTAGGATGAGGTTGGCTGTGGGTTGCCTGTATATGATGGGGTTGGATTACATTGAGGAATGAACCCTCCAGTCCAATTCCGTCTAGGACTTTAAAACATGAAGGGATACTGGAACTTATCCAAGGCTTTTCTCTGTGGGTCATTGAGAATGATGGTAGGTTGTTGATCCGTCAGGTCCATTATATATTGCGATGGAATATTTTATTGATTTTTTGGATCGGAACCATCCGGGCATCTCTGGTATGAATACAACTTGGTCCATGATGGATGATCTTCTTGATGTTGTCCTGTATGCGATTTGTCGGTATCCTGTTTAGAATTTTTGGCATCTGTGTTAATTAGGGAGAGGGTCTATAAGTCTCCCTTTTTTGGAGTTGTATCCTTTACATAGTTTTGGAAAAAAAAAAAAAAAAAAAAAAAAAAAAAAAAAAATAATATCATGATGCTGTCCTTCATAGAAGGAACTGGGAGAGACTCCCTCCATTTGTATCCTTCTAAACAACTGGAGTAATAATGGTTGTGAAGACTTTTTGAAATATTTTTATACAATTCTGGCCTGCCATAGAAACCATCTGGGCCCTGGGCATTTTTTTTGTTTGAGAGGCTACTTAATTTACATCTTCAATTTCTTCCTGTATTATTGGTCTATTTAGGCTGTCCATCTCTTCTTGGTTAGGCTTGGGGTGAGTCCAGGATTTCAGGTATTGATCCATTTCTTCTGTAGGTTTTCAAACTTAGTAGAGTATAGTTTTTGAAGCATTCCCATAAGAATCTGAATCTTTTCACTGTCTGTTGTGATATGTCCCCTTCTCATCTCAAGATTGTTTTGAGTTTGGAGTGTGTTCCTTCTTTCTTTTGGTTAACTGGCTAGAGGTCGGCGATCTTGTTACTCTCTCAAGGACACCTTTTGGATTCCTTGGATTTTTTTTGTTTTCTTTGTTTCTATTCAATTGATCTCTGCTCTGAGTTTGTTTATTTATGCTTGTCTGCTGCCGTTTTAGGGTTCATTGTGTGTTTGCATCTAAATATTTTTAGCTCAGAGTGTTAAATCATTCACGTGTGCTCGTTCTTCCTGTTTTGTTTTAATTTTATTTTATTTTATGTATTTTTATTTTTCGTTATTTTTTGATTGGCAACAGGCTATTAAATTTCACTCTAAGACGCTTTAAAGTAGTCCCCCATGGTTTTGTTGTGGTTAGTATTTTCTTTCATTCATGAATACTGTTTCTTTTCACTATTGTTAATTTCTTCCTGACCATTCATTTTCAGGATAGTGCTGTTTAGTCCCATGTGTTCTTGTACTAGTGGCTTATCCTGTGTTGATATTGAGCTTTATTGCACTGTGGTCTGATAAGACGCGTGAAATTTTTCTAATCTTTTGGTATTTGTTGAGTTTTTTTTCCTGTGCCCAGTATTGGTCATTTTGGAAAATGTTCCTGAGGTGCTGGTAGAAAGTTATTCTCTGGTGTTGTGGGGAAATAGTTGTAGATGTCTGTGATCCATTTGGTGTATTTTAATTTTAGTTCTGATGTCTCTTTGTTTATCTTTGTCCTTGTCCTTGATCTAGTCTAGGGACAATGTGGGTGTTGAGTCCCCCAACTATTAGTATTGGCTGAGGTTTAATCGGTGTTTGAACTGAAAGATCTTGATCAAGTAGTGTTCGTGAAGCAGGTACGTTTGGTGCAATAAATATTAGGACTGTGAAGTTCTTCATGCAAGTGTTGTTCCTTTAAAAGGATGATAATGGTCCTCGCTTGTCTCTTCTGACTTTTTTGTTTTGAAGTCTATTTGTCTGAATATTAGAATAGCCCACCCTGCTTTCTTTTTTGGGTACCATTTGCTTTGAATACTTTCTTCCATCCCTTACCCTTAAGTTGGTGCCTATCCTTTAAATTGAGATGGGTTTATTTTAGACAAGAGATAGTTGGGTTGTGTTTCCTAATCCATTCTCCCAGTCCTATGCCTTTTGATTGAGGAGTTTAGCCCATAATATTTAAGATTATAATAGAAAGAATGTATGTTGCTTTCTTTCACTTTGTTATCCATTTGGACTTTTTTTTTTTTTTTTTTTTTGTTTTTATGTTTTTATTAGTTTCTCCTAGGTGTTTGAGGATTGGTGCTCCTCTCTCTTCTGCCTTTGAAATTCCTTCAAGTATTTGAAGAAGAGTTGGTTTTCAACAGACATGTAATTCAACTTTATGTCAAGGAAGATTTTCTCTCTCGCGTCACTATAGTCGAACATTTTTGTTGGGTAAAGTATTCTGGGTTGGCATCCATAGGTTCTTTAACACTAGGAATGCGTTGCTCCATGTGTCTCTTGCTTTCATGGTTTTTGTGCTGTGAAGTTCCGTTTTGTAGTTCTGATGGGTTTCCCATTGTATGTGACTTGTTTTTTTTTTTTTTTTTTTTTTTTTTTTTTTTTTTTTTTTGGGCATCTAGCATTTTTTTTTAACTTTATTATTATTTTTTGATGCTTTGTGTATTTCAATACATCATTTCCAATTTCATTTTTAGGCATATTCCTGCTCTCCGTCCCTGTCCCCCAGACACCCCAACCCCAACCCCCACCCACTAGTCCCAGAATCATGCATTCTGATATAACTGTCCTGAATCTTTCAGTTTTTTTTTTTTTTTCCCATTTTTTTTTCCATTTTTTAGCAATCGGTGATAATTTATGAGTACAAGCACCCGTCATGGGAAAACAATTTGCAAGCTTGTGCCCAAACCCACACGGCCCCTTGGGCCCACCAGACAGCGGGGGGGGGTGCCCTTGTATGGGTTCAAATTATTTGATCAAATAGTGTCCAGGCTATCAATTGCTGTAGGTTCAACTGTTCACCCCATCGAAATCACAGCCCTTACATTCTACAGAAACCCACCTCTGGCCACAGAGTTTCTTGTCCATAGGCTTTACCAGGGGCAAATCGATGAGAAGACCAAACAGTCCCCTATTTCGTCTGGAGTTGTTCCTTGGACTCGGGTCAACTCTGGCTGGTTTTTCCTTTCATGGGCTGCCAGTTTTTCCAGGAATCACGTTGCGAATCCTACGAATGAAGCACAAAGCAATTAAACAGTACTAATTATTAAAGAGTAAGTAATTATTATGCTAGGTTACGTTGGTATAGACACAGCTGTTTGGATGAGTTTATAGATCCATGATTATATTTTTTTTCTTTAAATATGACGGGTCTTACTGTGGCTTAAACATCTCCTGACCATTAGATGGTACAAGCTGCACCCTCTAATGGTCAAGGCATCTAGCATTTTAATGATGATATGGTGTGGGGAGGTTTTTTTTTTTTTTTTTTTTTTTTTTTTTTTTTTTTTCTATGTGCTTCTTGTAGTTCTATGGTTGGTTATTTTTAGTTTGGGGAAGTTTTAATCTATGACCTCTGTTGAAGATCTGAATCAATACCATTCTCTTGGAAATCTTCTCTTTCCTCTATCCTGGGATGCGGAGGTGTTGTGATCTTTTCAATAGTTTGCCCATATATCCTGTTGTTTCGCACTTTAGTGGTATTGTTAAATTTTTCATAAGCTTTATTTGAGCTTTTTTAGTTGCTCTGTGTTTCCTTCCAGATCTGATTATTCGTATGTCTTCTGCTTCCTTCCTCCCTGCTTCCCTCCCTTCCTCCTGCTTCCTAATTCTACTTCTGAGGCTTTTCCTTTCCTTTCTTTCCTTTCTGCTTGATTGGTGAGTGTTCTAATTCCTGTTTTGTTTCATCCTGTGAGTTCTTCCTTGGCTGTAGTATTTCCATTTCCTGTTTGAACTTCTCAATCTCTTATTTNAAATAATTTCTATCTTTTTGTATTTGTTGAGGTTTCTTTTGTGCCCCAGTATGTGGTCGATTTTGGAGAATGTTCCATGAGGTGCTGAGTAGAAAGTATATTCTCTGGTGTTTGGGTAGAATATTCTGTAGATGTCTGTGAGGTCCATTTAGTGTATTGCATTGTTTAGTTCTGATGTCCCTCTGTTTATTTTTTGTCTTGTTGATCTATTCAAGGGCATCAGTGGGGTGGTGAAGTCCCCCACTATTAGTGTGCTAGGATTAATCTGTGTCTTGAAGTCCTGCAGAGTAGTGTTTAGAAAGCTAGGAGTACCAGAATTTGGTGCATAGACATTTAGGACTGTGAAGTCTTCATGATTAATTGTTCTTTTGACAAGGATATAATGGCCCTCTTTGTCTCTTCTGATTAATTTTATTTTGAGATCTATTTTGTCTGATATTAGAATAGCCACTCCTGCTTGTTTCTTGGTATGATAGGATTAGAATAATTTTTTCCATCATTTCACTCTAAGGTGGTGTCTGTCCTTAAGGGTGAGATGGGATTCTTGTAGACTGCATATAGAAGGATTCAGTTTCCTAATACATTCTCCCAGTCTATGCCTTTTGATTGGGGAGTTTAGACCATTAGTATTTAAGGTTGTTATTGAGAGATGTGTGTTGCTTCCTTTCACCTCATTTTTTGTTTGCATTCTTGGTCTATGTTTGTATTTATTCTGTTATGCTTTTGTTGATTTCTCTCTTTAATTGCTTAGGGATAGTTGCTCATTTGTTCTTTGGATTGCTTTGAGGATTTTCTGAAGTGTTGGTTTCTTAGACATGTACTCTTTCATCTTGTTCATGTCGTGAAAGATTCTTCTTTCTCCTTCAACTATAATTGACATTTTTGCTGGGTATAGTTGTCTGAGTTGTCATCTAAAGTCATTTAGTACTGGGAATACTTTGGTTCAAGTTCTTCTGTCTTTCATAGTTTTCACTGAGAAGTCAGCTGTGATTCTGATGGGTTTCCCCTTATATGTAACTTGTTGTTTTTCTCTTGTGGCTTTCAGTATTTTGTCTTTGTTTTGAGCATCTAGTATTTTAACAATTATATGGTGTGGAAAATTTCCTTTCTGGTCCTGTCTGTTTGGTGTTCTTTGTGTTTCTTGTATTTGTATGGGTTTGTCTTTTTTCAGTTTGGGGAGATTTTCTTCTATTATCCTATTGAAGATCTGGTGAATAGTGTTGTCTTGAGATTCTTCTCCTTTCTCCATCCCTATGATGTGGAGGTTTGGTCTTTTCATCATGTCCCACATTTCCTGGTTTTTCCACTCTTCTGTTTTTTAAAATTCTAGATATTCTTTTTTCTGCTTTTTCCATTCTGCTTCTGAGGCTTTTTCCCATCCTTTCCTGGTGATTGGATGAATGTTCAATTTCTTTTTTCATTTCATCCTGTGATTTCTTTAGTATTTCCACTTCCTTCTGGAGCCTGTCATTCTCACCTTGTAGCTCCTTGGTTCGTTGGTCAGTTTCTTTATTCATTTTGGCCTGGGATCTTTTCAGTGTTTCCACTTCCTTCCAGAGTTTGTCATTTTCTCCCTTTAGTTATTTCCAATGTTTTTCATTCTCTCCCTCTAGGTCCTTCTTGAGTTTTTCATTCTCTCCCCTTAGTTCTCTGATTTGTTCTTTATATTCTTTGATTTCTTTGATTATGTCTAAAATTGTTTTTCTAATGTCTGTGTCTTGGTTTCCTTCCAGGGAAATCTCAGTTGGAATCTTTTGTCGGATGGTTGTTACTTTGGCCTGAGTGGTGGTACCCTGTTGACTTGCTGGCTGGGTGTCTATGACTGCCCATGTTGTGCTAGAACCCAAAGGTGGGAGATTTCTGGGTGGTGCTGAGCCTTTCCAGGGGGCAGGGGTGGGAGAGGGATTGTGCTCAAAGCACCAAGGCAGGTGAGCTTCACCTGGGTGCACACTGGTGTTGGGCTCACCGTGTCAACTTCTGCTCACACAGGACTGAAACTGGAAGATGGGAGGTTTCCAGGTGGTACCAAGCCTTCACGGGCAGGGGGGTGGTAGTGCAAAACACCAAGACAGGTACACCTCACATGGGCCTGCACTGGTGTTGTGTTGGGCCCCTGTCAACACCCCCAATTTTAGTTTCATGTGGCTCCGTTTGTCAATTTTGGACCTAAAGCTTCTGTTGAAGGAATCCTCTTCAGAAAGTCTTTTCTTGTGCCTTTAAGTTCCTTTGCTTTCTTCTGTGTCATGTTCATGGTGTCAAGTCTTATGTTGATATCCTTGATTCATTTGGAGTTGAGTTTGGGGCATGGTGAGAGATAGGGAACTATTTTCTGCTCTTCTGCTTAAGATATCCAGTTTCACCAGCATCATTTGTTGAATGTGTTTTTTTTTTTTTTTCCCTCTAGTGTAGAGTTTTGGAGCTTTCGCCCAAATCAGGCAACTATTAATGTGTTGACTTGGAGCTGACATCTCTCAACTTTTACCAGAGAAGCTTTCTAATGCAGCAGATAGTTATTAACAGGGAAACCTACAATTGGCAAATGCACCATTATAAAAGCCCGTGGAGTGCTTGTCCCTAAATGGGATGCCTATATCAGACCACTCCCTCCAAGGCTCAAGGCACCATTGCAGAAGAGGGGATGGAAAGAGTATAAGAGCCATAAGGAAATGGAGTTTCTCTGACAGCTGGGCAGTTACTCATATGAACTCAATAGCAATGGTGACAGCATGCACACGTCCCACTGGTAAGCACAAGCCAGACAAAAATCCAAGCACAGAATGTGGGATGTGGGGAAGAACTCCCATCTCTAGCTGAGGAACCACTGACAATGGATAGCATCTGGAAGGGAAAGTGTCAATCTTTTTTAAAGATTGAATCTGGATGGGTTAAACAATCTCTGATGGACGGACCAAAAGGAAAGGCATTTGAGGATTTTAGGGCACATGAAATCAGGCAGGGGGAAGATAGAGGAATGCAGATGGGGAGGGGGTCTAAATATGATTAGAACATTCTGCATGAAAGTTACAGAAATTCAATAAAAATCTTTGTAATTATTTTGAGGAATAATATGTACTTTGCAATTCGACCCAGTCCTCCCCACTTCTTGTCCTGCTTTGTCTGCTTCATTTGCTTTAACCCCATAAAAATGAGAATGGAAATCCCCACTTAATAATGAAAAACTGATATGGCATGGGATGATTTTCATTATATATTTGGCATAATAATATTTAAGACATATTTTTCCTTGAGGTCTAACTTATGACACAGCATTTACTGTCTTACATTATTATGGTCTTTTTTTCTAGTACCAACAATTAATATTATACTTTCTCCTTTGATTCCTATTCATTAAATTCTTAATGTCCCTTAGGTCAGATGTAGAAAATGAGTTAGAGGAGTAAGGGATTTCTTGAAGCTATTTTTATTTCCTCGGTGGATTTGTTAGTCATGCTTTAAGAAAGCTGAGAGAAAGATGCAGGACAGTTATGGCAGAATGTATGGTCTCGGGTCGGGTGGGTTGGGGTGGAGTGGAGGAAGGGAAAGGGGAATATGCCTGAACTGAATTGAAAAATGATGTATGAAATACACAAAACATCAATAAAAATGAAAAAAAAGCACCTGACTGTGTATGTGTGTTTTATATATCTAGTGGGATTTCATGCATTCAGTAGAGTAATAGGCAAATTGCTTTTGTTCTGACTTTTGGTTTCCTTATCTATGAAATTCAAGTAACCCTACTTCTGTCACATAATTTATGTGAGATTTATATAAAATATCAAGTGAAGTACCTAGCACTGATTAAAAAATGCAGGCTTCTATTTCCCTTCATTTAATTATTCTTGGAAAGCAGGATTGAAATTGAGACATATGATATCTGAAGAATACATAGCTACTGATATTAAAGTAGAGAGGAGGATTTCTGATGAGAATGTCACAGAAAGGTTGCAATAAAAATGAATGCTTGCAAACAAAAGCTGTATAAAACCACCACACATTGCCTGTATGCCTTATTAGGTATACACCCACTTCTGTCATCAGATGGTCTACTACTGAGCTAAAAGTATTCATTCCTGTATGTGTGCACATATGTGTAAATCCATTCCTATATGTGTGCACATATGTGTTTTCAGGATCAGTGAATGTTGTAAGTGTATGCATGTATACATCCACGTGTGCTTGTGTATAGATATATCCTAGTGCATGCAAATATGCACACACACAGAGGAAGAAACAGAGTGAAAGGGAGAGAATTCATTGTACAAGATGTTTAACAGCCAACCATATGCAGTGCATTGTAACTCATGGTGTATAAAATAAAGTCCGTTTATGATGTTGGCCTTATCTTCTAATTAAAATCATAGGCATGAGACTTCTTTATACCTGCATAAAATAAGGTGTTTAATTTCTCTGCACTAGAAAAAAATTATTTCATTGCTTGTTATGTACCCCACCTATCCTTAGGTACATAGTATGATGTAGGCAAGGCTAGTTATAAATTGACATTCTTACCCAATATATCTGTATTCTCAAGCTCTGCAAGTGCTACAGCTGTTACCCTGAAGAGCACATGGATGCTTCAAAAAGGTTCTCTTCTCCCTTTTCCTGTTAGAGTTCCCAGGAGGAAAAGGGCATTTTGTGTGAGTAGTCCATATAAGAGCTTAGCTTGGGATTTTTCACACATTAATAAAAATATTGAACTATATACATTGTTAAAAATTCATTGATAGCTAATAATGACTCATTTCAATGAGGGCAAAACAAATATTTGATAAAAAAATTAAAATTTTCTTTGAAGCTGGAAAGGATTAAAAGAGCGAAAGGACTATGAATCTTAGCAGTTGAAAAGCTTAAATTTGTTTTAAAGTTTAGTTTATAGTACCAGTGTATCAGGTGACATCTTAATACTGTTACTAGTTAATAGGTTTTATTTTTAAAAACATGTTTTTTTGGCTTTATTTTGTATTTTAGTCCCTCTGATTTACACTATGTGAAAACAATATCCTTTATCTGAATACTTTACTTATTATTTGTATTTTTATGTGTATGAGTATATTGCCTGCATGTGTGTAAATGCACCCATGTTGTGCAATGCCCACAGAGTCAGAAGGTGTTGGCTTTCCCTGGAACTGGAGTTACTGGCAGTTGTTAGCCACCACGTGGGTGCTGGGCCATCTCTCCTGCCCCATGACAGGATCCTTAGCAATTGCTGGCATTACATACACCCAAAGGGAGGTAGGATTTTAGTAGGAGAACATCATACTTGCCAATTCAGTTACTCAGCAAATAACTGCACCTCAAAGTAGTTTGGGTCCAAGTCATTATTTTGTATGAAGATTATTACAGCACATAGGTAGAGAATGGATTTGATGCTGGAATTAATTAGGAGGTAAAATTCATACTCTGGGTTTGGGGAGATGGCTCTGTGAGTGACAGCACTTGCTGTGCAAAAAAGAGGACCTGAGTTTGGATCCTCAGCACCCGCATAAAAGACTGGCATTTCTGTACATGCCCGTAACTTCAATGTTGGGAAAGAGAGACAGCAGATTCAGGGAGCTTCATGTTCTGTGAGGGAGTCTGCCCTTACAACAATGTGCGTAGCTGTAGTGGAAGATATATCATGTCCGTCCTTCTCTGGCCTCTGGATGTCCATACATTGGCACAAGCATGCCCTCCCCACGTGTGCATACAGTACACACAAGCCACAGAACTCAGAGATAGGCTGACTCAAAAGGAATGAGAACACGAAATCACAGATGAATTCAGGTACTTTGCTTCCCGTACATAGCAGGTGGAAATACTGATGGTGTTGACAGCAGTGCAGCCTGGATAGATATCAATCTGGTGTATTTTGCATTTTATGCATTATAAAATATCCCAGCAGAAAATTTCTAGGTAACTGATTTTTCAAGTATGAGGAGACATTGAGGATATATGCTTTGGAAAATATGTGTAACAAAGGTATCATAAAAAACTTAAATCAATGAAATCACTTAAAATTCAGAAAGAAAAAAATAAAGGATCATGGGGAGGGGTTTTCCCATTCCTAATGATCAAATTTATGTATCTCAAGAGCAGAGGATGGAGGACCATCTTATTACACCCTATTGTTTTAAAGATAGTACTAAAATAAAGTCTTGTTTTGTGTATGGACATAGACTTAAATCCTCTTTCAGCTCAATTTAGAAGATTAATTCTGGGGGGAAAAGATATACCAGTATTTATGATTTGTTTTCTTATCTTTATTCCATTCTACTAATTGTATCAATCTTCCCTCCTCTATCCTTTCGTTAGATCATGCTTCTTAGTGATCCTGAAATGGAGAGCAGCATATTGATCAGCTCTGATGAAGGCGCAACCTACCAAAAGTATCGGCTTGCATTCTACATCCAGAGCCTCCTCTTCCACCCCAAGCAGGAGGACTGGGTGCTGGCCTACAGCTTGGATCAGAAGGTGAAGAAAAACTATTTTAATTTAAATGGTGTGACTCAGCTCCCAATCTGTGAACAGTGTTTGTTTGCTCAACTTAGATGTTGGAGAGTACTTGAATTTTGCTATCTCCACTAAGATGTTTTTGTCTTTAGCAATGAACTTTCCTTTCTCATTCTTAAGTATCAAAATATACTTGCAGATACATATATAATCTATTGTTAATGTCTTTTTATTATATAGTTTTATAAAGACTTTTTTCTAAAATTTATACCGCTGACCTTATTTTATGAAGCCCCTGTGGGGTAAGAGGTAAGCCATTGTAATAATTTTATAATGACTGTATAGTAAACAAAACTGCTTGTTTAAATTCTTCTGTATCATAGCTATAGGAGGTGTTGATTGCTTGAATGAATATTAAAAGATTTTATATGCAGAACACATTTTGTTATAGTATACTGTCTTGACTTGTTGAAGTTTGAATGGACCTTTGCTCTCTCTCATTGTAGTAGTATAAGGGAAGCCTCAAACAAGTCTATTTTGTTATTTTCTAGAAATAGCCTAAATATGTGATGACTCCAATAGACATTCGTTAAGCCCTGAAATCCACATGTTAAGTGTTGTCCTTGCCACTGTCTCTTGTATGCTCCAGAAACTTCTACACTCTGAAAAGAACTGGTATTTCCCCGACACTGCCAGCTCTCTTCTAGTAGCCCACCATTCTATCAATTTGCTCTGCAAAATAGGAAGTTGGGCCATATTCTTAACACTTTCTTATTTTCTTTTTTTAAATTTTTTAATTAATTTTATTTATTTCTGTATGTGTATGAATGTACTGTCTGCATGCAAGTTTGTGCACCCATGTCGTGCAATGCTGCGGAGGTCAGAAGAGGGTGTCGGATTCCCCTGGAACTGGAGTTCTCCTGGAATTGGAGTTTCATATGGTTCTCAGCCACCATGTGGGTGCTGGGGATTGAACCTGGGTCCTCTGTAAGAGAAGTTGGAGCTCTTAACCGCTAGGCCATCTCTCCAGCCCAACACTTTCTTATTTTCTAACCCCACATCTTTGGTCTACCATTGGGGCTTATCTCCAAATATCTGTTAGGTAAACAAATTGTTGAAGGAATGCCTGAAAAGAAACAATTATGTGTGTTCAGATTATATTTCAGAATAGAGACTTCAGATTATTCTTATTGTATTTCCTGTCATCTCCAGGCTCTTAGGACAGATGTTAAGCTGTAATGCAGAGCTGCTGTGGAGTCAGTCAAAGGGAAAGTTAATTACAAGCATTGTCCTGCATAGCCACAGAATAACTTGTCTGAAATAGTTTCTCTTCAGATCTATTCTAATGGAAAACGCATGTGCACGTGTGTGTGTGTGTGTGTGTGTGTGTGTGTGTGTGTAATATCAGCATTTTTAAACAATAATTTCAACATAACCTTTATATCTCTCATCAGCAGAACCTCATGGTAGGTGCTAGGTGCATAATGCAATCCCCTAAGGACACCCACATGACATTTGCAGAGCCAAAGCCATTGAAAATACATTTCTTTCATGGCATCAAGTGGATATTGTATGAAAGACTTAGCCAAATGTCAGACAGTCTGTGAGTTTCGATGCTTAGTGTAACCAGAAATTTTGAAGGTCTGTCAAAAAAATTAAATTACTTGGATGTTGTTAAATGTTTGGATGGTAATTCATTTTGATGAAACCCAAAGCTCTTAAACTATATTTTTACAGAGACATGCTAGGTTAGAGGCAACAGACCCCTCACACCAAGAGACTGATAAATCAAGCGTGGCATACCACATGTGCAGTCCGAGTATCCTTCACCTTTATTTCCATAGCACCAAGAGTTTCAGGGGCATTACTCATGAAATACCCTTATGGATATACTGCCTTCAAAATCATCTCAGACTTGATGGCTGTTTTTTCACTTAGTAAAAATATTTGGCAATGTGGCAGTGGGCATAGATGGATTTTCCTAATCACACTGCACATTTGCAGATATATTATTCCTTAGGTATTTTTCTTGTTGACATCTTCTGCTAAAAGTGGCTGAATGTTCTTCAGATGGGGTAAAGTTTCTAACCAGTGCCTGGCCATTCCTCTTTGAAATAAATGGTGCAAGGAGGGAAATAAACCCATGGCAACATTTGCAGAGACGGCATAAAATACCTCACCTTGGCTATCCAGGATGCAGGGAAGTTTTTCTTTATTTGGGGGTAATTTTGCAGCATATAGCCAAGGAGAGTGGTGCTCCGCAATGGTAAATGAAGATGCCAGTGCGCTTGAGATTGATGCACACGTGTTATTTCGAGCCGGCGCTCTGTCTGATGTGTATGCACAGAGGCAGCTGTTTTTGCTTTTTTCTAGAGAAAATGAAAAGTTTTAGTATTAAGGTAACTGCAGTATCAAAGGGAGATGTTTGTGGTAAGGAGTGAATTGATGTTTGTATTATTGTGCCTTTGATGAAATGCACTAGCAATTTCTTTAGAATCAAGTAAGACTATCTCTTTATGTTGTACACACAAAAGATCTAATTGAATGATATTTAAAGGGATGATATCCCATTGCTTTACCTTTTGAATGGATCCCCTAAAGCTGCAGCAGACTTGTCAGTAGATCTCGATTAGAAAAAGGCATTGCTGGAAAATCATGGAGGCTTTGCTTTAATGTTCAAAATCCTTTCTGCTTCCAGATGAGCATGGCTTGGGCTTTCTCTAAAAATCAATGCCTTCACTTCTTGCCACCCTAAGTCTGCCGGTTCCTGTAATTCCTATCCCTGTTCCTGCTCTGGTCTCCTTATAGACTCTCCTAACCCCCCTGCATTTTAATAGGAAAGGTCTCAGTATAGAGGAAACACAAGGGATTCATTCCCAGAGGTGTTTTATAAGAATCTTTGGAGGTGTTTTATAAGGATCTTTGAGGTTTAAATAAACAGTGGAAGTAAGAATCTAATAGTCTATAGTCCTCAAAATTGGAAATGATAAAAGCAAAGCCATTCCCCTCCCCTCATCCTGGCACCAAGGCTCTCTAAGTTGCTTCCTCCTTTTTTAAGGGCTGTTGTGCTCTTATGTAAGGGATGGATTTCACTTTTGTCTCCATCAGCCTATTTCCTCACTGATAACTCAAGCATTTTACGTTGTTATGTTTTCGGATTAGCTGGAGGGCTCAATAATCTTACTAAAATAGAATTTTTTGAAAGATTTTGAGATAGATTTTGAAGACAAGGGAATCGCAAAACCTGGCTACTGTTATTGCTTTAGAGAGCTGGATGTCTGGTATCTAAACACACCTCAGTTTGATAAGGGGATTGGTGTGGTTTCTAAAAAAAAACGGCTCACTGTTTCTAATCACAGATGCACACACAATGGCATGGGGGATCTTCCACAAGGGGACAGTGGGAAATAGCGTTTTGTTCCTCATGAGAATTGGGATTGGGAATCCATTTGAAAGATGAAGCCTCTATTACCATCTATCATCATGGAAAAATGAAACTAACAAATGCGGCTGGTTTAGGAATTCAGAGATGAAGAACTCAAAGGGATTCCGGATCCATTATTTATGGGCACTTTGGGATTGGACTGGATTAGAATTGCTGAGAGCTTCAATTTGAGAAGTTGATGAGATTATTGTAAAGTTACTATTATAGTAGTTGGGTGTGTGGGAGGTGTCACCTAAGCATTTTTTTTTTATTTTTTCTATCTGTGTGTGTGTGTGTGTGTGTGTGTGTGTGTTTGTTGAATGAGTCTGTGTATGTGTGTAGAAGCCATACATGTGTCTTTCTCAATTGCTCTCCACCTTATTTTTGGTACAGGATCATTTCAGTGAACCAAGAGTTCATCATTTCTGAAAGCCTGGCTGGACAGAGGGCTCTGATGACCCTCCTGTCTCCATGCCCCCTCTCCACTCCCTCTGTGCACCCTCCAAAACTAGGGCTATTGGTCCATGGCCATACTCAGCTCTTGTATTAGCCACACCCTGCTTTTTCATGGGTGCTGGGGATCCAGTATCAGACCATCATGCTGTACAAAAAGCATTTTACCCACCGAACGTCTCTAATCCTGACTAATATTTTTTTAATTATAAATATTTTTTTATTTTATGTTACTGGGGGTCAAGTCCAGGATTTCATGTATTCAAAACAAGCACTACCAACTGAGCTATATCCCAAGTGCTTTATTTCATTTTAATTGATTAGTAATTCCTTAATGATTATGTGTAAGGGGGCAGTGCGATGCTCAACATATATGTACTCTCTAATGATTGAGTCAAGTGTTTAGCATGTTTACCACTTTCAAATTTATAATTTTTTATGACGAACTGCAAATTTTCTTAATCGCCTGTTACAAACACAGTCCTGGCTGAAGGACTGGCAAGACAGTTGAGAAGCTGATGTGGTTTTAGGCATGGTAATAGGAAATATAAGTTCCAATCCAGAGCAGGTGATTGTCCCCTGCAGGCTTTGCTGATTGGACCACATGTGTGGTTACTACATCATGAGAAGAGCCCTGGCAAGTTAGATTGTAGTTATGTTGTTAAGGACCTCAGAAATGAAAAGGAAATTTAAACTTATGCTATGGAATGCTGGATACAAATGAACCTGCGCCTTTCATTTATATTCTCATTCTAAACTTTCAGATTAAAAATGTGATTGTATTCAGATCCACCAGGATTAGTAGGTGATGATAGCTTTCTCAGTAGCCATTGGCAGAAACAGGAATTGTGCTCCCTATCTGGTGGAGTTAAATCTGTTGAGGATTAACTATGATGACTTGTTTTGAAGCTTGTCATCCATGGAATAGAAATAGACTGAAGGGATTTTTTTTTAATTTAAAGAAGCATATTGCATTTATTTTGGTCTTTGCCCATTCTTAGAAAACCATTGTGCATCATTTAAAGAAAGAAAAATCCATTACCCTACTCCCTTGTAACAGGTGCCCCTTTTCTTCCATGACCGTTATCAGTGTAGTGGTAATGTACTAGCTGTATCAGCATAGGATCAGGAGGTTAACAGTCACCCAATGAGTGGAGCACATGGTACATGGTATATTATGGTGCTCAAAGGATGCTGCTAATCTACCTCAGCTACATGAAAAATGGTATAATGTAAACTATTGACATGCATTCCATGGTGGTACAGTAAGGACCTCCATTCATTAATGCTCAGAATAACATCTTTGTGAAGAATCACATTCAGGATAATTGCACATAGGATGGCTTGGGTCTTTCACAGCCTGCCCTTTAATATTTATGCTCCAGATTTGCCATTCAACTCCTCTGCCTTACACATCCATTTATTCTAGTTTGCTTGCTGTGGGTGCAATAAATACCATGACCAAAAGCAACTTGGAGGGAGGAAAAATCTTTCATCTCACAGGTTGCAGTACATTACCAAGGGAAGACAAGGCAGGAACTCAAGGCAGGGGCTTGTAGTAGAAACCATGGAGGAACACTGCTTACAGGATCGCTCTCTCTGGCATGTTTAGGTACATTTCTTATACAGCTCAGGCCCACTGGCCTAAGGATGGCACCACCCATATTGTCTTGGGCCCGCCTATATCAATTAGCAGTTAAGAAAATGCCTGACAGATATACTTATTGGTCAGTCTGAAGAAGGTAATTCTTCCGATTGATATTTCTTCTTCCCAGGTTTGTCTAGGTTTGTACCTAGTTGACAATAAAAATTAAGAAGACAATCCACCCTTTGTCAACTGCACATATAAACAAGCATGACTACTAAATCATAATGCTTCTTTTCTTTGTCCTTTAGATCTCATGTTAATATTAATAACACAATATAAAACATATTCCAACTTTTAAAAGTCTCAAAACTCTAAAAGTCTAAATTCTCTTTAAAATATCTTCTCTTGCAGGAATTTCCTTCAGAAAAAAAGAGGTTGCATAATTTTTTTTCTCAAAAATGAAGAATCAGAGAAAAACTTTAAAAAATTTAAAAAGACTGAGAAAGATACAGGACATGCATGACAGAATGCATGAACTGGGGTGGGGTGGGGGGCAGGAAAGGGGAATATGTCTAAATTGGATTGAAAAATGATATATGAAATACACAAAACATCAATAAATTATTTTAATAAAAATGAAGACTCAGGGAATAGTTACAATAAAATCAAGGTAAAACAAAAATGTAAATGTCAAAAAGTCAGTGTGTGACATGTGGGACTCACTCATGATATTCTGTGTTCTAAAACACTTGGGCAGTCCCACCTTTCTGGATCTGCAGTCTTTAGCAAGCACGGGTTGCCTAGTAAGCTCAGGACAACTGCACTCCACATGCACCACTATAAAATGATCTTGACATCTCCCATGCTCTGGGGTCTCCACTGCAACCAAGGCTTTACTTAACCTGTGGCCTCCCCTCACCGACTCCCAAACCTTCACAAGGTGCCAAGTTCAACTTCTCTCTAAGGATCCTTCAGTTCTATGGCTTTCATGCTGCCCAAACAGCGATGCATGTGAGAATCGTACACGTTATTTGCCAAGTCCTGCTGACAGCCTGTTGTGCATCCCTGGCCCCGTTCTCGGACAAATCTTCTATGTGCTGAACCCAAGGAAACAGCTCCCAGAAGTTTCCCGTGGTGGCTAGTCTCTTATTAATCACAGATCATCTTTTGGTTTTTTATTTTTTTTAATTAATTTATTATTTTTTATGTGTATGAGTGTACTGTCTACATGTAGATTGGTTCACCAGTGTCGTGTAATGCCACGGAGGTCAGAAGAGGGTGTCGGATTCCCCTGGAACTGGAGTTAAAGAAGGTCCTTTCTCAGCCATTAAGTTGGTGACATTTTGACCTGTGAGAACATACAAATCTTTTCCCGTAGTTAGTTTCAAGATTTAAATTGCAAAGTTTTTGACAAAAAGGTTTCATATATTATCTGTATCCCCCCTCTTATTTTAGGTTTTTGTTTTTTGACCCATGAGTCTCAAAAAGGCAGTTGTAGTACACATACCTATAGGCAGGAATCAGGGCGCAGATTTCATCAAATTCACCCAAGTTGTTTTGGGTGACCTTATGTCGTTAATTTGGGAAGCAAACTTAATTCCTTAAGTTAAATCACCCTACAGGTAAAAGAGAATGCTACAAGATGATACTGTACAACAGAAAAAGTATAGAGAACATTTGTATGTGCCAATCCCAAAGTTATTGTTATACAGATTTTAAGTAAAACAAATGTGGACAACAACAATTTATATTTCCAATTAACTCAGATGCATTACCTTTTTAATCAAAACCTTTAAACCAATGTTGTTTAATATACACATATTTACTTTTACTAAGTCCTAAAACACCAAGTAACCTGTAGACAGAGTCTGGGCAAAATTGGATACTTATTGAACTCACGTCAATTAAATATACACTAATCAAATATACACCCGTGTCCCTCTCCCGCCCCTCCCACCCCTCCCGATTCACCATTTCAGTCAGTTTTCTGATGCAGTCTTTCTGTTCTTGTTCTTTTAATATGCATCCCTCTCCACAAGAAATGTTTACAACTGGGTTATTGATGCTAGCATCCACAGATGAGAGCCATTCATCGTTTGTTTTTCTGGGACTGGGTGGTCTTCACTTAATAGAATGGCTCAAGCTCCATCACATTTACCTGCAAAGTTCAGATAGTTGTCTTTCTTTACCGCTGCATAGAAGCTCACATTGTGTACAAGTAACACATGTTTCTCTATCCACTCATCAGTTGAGCGGGCATTTGGTGGTTCCAGCTTTTTGCTATTTACATGATTTTTTTTATATATTTGCATTGTATTTCATGTAAGATGAGGCTTTGGCTACCACAGGAGTGGTATGACTGTCAAATGGCAAGCTCATTTTATGAGTCTTCAAGGATTCTCCACACTGCTTCTCCATAGGTTGCTTATCAGTTGTAACATGTCCACACACAGTGGAGAGCTGTTCCCTTCCCCACAACCTGTCCAGCAGCTTACTGATTCATTTGTTTTCTTGGCATCCCTGCCATCTTATCGGCAACTGTGAGATGATATCTTAGAGGTTGGCATGAATCTTTATGTGCATCTTCCCAATATTATGATGTGAAACAGTTTTTAAGATGTTGGTCATCGCACCTCATAAATTCCGTCCTCTTAAGAAATCCTACTTCAGCTTTTTGTGCTTCCACTATTGAGCTAAGTCATTTGTTTCTTTCTTCGTTGTTTGTTTAGTAGCTGGTTATACTCCTGAAGTTCAATGCTTGTCAGATGTATCTGCAGGTGAAGGTTTCCTCCCACTGCTGTGGGTTTTTCTCTTTCACTTCCTTTCTGGTTTCTTTTGATTGTACAGAAGGCTTCAGTTTAAAAATGATCCCATTTGTCAATTGTTACCTGTATTCCTTTGCATTGCGATGTAGGAAATTACGTACCAGGAATTGCAAGCAGAAAGGTTGCCTGTATGAACATTAATGGAAAGAAAAGGCCTCAGATTGCTACAGGCATCAAACCCCTCTTGTGGACCTACTTGTACACGTTGTATTATAATGAAGTCCTAAGTGAAACTTACCTTTTGTGCGTGCATTCAAAGTTTTAATTACGAGAAACCTTTCTTTCTACCTCACCCTTTTTATGAACAAGGAGAGAATAATAGAGATGATGAGTCCCTTCTCTAATGTAAGTTGGAACAGCCACACTTTATAGAGAGATCTCTTAATAAAATGGGTCAAAAACTGCCTCTTCTTTAATTGAATGGACAATAAGACATCAGGAACTGTAAAGATTGTTTCTATTAGTAACCAAATATAATACTAACGACTCCTTAAGCTGTGCATTTAAGCAAAATATATTAATACAGAGAGCTCTGATATCAAAGGAGTATTCTGCCAAGAGATGTTGGCCAGGGAATTCAAGCCCCCCCAAAATATAAAGGCTTCTTGCCTGTAAACTGGATACTTGCAAGAAGAGAGGTGATAAGGCCCTGCTGCCAGAAGACCTGATGAAACATGGGAAAGAGGTTTGAGAACTTGCACTTGCAAGTGTACAGTTGGTCTCTGGAATACCCGAGAGTGCTACCAAAGGCCAACTAAACCAATAAAGCAAATATAGGTCCCTTGAGTCAAGCAAGACTCCTCCGTCAGCACGAGCGATACACCTCACCTGCCTGGAAATACTGTGCAGCAGTGGCAGCCATATATCTGTATATCCCAAATCTAATTGGCTATTAACGCTCTCCTTGGAGGAATAACCCATGGCTGATGCCACAAGCTTATATCCTCTAGTGGTTAGGAGATGATATAAGCCACAATAAGACCTTGTCATATTTTACAGAAAAAATGTAATTCATGGATTAACATACCATCCAAACATCTGTGTCTATACCAAAGTAACCTACCATAACAATTTGTACTGTTTAAATACCTATATATCTAATTGCTTGTGCTTCATTAGTAGGATTGAAAGGTTATTCCTGGACAAACTGTCAGCCCATGAAAGGAAACAGCCAGAATTGACCAGAGTCCAAAACGATAGCTCCAGAGAAAGTAGACTGTTTTGCCTCTTGTCCACCTGTGCCCCTTTTCTAAGCCTAGGGAACAATCTGCGGAAGAGGGGGCGTGGTAGAATGTAAGGGCTGCGATTGGGGTGAATGGTGAAACTACAGCAATATAGGCTGGACACTTACTTGATCAACCTGATTGAACATAGAAGCCCCCCGCTGGATGGTGGGACTCTTGGGCTGTGTGGGTTCGGGCACAACTGCTTGCACACTGGTTTTCCCTGAAGGATGCTTGTACTCACAAATTATCACTTATTGTTAAAAAATGAAAAAAAATAAAGAAGAAAAAAAAAATAAAGGCATGCGCCCCCCCCAAAAAAAGAAGGTCCTTAGCCACCATGTGGGTGCTAGGAATCGAACCCTGGTCCTCTGCAAGAGCAGCTGGTGCTCTTAACCACTGAGCCATCTCTCCAGCCCCTTGCTTCTTTTTTTTAAACAAATTTATTTTCTCCTTTAATTTTTATGCATTTTACATAAAAACATCATCTCTTTTATTGGGCATTTGTACAGCTCATAAAACGAAGGCCACAACTAGTCAACCTCCAAAGAATCAGAGCCCCAGAGTGTGTATCCATGGACTGGGCACCTATATTAAACCTCACCTACCCAAGGCTCAGGGATCATTGTAGAAGAGCGGGCGGAAAGATTGTAATAGCCATGGCTGGTGCATGAATGTAGAGAAGCAGTGACAGTCAACTGTAAGCATTTACATGTAAACCTGATGGGACGTGGGGGAGGCCAGGAGAGGGAAGGGTGGGTATGACATGAGGTGCTGGGGAGATAGGAGGGGCTTGGTAAGGGGAGAAGAAAGAATAGAGATGATTGGAACTTGAGAGGCTAGGAAACACAGAGTGTAATAAAAAAAAAATCTTAAACAACTTCATATCCCTTCCCAATCTGCCTCCTCCATAGGCCACTGCTTCCACCAGATTTCATGCATTTGTCATTTATTTTAAAGCCTATAAAGTCAAGTTAGTGTACCCAGATGTCCCTCAGTGCAAATTCCTGCACTGGGGTCTAGTCAATCTATGTAGAATTACTCACTGAAAGAAGATCAGCTCTCTCTCAACCAGTGTTCACCAGCTGCCAATAGTTCTAAGACTGGGTCTGCTGCCCATTTCCCCAGTTCTTTACTAGGTTGTTGTCTCATTGAGTTTGCATGGGTTTTGTGCATGCTGATACCATTGCTATAGCTGCTTATGGGGAAGGTCCCAGGTGCCTGTAAGACTCTGTTTTGATGTGATCATGCACCTCCTCCCCTTGTTTTTATAACCTTTCTGCTCCCTCTTCCACAGTGGTCCCTAAGACCTGCATGGGTGGAGTTTAATATAGTCCTGTCCACAGCCTCACACTCTGCAGACTCTTTTTCTGTATGCTTTGGTTATTTATGGCCTTTTATGTTCGTCATCCTCTGTTGCATGAGGGAGCTTCATTGGTGAGAGCTGAGTGGTGCATTAGTATTCTCCTGCCCATTGTTCCACTAGGTTCCAAGAGCCTTAATTGTAGAGGTTCCATTGTAGATGGGTCTCATAGGGTTGACATTTTACAGACATTTATTCTCTGTGTGTGACCAGTTGTGGAACTTTGTAATAGTCTCCATCTGCTTAAAAGAAGCTTCTTTGATGAGTGGTGACTGTCCTAGTTGTCTGATCCATATTTAGTATGTAGTAAGAAATTACATTAGTCTAGGAATGTGACAGCTTTAGCCTTTTCTCTAAGATATACCACAGAGAAGAATTTGAGTCCAATTAGGTAGCTGTTCATTTTCCCTAAGGTAACAATGCCACTACTGCCCCAGTGTAGTTTACTGCACTGGTCACTGTTAATGGTCATTAGGCCTTATAGCTGGGGTTGGACCATCAAATGATGTGCTGCCTTAGCAGCTTGCATAGTATTTTTTTTTGTGTGTGCCACAAACTGGGGATTGCATAGTATTCTACAAAACTATGAGAGTTAGCCTTCAGGGAAGTGGCTTCCGGGTCAGTTTCAGCTCCATTGTTCCAAGTCCTGGGTCTGAAATATGTCCATTCTTCAGCAATATGGCCTTACCTTCAAGTTCTGTGAGGCAATCAATGTGCCCTGGCCAACAACTTGAAGGGAGGTTTCTCCTGTCTGGCAGTGGTTCTTATGAAGCCTTCAGCTATGCACATAGACAAATGTATAGATATTATATGTATAATTTTCAGTAGGTTTTTGGATTACTATGATTCCTTCTGGTTTTCCCACCAGGAATCATTTACCTCTCTTCTCTCCAGCCCTGTCAGACATCTCTTCTCCCTCTCCAGCTAGATTACCCTCATTCTCCCCATTTCCCCCTTGATGATACCTGTCTCCTAAATTCCCGCCTCTCTTGAGCTCCTTTCCTCTCTTTATACCCATAGTTCCTCCGGTATCCTTCCCTTACTTTTCCTGTTTAAATACCACCCCCACCCTTACCTATTTCCCCCTTGGTAGCACCTATCTCCTCTCTCTCAGAAGCCTTCTTTTCCTTTATCTCCCTCTTTACTTTCCATTTTCCTGGTTCCTGCAGTTACATCTGGAGGCACATTCACATATAAGGATTTGATGCTAGGATCCACAAATGAGGGAGAACATGCATCATTTGTTTTTCTGAATCTGTGTTATATCACTTAGCATAACCGTTTACAGTTCCATCCATTTACCTGCAAATTTCACGATTTAGTCTTTATTTACTACTGAGTAGAACTTCATTGTGTAAATGTACTACATTTTCATTATCCACTTGTCATTTGAGGAACACTCAGGTTGCTTCTATTTCTTCACTCTTGTGAAAAGGGCAGTAACAAACATGGATAAACAAATATCACTGCAATAGGTGAGTCCTTTGGGTATATTCCAAGTAGTGGTATAGATGGATCATACGGTAGATTAATTTTTAGTTTTTTTAAGAATTCTCCACACTGCTTTCCATAGTGGCTGCAAGAATTTGCAATTGCAGCTGCAGTGAATAGGTGTTCCCCTTTTTCCATATCCTCGTTAGCATTTGGTATCATTTGTTTTCTTGATCTTAGCTAGTCTGACTTGGATAAGGTGAAATCTTAAAGTGGTGTTAATTTGTATTTAATCTAATTACTAAAGACACTGAACATGTTTTGAGGTCTTTCTTAGCCAACTTTATTTCTTCTTTTGAGACCTCTGTTCATATCCATTGCCCAGTTTCTAATTGGGTCATTTGTTTTCTTGACTTTTTTTTTTTTTTTTGTTCTTTATATATTCTGGATATTGAACCTCTGTCAGATGTGTCACTAGTGAAGGTTTTTTTCCCACTCTGTGGGTTTTCTCTTCACTTTTTGGTTGTTTCTTTTGCTGTACAGAAGCTTTACAGTTTAATGAAATCCCACCTGTTGATTGCTAACATTAATTCCTGAGCAACTGATACCTGATTTAGGAAGTCCTTTCCTACACTTATATCTTGTGCTTTTTTCTAATTGTTTCAGGAGTTTCAGGTTTCACACTGAGGTTCTTGAGCCATTATAAAAGGTGAAAGATAAATATCAAGTTTCAATGTTCTATGGGTGTAAAGGCTATTTTTCCTGCACCATTTATTGAATATGCTGTTCTTCCTCCAGTGTGTGTTCTTCCTCCATTGTGCGGTCTTGGCACTTTTGTCAAATATCCGGTGTTTAAAATTGCAAGTACTCACTTTTGGGTTTTCAGTTATGTTCCATTGATCTATATGTCTGTTTTTGTGCCAGTACCATGCTGTTTTTATGACTAAAACTTTATAATATAGTTTGAGACCTGGTATGGTAATACCCCTTGTATTGCTCTTTTGTACACAGGACTGCTTTGGCTATCTCACATCTTTTGTGATTCCATATGAATTTAGGATTTTTTCTATTTCTGTTAAGAATTCCCTGGGGATTTTGATTGGGATTACATTGAGTTTATAGCTATTGGTAGAATGTTCATTTTCACAATAATATTTTTTCTAATCCATGAGCATGAAATGTCCTTCCATCTCCTAGTGTCTTCCTCAATCTCTTCAAAGATTTAAAATTTTCATTGTTGAGATCTTTAATGTCTGTGGTGAAATTTTTTTGTAGATATTTTATTTTTTGAGCCTAGTATAAATGGGAAGATTTCCTTGTATGCTTTCTCTACTTGCTTGTTTTTGGTATGCAGAAAGGCTACTGATTTTTGCAGATTGATTTTGTAATCTGCCATTTTCTGAAAGCATTAATCATTTCTAAGAGGTTTCCTGTGGAATTTTTGGTATCTCATGTATAATATCATACTCCAAATAAGGATAATTTGACCTCTTCTTTTCCAATTAGCACTCCTTTAATTCCCTTTTCTTTTTTAATTCCTCTAGCAAGAGTTTCAAGCACTATATTAAGAAGGCATGGAGAGGGGGCTGGAGAGATGGCCTAGCGGTTAAGAGCGCCGACCGCTCTTACAGAGGACCCGGGTTCGATCCCCAGCACCCACATGGCGGCTGAGAACCGTCTGAAGCTCCAATTCCAGGAGAACTCCAGTTCCAGGGGAATCCGAGACCCTCTTCTGACCTCCGTGTGGCGTTGCACGACACGGTGCACAGACTTGCATGCAGACAGTACATTCATACACATACAGAAATAAATAAAAAAATTAATTAAATAAAAAAAAAGGCATGGAGATAGTGGACAGTCTTGTCTCCTTCCTGATTTTAAGGGGAATGCTTTTAGTTTTTCTCCATTTAGAATGATGTTGTGTGTGGATTTGTTATATATAGCCTAATTATGGTGATGTTTGTTCCCCAGAATCCAATTCCCTCTAGGACTTTCAACATAAATGTATGTTGGTTTTTGACAATGTCTCTTTCTGCATCTCTTGAGAGGACCCTGTGATTTTTTTATATTATTGAATCCATTTATATGACTTATGAATTTATTGACTTACATATATTAAACCATCGCTGCATCTCTGGAATAAAGCTGACCTGATCATGGCGGATGGTCTTTTTGATGTGTGTGTATGGAGTTTTCAAGTTTTTTTTTTTTTTTTTTTTGAGGAATTTTGGCATCTATGTTCATTAAGGATATGGATCTAAGTTTTTTTTTGTGTCTTTATGTGGTTTTTGTATTAGAGTTATGCTGGCTTTATAGAAGGAGTTTGGAAGTTCTCCCCCGGTTCTATGTTTTTTACTAATTTAAATAGCATATGTTATAGATCTTTAGATTTCTGGTAGAATTCTGATGTGAATCCATCTTTTTAAATCTGGAAGTTTTGTATTACTGCTTCAATTTCTTTATTTGTTATGGGTCTCTTTAAGCTGTTGATCTCTTTTTGGTTTACCTTTAGTGTTTTCCATGAATTTAAATATTCATCCATTTCTTTTAGGTTTTCAATTTTAATAGGTTTTATAGCATTCCCTTATAAGTCTCTGGATCTTTCTGTTGTCTACTGTGACATTTTCCCCTTCCATTTATGATTTTTGTTTATTTGGAGTTTCTCTTTTCTTTCTTGGTTAACAGACTAAGGGTCTGTCTATCTCATTTATCTTTTTAAATAAATAGCTTTCAGATTCATTGATTTTTATATTGTTTTCTTCGTTTCTGTTTCATTATTTCTGCTATGATTTTTGTTTTTTTCTTCTGGATTAGGGTTTAATTTTCCTTGCCTTTCCAGAGTTTTGAGTTGCAATGTTAAGTCATCTGCTTGTACTCTTTCTTAGAGCTATAAACTTCCCTCTTAGGGATGGTTTTATTGTGTCCCAAAGGAATTTTTTTTGTTGTATTATCTTTTTTCTTTAGTTCCTTTCTTCACTTCTTTTAATCATTCATCATTCAGGAGTGTGTTGTTTTCTCTCTGTGAATTCGTGTAGTTATTAGAGCGTCTCTTGGTGTTAGCTGTAAGCTTTATTGTGTTGTGGTCTGATAGAATGCATGAAATTATTTTAGTTTTTTGTATTTGTTGAGGTTTGTTTTGTGTTCCATTATTTGGTCAGTTTTAAAGAAATCTCCAAGGGCTACTGAATAGAAAGTGTATTGCTTGGTGCTTGGGTGTAATATTTAGTGTATATCTGTTAGGCCACTTGATGTATGATATCATTTAATTTATATGGCTCTGTTTATTCTTTGTCTGGTAACCTGTCTATTGGAGATAGTGGGATATTGAAGTCCCTTAATATTACTCAGTTGGACTTAATCTGTTTCTTAAATCTTGTAGTACTGTTTATGAAATTCAGTAAACCAGAGTTTGATTTATCTATATTCATCATTGTAATATCTTCTTGGCCAATTTGATTAGAATTAAGCAAACCTCTTTATCTCTTCCGATTAGTTTTAGTTTGAACTCTATTTTGTCAGATATTAGAATTGCAACCCCTGTTTGTTTCTTAGTGCCATTTATTTCAATTGGTTCATTTTTCAGCCTCAGTTAACCACCATCCATTGTCTCAGTGAAATATAGAAGGTTTAATTTCCACTGATTCTTTTCAAAAATATTTTTCAAGATTACACTTTCAGGGATTGTTTCTACAGTCTGACTGTGTAGAGTGCCAGAAACCATGAAGAGGAGATGTGGCAACTTCTCTCGAGAGCCTGAATCTGGCTCTTAGTGTGCCTTTGCTGTAACTGCCACTTGCCATTGACGATAATTCTCTCCTCTCGGGAAGTAGAGGGAGAGATAGAGTCTGGGAAGTTTTATGCATATATGTATATATAATATAATATAATATAATATAAGAACTTCATATATATATATATATATATATTTAGAAATTTCCCCTCATCTCAACCCATCTCCCTGCCTCCCTAACATCATGTTTATTTTTTTTTTTAATTATTTTTTTTCTGAAAGCCCCAAATGCTCTTGGGTGTAGGTCCATCCTTTGGATCCTGGTAAACTTAGCAAATGCCAACCCATAAGGAAAACAGACTCTTCCTCTTTCAGTAGCTATCAACTTCCAATGGATAGGAATGACTGACAGTCTTTGAGAGAATCTCAAAATTCCCTGTGAAACTTCACAAGCCAGGCCTCCACTGTTTGCATTTCTTTCAGCATTCTTATCTATCAAGCTTCCACTGAGAAGTCCATCTCTGAGCACTCAATGGCTTTTCCATCCTAAAGCTCAGAAATCCTCCACACTCCTCCCCCATATAGTCTGAGGTATAAAAGTCACATGGTCGTATCCACCTCAGCAATACCCCCTTTCAGTACCAATTTCTCTTCTAGCTTACTTTTCTGTTGCTGCAGTCAACATCACCATGATTAAAAATTACTTGGGGAAGTATGGATTTATTTCATCCTACAGGTTACAGTCCATCATTGAAGGAAGCTAAGGCAGTAGCTTGAGGCAGAAACCATGGAATAATTCTGCTTATTGGTTTGCTCCATGTGGCTTACCTTTCTTATACTGCCTAGGGATGGCCCTGCCCACAGTGGGCTAGGCCCTTCTACATCAATTAACAATTGAGAAAATGCCTCACAGACATTTTAATAGGCCAATCTGATGGAAGGAATCCTTCAATTGAGATTCCCATCCCCCAGGTGTGCTAAGGATTGTGTCAACAAAAACTAACCAGCACAGCATTTAAAGAACCTGTTATGTTACATTAAGGGAAAAAGAGCATTTGTCAAAATAGCAAATGATGAAGCATAAGTATGCTTTAAGAAGGGAACCCAGTGCTGTGTGATACTTTTGATGGGGGAAATGTAAACAAACATATAAACACCCCAGATAGGGAACCAATGACAGAGCAAAGAGTCACAATATTACCAAAGACCAACTTGGTGAAGCAGTGAGCTTAATGAGGCTACATGCAGGAGTATGGATGAGAAGTTAGTCACAGGAGCATAGACAACCCAGTTACTTCGCTGCATCATTGACAAACCTACTTCAGCTCGGGTCAGGACTCACAAAAGCTGCAACCCTTGACTACTCTGCATGATCTTCATTTTGCTGGACAGGTCAGAGTGTCTTGTCCATGTAGCTAATCTGAATCTCCTCAGCAGTCCTTGCTGATGATTTTTATAACCATGAGAGGGAGAGGCCTTGTGCTTGTCAGTGTGAGGGGCATCCTGAGGGGTATGCCTTGTTCCCTTCCTGGGTCTTAAGTAGCTTCCCTGTAGAACAATCTGTTTAAATGAACTTCCCTGCAGGATGGAATGATTTACCTCCCTCTAGAACTTCTTGAATCAAGGAGTTTAGCTTCAGAGGAAATTGTTACACAATGCACTTATGGTAGAAATTACTCATGGCTGAGTTTAATGATGACAAGTGGTTACAGCTGTAGAAAGACAAGAAGTTTATCAATGCAACTTGTTAGCCTTCTCTGCATTCTATGTTCTTCCTCTATGGAATAATCTTGTGCCTATAAGTGCCAATCCCGTGTGGTCACATCTATATCCTAGCTCCACCCCTTTACGTACAAACCTACCCTCGATTTCTGGTTTTCTGCTTGGACATAATGGTTCTACTAGTCCCTTGTTTTGTATACCTCTCTAACCTTATATTCTGGTCTATATGACAAGTCCAGCTCTCTTTTGCCCTCTATTTTCTGTCTACTTTTAACCACTCACTCTAGTGTGGTAATACTTGACCTTTTAAATAATAATATACACAGGAAATACACACACACACACACACACACACACACATATATGGAGAAAAAATGTTATAAGTGAGTGAGAAACATTAAATACAATATTTATTGAGTTGGCCAAGCAAATCTAGAAAATTCTTGAGGAAACTTTCAAAAATGTTCATTTGAAATTAACTTAATGGGATTCATTTTTGAAGATGCACTGATTTCTATACCAAGGTTGGCAAATTTGTGGTGAAACTCATATTGTGATATAGTATTTGCAGCATGCAAATGACTTTCCTTTCTTGAAAACATCTTGGCAATTAATACTACCAGACATACAGATATTTACAATTTGATCCAGAGAGTCAGTCCTCCTGCTTGTGAAACCATACTAGTGAAAGAATGCTATGAAGTTTTCAGCATAATAATGCTTATCAAAACCATTTATAATAGACAATATGAATAGAAACTTACTGAAGGTTCCATATAAAGAAACATTAAATCATAATAAATTCATTTGGTCCATAACACAGCATCATTTACTCCATGGTCATAATCATATGGTAACATGTAACACTGATCTAGATCAATACCCATCATATATATGACCATATATATGTATATATACTTTATATTACATATATAAAAAATTCATAAATTTGTAAATAAAATATGGTGAAGTAGTTTGAATATAGATATGTAACAAATAAGACAGAAGGAAAAAGAAAGAGAAAAAAGGAAGAAAGGAAGGGGAAGGAAGGAAAGAAACAAGGAAGGAAGATCGATTCAAGAAAATGGATGTTCTGGTTCTCTCCTTCCACCAAGTACATCCTGGGCATCGAATTCAGGTAGTTGGGCTTGGGGGCAGGAGCTTTTATGACCTAAGCAAGTGAAATTCTGTCATATATGGGAGAGGTGCTCTCTATACCCTGTCTGTCTCTGAGATGCTATTGGCAGTTGATAGCTTCTGGTGGAAGGAGAACCATCCTTCTTTGGTGATGCAGTCACTGGTAGATTTCCCATGCTTCAGCTGATGGTCCCACATGGACTTAGTGAGTTACCATGAAATTACATGAAATTGCTCTCAAAAATAAGCTTATAATGACAAAATAAAAATAAGAGTGGAAGGAAATATTTCCAAATATTAACTAGTGACAGTTAAACATTTTTTTTAGGAATTTCACATACTATTTGTTTTCCCAAATTTTCTGTGATTTCATTAGATTGCCTTTAGAATTGAAAGTGTCTAAACAATAATCTACTGTGTGTAGTTATATTCATCCTAATTATAATCCACTGCTCTTAGAAAAGGCTTCAGATGTGAGTAGGGTTGATTTAGGTGATATCATTTGAAATCATTATTTAAATCCTTTCTCAGGAGGCACTATGTTGCAGAGGGAAGGTTGCTTGATGTCAGGATATACTGAGCATGAGATCTACCTCTCTTCTAGCTTTGTTTCTTACTATGGCCCTTTCAGGATGGTGAAACTACAGGAATGATTTTTTTTCTCATAACAAAAAGAGTGCTCTTGTTGGATATAATCTCAATCTATATTATTTACAACTGTGTCACAGATATAGGCTGTATTATTTAGAAGGCATCCATATAGATAGATGTTAAGGAAGTGATTTATTCTGATAGCTTTTCAGATGAATTTTCCAGCTGTATCCTAAAGTTGAATTAGTATTTGCTTATTTGATCTGACAGCTATAATGGAAACAAGTACTGTTAGAGTCAAGGGGTGGAGACACATCCTCCTTCCTCATAACTCTTACCCGCCTCATGTTACATTACCAAGTTACATTACCAAGAGTCAGGCGTATAGGTGCTCCTTGGAACTGGAGATGTATGACCTAAAGTATGCTGTTTTTTTGAATGCTGGCAAGTACTTTTTCTATATATGATTATATTGTATTCTCATAGGAATTTGCAAGGTAGAGTTTATTATTTTCACATTACAGATCAATGTAAGACTCTTGAAGAGAGTCTTGAACAGAGCCAGGTCTGCCTTCTTCTAGTGTCCGGCTATGGTAGGTCATTATTACTTCACTCTTCCTGGTTGGCAACCTTCCAGTGGCTGTGGGGCAGATCCCCATATTGACCACTGTACACTAGCCCTTAGGTCCAATGAATGCTGTACTCACGACAGAACAAAGACAGCCACATTATAGACAAGACTTCAATGAAACTGAAGGTTCTTCTTGATTATCTCTCTGCTGATGGCTCTTTCCAGAGTGGTATTTTCAGGAAATAGCTTCTTACTAATAAGTCAAGTCTTCCTAGGGCAGAAAAATCAACACGGTAGTTTTGTACACATTGGAGTGAAAGGCTTGTCCACTTTAATTCACTTTCATTAATTTTTTTCAAATCTTCAAGTTAATATATAGATTAAGCTAAATTATTTGCCATTTAAATAGATAATGCTGTGATCTGAAATTTTATAAGGCATCTTATGGAGACAACATCTTTAATATGGTAATGAAGATAGAAGTTGAAATCATTTAACTTCATTTACAAATCATGAATATGTATTATGCTTAAATGAAAAGAAGGACTAAAACAGATATAGTGTTTGTTCAATTTGCTAAAGAGAAGACAATTTGTCAAGATTTTTTCCCCAAAACTCAAGCAATATGCAAATGTGGGAAAATCAGACCCCCATGTTAATTCCCTGGCATGATGAATATTTTTATAATCCTAATTAGTACCAGTCATTTAGTCTAGCAATTTCCCCCAATCTATCCAATTTGAAATTAAAATAGATGCCTTGATTACAAAACTCATTAGAAAAGAAGCACCCTTCTCACTAACCAGCTCATTTAAAATTCACAAACTGAATGAAGTGTGGAACACTAGTGTTGTCAATTGGCATCAGTGAAGTGAGTCTTAATTGGAAGCATTGTGAAGTATTTGTATTGCTGCATGTTTCATTGCAGTATAATATATCATTCATTAAATATAACAAAAGCAACTTTTAAATGGCTTAATTAAGTGGAGTTTGTGCTCTGGGTAATTTTTATAAAGTTGAATGTCACAATTGTTTGCATTTGAAGTACTGACGTGTATTAATGTCAGGAAGATGAGGTCTGACTGTACATTTATCACACTGATTATGTGAAGAGTGGCAGGTTTAATGTAAGAGGAGAAAATTAAATGATAGAACATTGACTTTTTATTTAAGAGTGCAGGCATGCGCATTGTCCTTGTGAGTGTTTATGAGAGAAGTCTAGAACTGCTTGATTCAAGGCAGGAGCGGAGGGGAAGGGCCTGGCAGAGGAGAAGGAATGGAATGGGAGAAGAAAATAACAGTTGGTATTCCTCTTTTTGTCATTCTTTTTTAATCAAGCAGGAAGTAGTGGGTGGAGAGAAATTTCAGCCAATACATTTTTCATGTATTCAAAAGAGCAATAGAGATGTGTGATGGAGCAGACTGGTGTTCTGTCTGAGCAAACTGTAGTGGGAGTAAGAGAGGAGGAGGAATTGACAAGACCAGAGAAATGTAAGTGGGGACTCCACAGAGGTGCTGAACTAGGACCCGAAAGGAAGGGGGTCAAGGCCAGGTTCTCGACAGAAGCATGTGTAAACTGGTTTCAACAGTGGAATTTCTGCGTGCTTAAGATACAAGCTGGTGTTCCTGTGGTGATCTCTGTGTAATCCAGATGTTAGCTGGTGCTGCATATTTATTGATTATTTCAGCACCTCATCAACAAGAATGCAGCACTTAACAGCATCACTGATTTCCACAAGAAATCCAATTTTAGCAGACAGTATTGATGTCTTACTTGTAGCCTTTTGGTATTTTCATTCCTGTGTTCTCTGACTTCTGTCTGCCAATATTTGTGTTTCTTTGGACTAAGAGGCTTCCCCAAAGCCTCTGGTTGCTAGAGCTCAACAGAATTTGGTGCATAGACACCTCAGCTCCCTCGCTCTTGTGTATGATAACTGAAATCAGGAAGGGCACAGGAACGAAGATGATAGCCAGTCTGTGTCCACCACTCGAAAGGACTTTAAGGGAACAGAGCCCGCAGAATACTTAGAAGCTTACTTTTGTCTATTATGGGGTTTGCTTGTTAAAAACTGCATTCCTTTTGCTCTTGGCATTTTATTTTTGTTATCTCTGCATTTGAAAATGCTGGCAGTTCTCAGATGTGTCAGAAGCTATAGAAAAAAATTGTTTGCTTGACCTGAATGTGTTCCAGGTCTCCTTAAAATGCATCATTAGCTTTCGGTTAGCTTGCAGCATGCAGCAAAAGCCCTCAGTTCAGCATGTAGACCATTGTAATTGGAGTTTTAACTGTCTGCCTCCTTTATCCAACTACTCAGGCAATAGGGAGAGCACCCTCCTGCTTTACAAAACGCTTTGCTGTATGTGCTTCTTTCTGAGAGTTATTCCCCTTCTCATCTACCTGGTTCTGTTTAACTTTCCAAACTCAAAGCAGAGCTTGGGGCATGGCACTGGTGGTAAAGTACTTGTTCAAGTTTGAGGACCTGAGTTCAAAATTCAGATCCTCATGTAAAAGCTAGCCACAGAGTTATTCATCTTTCCTCCCAGCTCTGGGAAGGTACGGAGAGGAGGGAATCCCTGGAGCCTGCTAACCAGGGGGCCTAACCAATCACTGAGCTCAAGGTTCAGTGGGAGACTTTATCTTAAAAAATAATGTGGAGAGTGACTCAGAAGGGAATTCAGCATCGATCTCTGGTGTCCACATAGGTACACACAAGGCACCTGAATGTGCATCTGTACATGTCCACAAAAATATGTTCACAAAACACGCGCACACACCCACCCCACCCCCGACACACACACACGATAAATAACTCAAAACCAAACCAAATAACAAACCCTCAATGTAAAAATGAGTTTCTAGAGAAAGTATTCAGTATTCCATAAACAAACATTATCTATGGAACTTTAATGAAACTTAACTCAATTTTTATAAAGAAGCTGTTTTCTTTTTAGCCTCCTTGGAAGCTTTGAATGTTATGGTTTTGAATATGAAATGTCCTGCCAGGTTTGTGTCTTAGAGCCTTGGTCCCAGCTAGTGGAGGTATTTGGGGATTCAGGGCTTCCATGGAGAAAATATACCACCAGGATATGCCCTAGAAAGATACATTGTTCGCTGTTTCTTTCTGTTTCTGTTTTCTCGACCACCATAAATTGAGCAACTCTGCCCTAACACGCCTTCCTACCATGGTGTTCTTTCTCACCACAGGCACAGAATTAATATAGCCATTGAGCATAGGTTGCGTACTCTGAAAAAATGGCTCAAAAGTCATCAAGCATTTGTCACAGCTATGAAAAATTTGACTAACACAGTTTCACACTGCCCAGTTTTTTTCAAGTACATTAGAGAAAACCAAGACTTTCTAATGTTTAGGATCCCTAAAGATTTTAAAATGCTGCTGGGCAAGAGATAAAGGTAATAATTGAAAAGCAAGAAGACACATTTTTACAAAGATTTGAAATAGAATCAAAATTAAGTAAGTCACAGGAGAGAGGGGGTGAAGGCAACTCCTGACCAAGACAAGACCCCAAAGGATGGTATTGAGCACATATTCTTATTGCCTGGAGCTAAGGGCTATGCTTAAGGTACACCCTCTTCCTGTCAAAGGAGGTGCATGTTTCCCAAAGGCACTAAGTGGTAGAGAGGAGGCCGCTGGAGGACATTTTTGCCCAGCGGTAACACACAGGGGATAATCCTTTTTTTGTGTGTATCTGTTCTTCCCTTTAGTTGATTTTCTGACATTTTGCCCCATGCCTCCCTTGGCTGCTTTGAATGCCTGAGGCAGCAGCCAGCAGTAACTGTCTAAGTAAGTTATTGAAGCAAGCTTTTTAAAATGGAGACTTTTTAATTTGAAGTGCTTGGTGGAGATACCAGGGTTGTAATCCAGAAGCTTTGTAATAGGTGGCTGGGGAATGAATGAAGGAAAGAAGATTTATTAACTTTTCTTTCTTCAAACACTGGTGTACTAATATTGGACTTGAATGTTTTCATAATTAACATACTGAAAGGTGGCACATAAATCCACTTTTCCTCTCCCTCAGCATGGATAGTCTCTTGAACCCACTGACCAGAGGAGCGAGCTAGCTAGCCCCTATGGGGAACTCTCAGGCTTCAACAGAGCATCACACTTGATGGTCTTTACTTACTGTTGGGTTTTTACAATGTCTTTTTCTTTCTGGATGCCAAAGATTCCAACTTAACAATTAGGTAAAAAGCTAACATAATTTATCTCCTTTACAGACATCACAACTTAATCATTACAATAACTGAAAATTATATCACAACATTGTTTTCTTCCCTCCTAAATCTCTTAACTCTTGGTATCAGTGTAAGAAATAGATGTTTTTAAAGTATTTTCTTTGTTACTTTTTTACTTATGTTATGTATATGATAAATGTATTGCTGGCATGTGTGTTAGTGTACCCATATTGTGCAATGCCTATGGATTTCAGAAGAAGGCATTGGGTCCCCTGGATCTGGAGTTATGGACAGTGGTCAGCTGCCATATAGGTGCTGAGAATCAAACCTGGGTTCTCTGTAAGAGCAACCAGTGCTCTTAACTGCTGAGCCATTCTTTAGCCCCATAAATAGTTGTATTAAAAAAACTCAAAGAGACCATTTTCCTCAGAATCGATATTGGTAAAATAAATAGAAAAAGAAGAAGAAAAACAGAGACCATTTCTTATTGTTGATGCACACTGTTGAGAATATCAAAAACTTATCACTCAGGGTTGTTTTGGCTATTCGGGGTCTTTTGTTTTTCCAAATGAATTTAAGAACTTTTGTTTCCAAGCCTGTGAAGAAACTCTTGGGGATTTTGATTGGGATTGCATTAAATCTATACAAGAGTTTTGGTAAAATGGACATTTTTACAATGTTAATAACCTTGCCCGGTGTGGAGCTCAGTGACCAAGTATATGTTTAGCCTGTGTGAGGCCCTGAGTTCAGTCTCAAGCAAAAGCAAAAATGAAAACCAGGAAAACTAAAACTAAATCAAGAAAGAAAAGCAGTATCCTTTGTTATGCACATACAAAGTCAAGTGTATTATACTGAGTACTTACAATATACCAGGAGCTAGAGATGCATTAATGGGCACTGATACCATCTGTTGTCATGGAAAGAGAAACATTGATTAAATATAAGTACTTAATGCAAATTGTGAGAAGTGCTACAAAAGAAGCATAAATTGTTATGAAAGTATATATCGATGGCAAGGTCTGGGCTGTCTTCAAGAATGTTCCATCAAGGGCCAGGAAGATGACTCTGCAGATGAAAGCACTTGGTGTGCAAACCTAGCAGCAGAATCTAGAAACCAGATGTGCTGGCTGCTATCTCTAATTCTAGAACTCTTTTTTTTATAATGCTTTTACTGATGTTTTGTGTATTTCGGACACCATTTCTCAGTTCAGTTTAGACATATTCCCCTTTCCTTTCCCCCACCCTACCACAGATCATGCACTCTGCCATAACTATCCTGCATCTTTCTCTCAGTCTTTTATTTATGTTTAGGAATTCACATTTTCCTCCTTTAATTATATACTCAAAATATGCATACATACTTCCACTCATATACAGTAATTACAGAGTCTGAAAATAAGTGGTGGATTGATTCTAGAGCCCATCAGGAGACCTACATTAAAACAACATAGTTGCTTTCAGATAAACAGAAATATAAGAATAATGTTGTTCAGCTTGCCTTTCATCTGGGGATTTGGTGTTAGCATCCACAAATGAGGGAGACCATTCACCCCTTTTTTTTCTGGGACTGTGTTACTTCACTAGCATAATGGCTTCAGTTCCATCCATTTACCTGCAAAGTTCATGATGTCATCTTTCTTTACTGCTGAGTAGTACTCCATTGTGTAGATGTACCACATTTTGTTACCACTTGTCAGTTGAGGGGCATTGGGGTTGGTTCCAGCTCTTCGCTACGTGAGAGAGGCTGCAATGAAAATGGATGTGCATGTATCTTTGCAGTAGATGAAATCGAGAATTCTTATGCTGATATGGGAGGCAGAAATAAAATCAGGTGGAGTTTTACAATCTCATAGAGTAGCTAGCTTGGAGTGAGTGGTAAAAACAGCAAGAGAGGTGTTGTCTCAACAAGATGGAAGGCAAGCACAGGTTACTGAAAAGTGGTACTCTGATCTTCACATGCATGCCATGCCATGTTTCTCTCTCTCTCTCTCTCCTCTCTCTCTCTCTCTCTCACACACACACACACACACACACACACACAGATATACACACAGAGTAAATAAATGAAAGTTTAAGAAGGAATGTTTAGGCTGGGCGTGGTGGCACAGACCTTCAATCCCAGCACTAGGGAGGCAGAGGCAGGCAGATCTCTGTGAGTTCAAGGCCAGCCTGGTCTGTATAGCGAGCTCCAGGTCAGCTGGGTCTAAAGGGAGACCCTGTCTCAAAAAAACTAAAAAAAAAAAAAAAAAAAAAAAAAAAAAAAAAAAAGAAGGAATGTTTAACCTAATTAAGTTGAAGAGTTATCACTTACAGTTTAACAATAATGTGTGCTTATAAACATCACTTAAAAGTAGGGTTGTTTTATGAGTTGCCTTCATGTTTGTATAAAAAACTTTACTGAGGTATAATGCACATTGAATAACTGCATAAATTAAAGTTGTATAAATTTGAGGAAATCAACATGAATGCCCCAGTAGAGTCTGATCTGAAATCAAGAGTGTGAGCAAGCTTTTCACCTCCAAAAGTCTCCTTACATTCCTTGGAACTCTTTCCTTCTACCCTTCTTTATTTCTTACCATATTCACAGAGAAAGATTTTCTTTCTATGGCTGGAGATTAGTTTACCCCTCTACATAAATGGAATTTAACAGCATGCATTCTGATTTTGTGTGCCTGTAATGTTTCTTCCTATTAAAATTATTTTTCGGATTCCTCTGTTTTGTATATATTGACAGTGTATTTTTTTTCTTGGTGGCATTACACTGTATGGCTACACTAAGTTGATTTATCTGTTCATCTGTTTGTAGATATTTGGATTGAATTCAAGATTGGGTGATAAAATGATATTACTATCCCATTAATGTGCACGTTTTATGGATATGTACTTTATTTTTCTTAGGAAAATACCGAGTGATGGATTGATTTGATCAGATACTTGTGGCAGATGCAGTTTCAACTTTTAAAGAAAATGACAGGTTTTAAAGATGTATCATATTTCACCTCTGCTAAAATGGTACCCTCACCAATATGTCACATGCTGTTCTTTGTCATCTCAGTCTTTCTAATAGATGAGTAATGGTGCCATCTTGGTGTGGTTCTCATTTGCGTTCTAATGTACTCACAATATTGGATATTTTATGCTTACTTTCTACTATATACCTTCTTTATTGAAATCTTTCCCTCTTAAAAATTGGATTGCTTATTTTACGATTGAAAGTCTTTCTATAATTTGTATAAAAATTCTTTCTGAAATAGAAATATTTTCTCTCAAATCATAGCTTGACATGCTATTTCGTGAAGAGCATCTTTCAGTGAAGAGAAGCTCATAATTTTGATAAAATCAGATTTATCAATTACTATATACTGTTACTACATGTACTATCCTATTATTGTTGTTGGAGAATTTCATGCCTGTATATAGTGTGTTTTGATCAAGTCCAACCTCAGTTTCCTCTCTCATAATAGCCCCTCTATGCCCTACCACTATTCCTTCTCAATTTCATGAGTTCTCTTTTTTAAACCCATTGAGCCCATGTAATGCTGCAGTTTGTGCATGAGATTCAGGTAATCTACTGGATCATGGGCAGCCTACCAGGAGCTGTACCCTCAAAGAAAACTGACTCTTCACTACTGTGATTCTGCTCAGTGGACATAGTGTTAAAACAACTCTTAATGACTTATTGCTGTAGCCATAGATTAGTGCATTTCTCAAACTTCATCAAAGAAGCCTTTTTATGAAGTATATGGTGATAAACACAGAGACCCACAACTGGTGGTCAACATGCAGAGAAAAAGTGGAGTGCTATGGCCTAAGTGGGACATCTGTGTCATATCCCCTCCTCCCAAGGCCCAGGGATCATTGCAGAAGAAGAGTTGCAGAGCTGGTGGATGACCACAGTGAAAGAGTATGCCCTGACACAACAGGGCACTTGCACATATGAACTGTATTTTTGATGTCCTATCTATGAAATGTTTATCTAATTAAGTGTAACTGATTTTTCCTTTTTTTTTCATTTTTACTAGGTACCATAATAAGGTGAAATTTTATGTTTAGACCCCTGATCCATTTGAATCAAATTTGTGTCTCTAGTATGAATCAAAGTTGTTTATTATCATATTTATTATTGCATATGGATATCAATTGTTTCTAACATGATTTATTGGAAAGACTATAATTTCTCCATTGAATTGCTTCTATTCTTTTGTCAAAAATCAATTGGCCATATATTTGCAGATCTATTTCTGGACTCCATTACAGTCCCTCAATCCACTTGCTTGTCTTGATACCAATGCCACCTTGCCTTGATTTCTTGGTCATTGTAGTACTTGGCATTTCATTTGAATTTGAGAATCAATTTATCAGTTCCTATCCCTACCCCCAACCCCCCTGTAATTTTTATTGAGATTGCATATATAGACTTATTTCAGAAGAATTGCCATTTGAAAAATATTGAGTTTTCTGATCCATGAACGCAGTTTATCTTCCTATTTGTTTGGGTTCCTTTCACTTTAACTCAGCAATATTTCATGTCGTCAACTTATAGATCTTGAACCTCTTTTGCCATATTTATTCCTAAATATTTAGTAAATTTGATTTTTATACTGTATTTTTTTAAATTTCTGATTTTCTTTTGTTAGTTCATAGAGCAAGTTGACAGAATAATCAATAGTGATCTAAAAGATTTAGACAACATAATCAACTATTTTGCCTAATTGATATCTCTAAAACAGTTCACCACATGAATTACAGTGCATGTTCTTCTACATTGCATACACCATTTACCAAGTTACACCACAACGTCATCAATTATGACTTAGTACAAGTATTGTAATACTTAACCTGTGAAGTGGAGCTGTTTTTGCTGGTTTCAGAAGAGTTGAAAATTACCTAATGTGCAAGAAACTGTTTTGAAGCTGTTAGAGGTATTTTGAAAGTATTCATAAGAGACAAAAATCTTTAGTACCACATTATGACTTCAATTGTCAAGAAGGTACAAACATCTGCCCTTACATCTAGTAGAAGAGGTACACATGCCTCTAGCACTAGCGTTGGTGAGCTGAGGAAGATGGCACTACCTCCCTGGCCAGCCAGCTTAGCATAAACCAGTAAGCTTCATGCCCAATGAGAGACCCAATCTCAAGGCAATAAGGAGGGGAGTGACAGAGAAAGAAGCCCAACTCCTTCTCAGGTCCCCACATGCTTGTACACAGTGTGCATACCTGTATACTCACATGCAACACACACACACACACACACACACACACACAGTTAACTCAATTTCCATACATCCTACCTGCAACTTCTTCCACCAAAATTTTCAAACTCTTGAAGCACTTACTTTTCCCTCTCAGATTTTGATATTGATGTTGGTGATTTGAATCACCAAGGTCCTATGCTTGCACAAGTGCTCTTACATACTGAACCTCCTTAATTTGGGGGCTTTGTTTTAACTTTGTTTAATTTTTTAGTAATTTCATACATTAATATTGTATTTTATAAAATTCCCATTCCTCCCAGTCTGACTCCAAACCTCTTATGCCCCCACTTCCTTGAATATATATATATATATATTTGCACTGAGTAATTTATTGATGCTGGTATGTACCTGTGTTTAGAGTTGCCTACTTGGGATTACATAGCTTTTTAGGGAAATGGAGAGAACTGATACTTCTTCCCTGACTATTCACTGATTGCCTATAGTTCTTCAACTCTTAATCCTGATGTGGGACCCTATGATATTTCCCTCATCAACCTTGGCATGTGAACTGGTTTTGTCCTTATGCAGATATTGTTAGACAATGATACTATGGGAATTTCATTGGTGTAACTTCCCACCATGTCTAGATCACACTAACTAGCAGCAGGGTTCTTGTCCCTCTAGCTCCTGCAGTCTTAACTGAAGTTTCCTAAGCCAACAGTGTAGAGTTTGCATTATAGATGTAACCCAGTGTGGAACTTTATAAACGTCTCCATCTGTGGCAGAAAGAAGCTTCTTAGAGGAGTGGTGAGGACACTTGTCGGGAATATAAGATGCTTATTTAGAACATAGTGAGATATTATTAGGTCTAGGGAAATGGCAGACTAGGTTCTTTTTCTAGTAGGTTCTTCTCTCTCCATGTGAACAGTACCACGAATGAATTCCCTCCCACTGAATGGCCCTTAAGTCCAATTATACACCTATTGATTACCCCCAAGATAAAGTAGCCACTATTGTACCAGTAGAGATAATTTGCTGGGCCAATCATTGCTGTGGTTTGTAGGCTTTACAGCTGGGTAGGACTTCCCTTGGAAGCTTGCATATTATCTTCTGATACTATGATAGCTAATCTTCGGAGGGGAATCTTGCTGGTCACTTCCAGATCTATTGCTCCATGTTCTATGTCTGAAATGTGTTGTCTTCAGGAATAAAGTCTTATCTTCAAGTTTTGGGGGCAGTCAAGGGCTGTGGCAACAACCTCTATTATTTTGAGAGCCTGTTGGACTACCCTGACCAAACCTTTCAGGGTGGTTTCCCTTGGTTGGCACTATGATTTTTATTATATAGCCTTAATCTATACACATAAACTCACATTTATATTATATGTGTATTTTTCAGTAAGCCTATTGAATACTAATTTTCCCTTTGACTTTTTATAGCACCTAAACATTATTTTGCTTTCTTTTCTCTCTCCCTTCCTTAGAAAAATGCCATATTAGCTCACAGTAAAGATATTTTCAGCAGTGCAAACAGCCCAAATAAGTTTATGAAGGTAATGACCTGTCAACTACGTATATTGCTTTTGGAATCTCAGGGGCCAAGTTGTTCTCTGAGGTCATCCTCAGGGAAGGGTCTTTGTATATTATACATAATGGGGAGGGGACTTGGCTCATTGCAAAAGGCCAAGATTATTTCACCAATAAAAGGAATCCATGAGGTATTCGATATGTGGTCAGTAAATATGTAAGTCAGGTCTGGAAAAAGAGGCTCAGTTAAGAATGTGTAATTTATTTTTTTTAATTTTTAAAAATTTTATTTTTTATGTGTATAAATGTACTGTCTGCATGTAGGTTTGTGCCCCCCTGTTGTGCAAAGCCGAGGAAGTCAGAAGAGGGTGTTGGATTCCCCTGGAACTGGAGTTAAAGACGGTTCTCGGCCACCATGTGGCTGCTGGGGATCAAACCTGGGTCGTCTGCAAGAGCAGTCGGTGCTCTTAACCGCTGAGCCATCTCTCCAGCCCCAAGAATGTGTAATTTATAAAGGATACTTTATAGATAATACTGAAGTGAGAATGAACTTCAAAGATAGAGTATTAGGCTCTGAAAATAGAATTGGATTTGGATTCAGAAGGCCCAGATTTATTAAGATGAGGTGGTGCACCCTGATAATATCAATGTTCAGGTGGCTGAAGCAGAGGGTCAGGAACCTGCCTAAAAACGGTCCTGATTCCCTGATTCTGCTATCTCAGCTTCGTTACATGGAGGCAGATGTAACTCGCTTTGTTCTCATATTCTCTCTCTCTCTCTCTCTCTCTCTCTCTCTCTCTCTCTGTCTCTCTCTCTCCCCTCTCATGTAGCCTAGGCTGGCCTAAAATTAACCATGTAGCCAATGATGAACGTAGACTTCTGCTCATCCTACATCTTACCTCCTGGGTGCTATGAGTACAGCTGTATGCTGCTGTCTTTCTTTTCTGTTCCTTTGAAAAACACCATGGCCAAGGGAACTTATATGGGAAGAGTTCATTTGACTTACAGTTACAGAAGGATAAGAGTCCATCATGGTGGGGCACTTTGTGGCAGAGGTAGCTGGGTCAGAAAGCTGAGAACTTACATCTTCAAGTGGGCACAGGAAGCAGAGAGAGGAAAACTGGGTGATACCAGGCTATTAACTATAAAATCCTGCCCCCCATTGTATCCCCCATGTATCCTTCTCTAGCAAGACCACACCTCCTAAATCTTACAGACAGCACTACCAACTGGCCTGGTATTCCAACACTTTGGAGCTTATGGGGGAAATTTTCTTATTCAAACCACCACAGCCACCATCACTGGTTTGAACCTGCTTTATTTTCTTTCTGTATAACAAAAACAACAACAAAAATCCCTATGAAATGCTTATAGATATGTTGGGAGACATTGATGTGAAAAGACACACAGCCCTGTAAATCCATTTTGTCGTTGAGATCTTTGGTTGCTATAGCTCTGCAGAATTTTGACATCAGACCTCACAGCTGACTACTAACCACTTTTCATGTTTGGCATCTCAATTTGCTGAGCTAACTCAGATTTTCCTCTCCTTTAAGGAAGTTATTCTTTTGTATCTTTTTCTCTTTTGCTGTCTTGACTTTTAACCTTTCTAAGACACCAGAATGTGCTTCCTCTTGACTGAAGTCAACTGCTAAGTTGCTGTGAGCTGTCAGTCTCCTTAGTGTCTAGTTGTTGGGACTAGGAAGTAGAAAGGTCAGAGGTCTCCGGCAGAGGAGACCGACTGGGTATCAGTTGGTTAATAGGACCATACATCACCAAGGACAGCTTCCCAGTAGAGCATCATCAGCCTTTGATTAATATGGAGTGTGGATGTCTGTGACTGACCCATTTTTGTTCATTAAGTCACAAGCTGGGGTTCTGACTACATTTGCAATTCATCATGGCCTGTGTTCTCTAATTACAGAGTTGAAGACGGCAATACTCAGATGATCCAGCTCTTTCTCTATACCCTGGGAAGATACACGGAGGCTGGGGGGGCAGTCTAATAACACATGAGTTATGACACTTGAAGCATGTTCGTGCTTCCAATGACACTGTGTGTTGCTCTTTTCAATTATATATATATATATATATATATATATATATGTACTTGTGCTCTGTTATAACACTAGCAAAAGGAAGAAAGAAAAGATGTATTTTTTTTCAAGAAAATCTTGTTTTTATTAATGTTTCTAGGTGTGAAGTAATTTTATATTTTCTTCTTGGACTATATTTTTGTGGTTTTATTTTCACAGCTGAGTTTAATCAGCTCCCTACTTTTCCTTTCCTTAATTAACTCTTACACAATGAACAGGGCATATCTGTAATGCAACTCCAAACTCTCTATATATATCAGCTCTGATCACCTGCCACAGAGCTTTGATGTATGTTCTTTCAGTTTCAGGGAGTTCATTTTCTCAGAAAGCAGACAATTCCAGGTTTAGAGAACTCTAGTTGTTAGCTAAAGGCCTTATCACATTACAAGAAAGTCTGTCTCCTTTAATCTTCTGCATATTGGAAATGGTTTCTTTTTTATTGACTACTCCATTCAACACTGTTCTGGGCTGGGATGTGTAGTTCAGTTGATAGAACACTTGGCTAGCATGCAAAGCCCTGGGTTCAGTCTCCAGCACCATGCAGACAGGATGTGTTGGTGATACCTGTCATCCCAACATTCTGGAGATAAGAAGCAGGAAGTTCAGATAAGTATTAAATTCCAGGCCAGCTTGGGACACATGTGACTCTATCTCAAAGTAGTAAGAACAATAATATTATGTATTCTTTTAATTTTTAAAATTTTATTTATTTCTGTATGTGTATGAATGTACTGTGTGCATGCAAGTTTGTGTACCCGTGTATTCTTTTAAATGCATAAATGCGTCCTCTCTCCTTTTTAATGAAAGAGCTTCAAATACTTGTCCTTTTCAGGACAAACAGCTATTGCTCCACAGAATCTCCCTGACATCCCTTGCTTTATGGCTCTACGATGTAAGGGAGAGGCAGAGGGCTCATGCCACAATACAGCAGCTATGGGCTATTCAGGCACACAGTGTGTTTGTAAAGACTAATGTTCTTTTACTCTGAGTTCAAGTCATGTGTCCACCCATCAGAGTCTAAGGCAGGACTGAGGACTTTAATGGGGGCCCTTGTCTTTCTACCCCTGGCTCCTTGTAGGAGGTTTCTGGATGGCACCCTCTGATGAGCAGGCACCCTCTTCCTCTGTGTGAATATCTCTGTCTCTTGTTTGGCCCTTGATTCTACAACTTTGTCTTTTGTTGCTGTATTTTGTTTTTTTAGTTGTTTCCAGTTGTGCACAATTCAGTGTAACAGTAATAGAAAGCTGTCTTCCTTTGGCTAAGCTTTGCTCATACAGTCTCCTGCTGAATTTAGGAATGAACAGATAAAACACAATAAAATAAAAGGTAATTGTCCAAAACCAAGAGACAGAATTTTGGTACCAATATTAAAGACATAAAAGAAAAGAGTATGAGGATAGAGGTTATATATGGAAGAATCATATGAATGCTTTGTTGTCTAATAATGTTTTAGTTGTCCATTGATTCTAAGTCTTTGGTGGTTTACTTTGTGTATATGTGTTCTATGTGCTTGTGTATAATTATTAGCTCATTTTCACATGGATTTTCCTAGTCTGATTTATCCCAAGGTGACAAAGTTGAAAAATATCTTCCCCAGGAGGTTTTCATGTGCTTATGGACAAGCCCAAGTAGTATCAAGGGTATACAAACACTTTTATATTTATCTACTAGGGAGTACTACATTCTTCATGAGGGTTGTGGAAGTTTAAATTGCATAGCTGCATGGTAGCTAGCCCAGAGTTTTCCTTTGGGTGACTGTGTTCATCTCAACCCCCCATAGAATTCACAGCTTTGATCAGAAGATAGAGTTTGCCCACACAGTGGTCAACATATTTCAATATATAATTTCATATCTCAAGTAATATTCTAAACTTTATGTTTTGTTTATTGCCAGATATTTTCTGCACAAAACACAGAGATAAATATCTTATGTTTATATATAGTTTTATACCCCATTGCCTTTCAGATTTCAAAGCCTTTAAATGATCTCAAATGGGAAGGATCATTGACTCAGCTCTTGTAAACCACTTAGGTTTTGAGTTCTCAATATGACTTTGGCATGTAGAAATTTAATTCTAACATCTGAAATTATTTAAGATTTTTGTGTTATATCTTATCTTCCAACTCCACTTAAAAATGTTCATTGAGAACTAGGGTCCCATACAATTGGTGATGTCACCTTTCTAATTTACTTATATAGACCTAAAATTAACCACATGAGGTATATTGTCATGGATGTGGAAACAATAATACCAGGGTTCAGGATAATTCCTTGTTTTCGAGGTCAGAACCAGGGACTGGCAGAGCAGAGATATTCAGGGAGCAGGAAAGGAGTCAGAGGAAAGAAAGACACACCTAACAACCAAGAGCAATCCAGGTAAAGGTAATGTTCTGGATTTTAAGGGAGGAAATGGTTCAAAGGTTGGGTAAGAACTGCTTCAGAGGTGCAAGTGCAGAGAAATTCATTTGACTTGGCAATTTTCTACAAAGAAAAGACTGTGTTTGTTGGATTCTTTGAAGCGTTCCCAGAGGGCGGGGATCAAATTACCCTGTCTTTCCTTCATCTCTGCTTGCAAATATTCATTTACCCTTGTTTAGATGGGATGATGGTTATTCAAAAGTTTTTTTTTTCAAATTAACACTTTCAAATTTCAAAATTTATGGGAAAATAAGGGATCAGGTCTAGTTCTGTATGCATTTTTGTTCAACCTGCTCTTCTGTAGTATCTACAGAACCCTTCAAGGAAGAACACTGCAAGGGAAATTCTGTTAATTAGGACAGTCAGGAGGCATTTTTCTATAAAGATAGCTTTGAAGGCAGCTGTAGAACATTGTTTTGTGAGTACATACTTCTTTGGCATTATGCTAAGTCATTCAGAAGCAGCAGTCCTGTGGGGTGGAGCAGCATTGTCCTGGTTGTCAGGGCAAGGAAACTGGGGTTTCAGAGCATCTGAGTGGCCCAAGTCTAAAGACGAGAGAATCAAAATGTCCAGGATTAAATGATGAATGAAATACACAAAGCATCAATAAAAAATGAAAATGAAAATGAAAAAAAAAATGTCCAGGATTGTTTCACTCCATAGCAAACATCTTAATTCTTCGAATCCCAGAACAGGATCAGTTTAAAGATGTTCTTGAAATTTCCCAGGATACAGGGGGGAAATGTGAGTGTCAGAATCAAAATGAGATGTCAGGATGCTTGGAATTTCCCTTTAGGCACTTCATGTGTCACGGGGTTTCCAGGCAATGGTGATTAAACTCTGGTTTTGGCCCACTGGTCTCTCCTTAGAAGTAGATAAGGGACAGCAGCCTGGGGAAGAGCCAAGTTGTGGGCCACCCTGCTGCACATGACGTTATTTTTCAATCTAGCTGGCAATGACAGGCTCAATTCTGAATCTATTCCTTCTTCCTAAAAACACATATGGATACATTTAAACCAAATATCGATTAAGGACAGACTTATGAAAGCAGCAGCATCAGACAGATGAAGAGAGAGGTTTAAGGTTTAAATCCTAAAGAATGACACAAAGTGCCCATCTTACATTAGGTACTGAGCTTGGATGGGATCACAGAATGTAGAAAGTAGTGGACATGGCTGGTACAGTGACCGCTGACCACATATTTCTCCAAATTGAATTAAACTGATTACAAAGGAACAATATTGAAAACTTGCATTTCTCAGAAACACAAGATATGCTTTACATGCACATTCAGCAGCCATGTATCTCCTGCCTACAGTCCTGGGTAGCAGAGATATAGAATATTTCCCTCATGGACTTAAGTTATACTAAACAGTGTCTGTGACAGTGAGTGTTATCTCTCAAGCCAGAAGGCCCAGACTGGACCTTGGTTATATCCCTTACCAAATGTATATTTGTGTATACTCAAGCAGATTTTTTAATACCTGTCTGAGTTTCTTCTCTTCCTTCAAAATAGGATTCACAATTGGAGCCACAAAATATGGAACATCAGACAGGGTACTCACCGTGTTTAAGGCACCATTGTAATAATTTTATTTCCATTAATTAATGTGTTATTTACAACTACCCTCCCAAGTAAGTGCTATTATCAAACCCATTTTATAGGAAGAGATATAGACATGGACAACCTCATGCAGCTGGCTAGTGGTGACACTGGGCACCAAACCCAGACAGCTGGAATCTAGTATTAAGAGTCTCCATCTTTATTACAATTACTAATGATGGCATTGATCTCAAAGTTTCACTGTGATAAATAAATCATTTACTAAATTACGATCTTAGTTCTTGCCTTGCATGGAGCTCACCAACTGTTAGCCTATGCTATTTGGAGCTTAAGAGCATTAGAGATAGACACACTGTTCTTCTTATTAGTGGAAAATAGCAAACTAGGGAAGAAATTTGACTGCAGTGTCAGACATGACCTTTGAGTCCTGCGCTTTTCTGACTTGGCCATGCCACTTGCATTCTCTGCCTTGTTTCCTTATCTGTAAGGTGGGGGTTGAGCTAGAAAGTCCCTGGGCTGTTTCCTTTTCCATAGTCTCTGACTCTGAGATAAATGGGACCTGATTTGCATTGCACAATTATAAGTCGTGTATAAATATTAGCTTATGCAACTGGTTAATCACTTAATGTCAGATAAACGTGCAGATAGAGAGCAGTGTTTAATATGTTTATATAAACTGTACACACCTTTTTGTCATTAATTGTACTTTGCCAGCACCATAGCGAGAGTGTGTTTAGGCAGAGAACTTACAGTGGACTGTGGTATCCTTTACTGTATGTTGGCCTGGCTGTGATTTATACTGTGTGTTCCCTTCCATGCACTTGGGAACTGGCGATTCAGAAAATGTTTACTCAAACAGTGCCTCAGAATCACAGGCTCATGAAGCATTGTCTTTGTTCGGAGGCGGGCCGAGCTCCCAGTGGGTGCGTCATTTTTCTTCTGGTCAGGGGAGAATGCTGGGGATGACCATGAGTTTCCCCTCATGCCAACACACCCCTCCTCCTTTTCTTTAAGTTTTACCACAGGAGATTTAGGACAGTTTCAGGGAAGTTATAGGAAATAGCTCAGGTGTGATAAAGATTCTCTAGGTTTTTGTTCCACTGAATTTTTATGGGACTGTGGATGGCTATAAACATCAGAGCAGGCACAGTGCAGCTGTCTGCCTGATGGAATGGACTGTGCCAGAAGCCAGGAGGACAGAGGCCACAGTCGATGGCTCCGAGAAGGGTTACCTGTGAGTTGCATGCTGCTCGGAAGCCATCCATGGTTCTGCCACACATTTCTGACATCTCCAGAAAGCAAAGATCCCTGGACAGTGTTCTTACACTGCTTCCAGCTCTTCTGTTACTGCCTTTGTGATCTTAACTTGGCTCGTGGTTATAAATAGCACTTATTTTTCCTAGTTATCAATTCATATTTATGCCAGACATGTACACCAAACTGCCTGATACCTTTATATATAACTGCTCGATATTGTTATATGAACATTCTTATACATCCATTTTAAAAGGAAAAATCCAATTTTTCTTCATTCTCTCAAATAAATTTACTCCTCTCACAAGTAATTATTGTATGTTTTCTGGAAAAATAGGGTCTTGGTTATGCTCTTAAACCACATCTGAGAGCCCGCTATTTTCATTCCCTTCTAACTATGCGTGCCTGGTCCAGGCACAGCACCACCACTCCTCTTCCTCTTTGTCCACTTGCCATAAGCTCTCCATGCCGTAGACATCTAGTTCACTAAAATGCAAGTTGTATGTCTTTGCTCCATGGATCTCCAATAGATGACTTCTCACTTAGAGCAGAACTGAGGCTTCCAAACTGCCAGTTTTTTCCCATATCTCCCCTGCCGTGTCCTGATTCATTTCCTATCACTCTCTGGCTCAGTCCCAGTCAAACAGAGAGGACTACCATGGAGACAGAGGGCAGGTGCACTGTCTCCTCAGGGTTCAACTCATGAAAAATGTCATAGTTTTTCTTTCCTTCTCTCTCATTCAGTCTTATTGGCCATGGGAACAAGGCACATCATGAAATCCATAATGTAATTAATCTGTAAGAGTAAACTAGATGAGAGAATGAGACTGTTGAGATTGCCATGGATACAAGAAGGCAGACCAATTCTTGGGTTTTACTTGTGACATTTTGGAAAATACAGATTTTTGTAGGGGTGGAGCTGTGAGAGTGCATGCCCACAGTTCTTGGGATAATCTGACTACTCTTTGCTGAAGGTCAGAACATGTTCACATGAAAGAATACATCTTCAACATGAGCCTTGGCAAGTGTAAAAGTCCCAAATTTTAACTGACCCTTACAAATCCTGCACAAGAATGAAACTTCTGCCCCTTCTTTGTTCTGGGAGCCACATGGTCTCTCTTTGCATCAGTGCTGTCTCCATTCAGCTCAGGCAGAAGGCAGCTAGAGCTGAAGCCTCACACCCCACACAAGCTTTTCCTGTGTTCCTACTTAGAGCTTGGGTTCATCTCTGTTTGCAGGCTCAGATGCTCTCACTCTGGTACGCACTGGTGTCCAAGCCGCTCACGCCCTCCTGTTGGTTCTAAACATAGTCTTGCCTTAGTCCCCTTTTTTGTACCTCATTTTGGAGGCAAATTATCCATTTGGCTGGAGTTCAAACTGACTTTGAGTGTCTGCTCAAATCCCTTCATTGTTGAAATCCCTTCCCTCACACCCTGGGGAAAAGTCAGTGTCTTAGGGTTGGAGAGATGGCTCATTGGCTAAAAACACAGGCTGTTCTTACAGAGGACCTCAGTTCAGTTCCCAGCAGCCACATGTGGTATCTAACAACCATCTATAACTCTAGTTTCAGGGGACCTTACACACTCTTTGGGCCTTCACAGACATTGCATGACATGTGTGCACTCACATACATGCAGGCGATACACTCATGCACATAAATAAAAAGTAATAAAATGTTTAAAAGCTAGCATATTCGTCTCCACTCCTTCTCTGCCTTACCCTGATTTATTTCATTTTTATTTATAAAAATGTACCACTGTTTGCTGTATTAGATCTTATCTGTATTTCTAATTAGAATTAAAGTAGTGGAGAAGCCAGGACCTGTTCTCCACTGCCCCATGTTCCATAGGACAGATACCTCAGATTTACCTGGTAACTGACAGGATGATCCAATCACATAAAATCATATGAGACTTTATTTCCTCTAGATATATTTACTGATCACTTGGAATTTTAAGGAATTGTTCAATTACTATTTACTAAGAATCTACTTTCTCAGTAGTATTGTGTTGAGTGTTATACAAAGAAATATGTAACATACTGTCTGGTTTCAAGGATCTTTATGAGCTAGTAGAGATAAAGATACACACTTACACATACATGCACACTAATTAACACAAAGGTAATTAATGTAAGCAGTAAGAATATCAGTAGCTGCACTAAATTCTTACATTCAGTATTGCATGGAGTCCTATCTAACACTCTGAGAAAAAAAAAAAACTATTGTTGTTTCTGCCTCTTTTTTTTTTTACCCTTGGAGAAACAAGGAATGGATGAGTAGTCTAGAGAGCAGACCTAATTTTTCCAAGGTGAGTGTGAGTTTGTGAGGTTGGATCAGTGAGAGAAGAAGCAGATAGAGAATTTGAGCTACCCACTTGACACTCAGGGTCATAATTATAGAGCACAGTTTCATGCTTTCAAAAAAAAAAAAGATTCAGGCTGCAAGGTCAGTTCATAGCATGAACAATTGTCAAGATGATTATTTGTTGTCTGTATATTTATTTATAGGACTGTTGTTACCAGATACCGGGTAGAGTCCCTTATGCTGCACACAGGATGGTGAGCACACCTAGGTGTAGCCTGACTTCAAGGAACTCAGAAAGTACAAAGACAGAAACATGAAATCAGGACTTTGGCTGGACATCCAGAACTATGGGGATAGCCTTCCCAGGAAGAAATCTGTTAGGACAGGAAGGGTTTGATTTATCATACAGAAAGAAGGGTTTATGGCTGATCTAAAAGTTTGGAACCTTCTTTGTGTAGCTGGAGAGTAACTAGAAGGACAGACAAAGCTTTGGGTAGAATATGATTCTGATTGCATATTTTGGTTTTGTTTAACACATTCTCAGTAAGCAATATATCTTTGAGAAAACTTTTTGGTATCTACCAAGAGTGCATTTCACATGACTGTGACCAACAGCGGGAAAGGTGTTTTGTCTCTGTGAATTCCTGGGACCCAGCACATGGTATAAATGCTTATCCAGTGGTCAGTTCTTAGAGATGTTTACTTCACTGATATTTCTAGAAACTCTCCACAATGGTATCTCCTCACTGACCTTTAACAGTGTCTAAGGAAATAGAATCAAACCTAGCTACATTTGAAGACTACACCATGATTCTGAATGCAGTTGTCATTGTAATGTGGCTCTAAGTTATCCCTTGCTGTCTGCCTGTGCTGTCATGGAACAATTCATACTTTAATGCTTGACACAGACATGATGAACTATGTTCTCTGCATACTGACTGCTGCCCTCCCAAATGATAAAGGTCATTTTGAGAAAGTAGGATTGAGTTGTTTTGACTGCATGTTTTTGGTCCTCTCTCACTTAATCCTAAAAAGGAGTGAGGGATATAGATGCACACTGTGTCAGAGTCTCAGATCAAGTGTGTATTATCATGCAGTTACATGCTAGGCATTGGGTTAAGTGGTTTCCTATGCATCGTCTCTTTGGTATCACAATAGCCCAGTCCATTTGGTTTTGTTTGTTTCCTAAGTAAAGAACTAAAACTTACCACAGAGAGATCAATGACTTTAGCCATTATAAGAAGTTACTAAGTGTCGGGGCCAAAGGAAAAACTAAAATTTTTGGAAAAATTCTGAAGAACTTAAATTATGAAAGTCAGAGAAGTATAATTTTAATGATCTTACCAATAAATTTACTTTGTATTATTGGGTCTGAACTTACTTTCAGTGTTGTTGTGTCTAAGTTGTAAATAAAGGCTGACCTGCATGCAAACCGAGATTCACATTGGGTTCCTGTCTTTAAGAAGATTATAATTTAGATGAAGAAATTACATTTTACCTTAGAAATATAGGGATGTTTATTTAGGAAGAAGGAAAGTCTGCAGCTCTAGTTGGATGCTACATTGCATCCAAATTGCATGGCTCTGTATTGGGAAAGCTTGGCAGAGAATGTGGGGAGATGAGACAGTTTATTCAAATCATTAGTTAGTGACTCACTGTTTTTTCTGTCTGATATTTTTATGATAATTTTTTTAGTTAAGTAATTTTGGGGGAAAACAGAAATAATAATCAAAGGGAAGGCCAAATTTTCTTTGCAACAGATCAAAACTCTGACCAGGAATGAAATTGACCACCCTTCCTCATGACCGCCCTCCCTGATGACCACCCTTCCTCATGACCACCCTCCCTGATGACCACCCTTCCTCATGACCACCCTCCCTGATGACCACCCTTCCTCATGACCGCCCTCCCTGATGACCACCCTTCCTCATGACCGCCCTCCCTGATGACCACCCTTCCTCATGACCGCCCTCCCTGATGACCACCCTTCCTCATGACCGCCCTCCCTGATGACCACCCTTCCTCATGACCGCCCTCCCTGATGACCACCCTTCCTCATGACCGCCCTCCCTGATGACCACCCTTCCTCATGACCGCCCTCCCTGATGACCACCCTTCCTCATGACCGCCCTCCCTGATGACCACCGTTCCTCATGACCGCCCTCCCTGACGACCACCCTTCCTCATGACCGCCCTCCCTGATGTCCACCCTTCCTCATGACCGCCCTCCCTGATGACCACCGTTCCTCATGACCGCCCTCCCTGATGACCACCCTTCCTCATGACCACCCTCCCTGATGACCACCCTTCCTCATGACCGCCCTCCCTGATGACCACCGTTCCTCATGACTGCCCTCCCTGACGACCATGGAGCAGAATGGCTTTGCTCATTTCTCACTTAATGGAAGCAACTGGAGGCTATTGGAACTTAATAATTGAAGAGTGTTGAAATACCCCCTTTTTACTGATGAGACAAAACACCAGAAGTGGTTCCAAAATTTGTCCCAAGTCAATCATATACTATGGTATAGTCAGAGCAGACACCTGACCACCAGGTCTGGGATGGTGGAACTAGCACACTCTGTGGTCTCAGAGTTGTCACCAAGCTCATCTCTGCTACTTTCTGTCACCATGCCTCCCTCATTTATGCCCTGAATCTTCATTTCTAAATCGGAGGGAGTATAACAATACACTACAAGCCCCTAAGAGGAACCCATGAAGAAACTGTGTAAACTGTAAGAGACCATGAAAGGCAGGGACTGTCAATATTCCTGCTTCCCCTTTTGAAGGCCTTGGAACATTTCAAGTACCGGCCTTCCTCTCTCTGCTTCTATATGTCTTCTGGAAGTGAAGGATGCTTTATGAGTTAGAAAGCGATGTGGAGCCAGAGAATCCAGGAGGAAATCAGAACTGGTTTTTGAGACTAGACTTACTCAAATAGACAGAAGGCTTTTCATGATATTTTACCATGAACCAAAATAACCTAGAAGATTATGTGCTCCTTACAAACTCAAAAGATCAGGGAACTGTAGCTTTAAGTTGCACTGTAGCTATTATGTGAGCTTCCACTGCAATGCCCCAGCTACTCTTGCATTTAATAAACATGAGGAATTGCACTGTAATAGCAACCAATGCACCCAGACACACACTTTAATTAAAGGAATACATCACACAATAAAGTGCATTTAAATGAAAAATCTTTCCATTGGAAGTACAGATTCTCCTCTTTCTTTTTTTCCTTTCCATGGTACTTTCCTGATGTTTCTCATGTTCAAACACTTGTAAGAGAAAAAAGGGCTGTGATAAGAATCTCCAGGGAGATAGTGGTGGTTATGATGGCCTCCACCCACGTGGAGTATTAGCCAGACCTCATAGCGACCAGTGACTTAAACAACATATAATGAGTCCACGAAGTGAGGCTGATGAATGTGGCTGATGCAAGATATGCTATCTGAGGACTTCTTAGTCAGGAGAAGGGATGACTGTGGGGAGACAGGCAAAATAAATCCACATATTTCTGGACTGACATTCCATTTTTTCAGTGTCCAGCTTGATAACCATATGTAAAGACTGACTACATGTGTTCTTGGGAGAGGAGACAGGCTTAAAGAGCCTCCTATTATGCTTGCTAAGATCTTTTATCCTTAGAATTTTATTGAAAACGCATTTCTGCATAATAAAACATATTCATTTAAAATGCACAGCTTAGTAAATTTTGACTGTCATAAGCACCTGTAAAGCCAACATGGAGATGTAAAATATTTCCATCACTTTGCCAAAGATTTTTTGTGCTTCTTTGTGTCTGCCACTCCCCTACCTTAGGCTTCAGACTAATGCCAACTTCTTTTGAACTATGGAACAATTTTCATTTTCTACAAGTGAAATCAGATGATTTACATTTCTTTTTTTCTGTCTGTGTTCTTTCACTATACACAGTGGTACCCAGACTGCTCATGCTTCACTGCACATCACCAGTGCACTTCTTTCAATGCTGGAGCTGGCTGGGGTGTTTTAAAGTAAAGGTAATTCTTATTTCCATGGTGCAATCCCTGCCACTTGTTTGGTGCCTGAGAAATCGATGCATATCAGAGCGCACTGATTTGCTGCCAAATCTTAGGCACTTGGGACCTGTTCTAGGAGTCAACAGTGCTGATCAACATTTCCCAGTCCAGGCTGAACAATAAGAGACTGGGGCTGACCTATTTCTGCTCTCCAGTTACTCCCTCTCTCCTTCCATCCCTCTCCTTCTCCCTTGACCCTTCTCTCTTTCCTCTGTGTTATGTACACATGAATCCATGTGTGTGGAGGCCAGAGGCTGATGTTGGGTATCTTCCTCAATTGCTCTTCATCTTAGCTTATGTCACATGGTCGCTCACTGTGGAGCTCACCATTACAGCAAGAATA
>VZQC01013830.1:1485782-1588024 GCA_009823505.1 Rhizomys pruinosus
TTTATTTATTTTTTGTATGTGTATGAATGTACTGTCTGCATGTAGGTTTCTGCACCCTTGTTGTGCAATGCCTCAGAGGTCAGAATTGGGTCTCCGATTCCCCTGGAACTGGAGTTCTCCTGGAATTGGAGTTACAGACAGTTCTTAGCTGCCATGTGGGTGCTGGGGATCGAACCCGGGTCCTCTGCAAGAGCAGTCAGTGCTCTTAACCACTAGGCTATCTCTCCAGCCCTGACACCAATTGTTTACAAACTAAAAACAAAACAAAACAAAAACAGTACAAATGAATAAGCAAGAAAACCCACCCTTATGAAACCAGGAGAGGGTACTTAATATTTAAAAAAATTTAAAGCAAAAATCAATTGGATTTTTATTTTCCAATAACAATGAATTAGAAAGCATAATTGAAATTATTTCTTGCCGAGTGTGGTGGCACACGCCTTTAATCCCAGCACTCTGGAGGCAGAGGCAAGGGTGATTTCAAGGCCAGCCTGGTCTACAGAGTGAGCTCCAGGTGAGCTGGGACTAAAAGGGAGACCCTGTCTCAAAAATACCAAAAAAATTATTCTTATTCCAGCACCCAACATAAACAGATAAACCAAAAGTTATTGAAGAACTTTGTGGAGAAAAGCTTAAATTTTTATTAAAGGTACTCAAGAACACCAAAGTGAATGGAGAAATTCATCAGATGTATTTATTGGAATTCTTAATAGCATAAAACATCAGTTCTCTGTAGGCTGCTCTGCTTCAATACAGTTCATTCACAATGGCAGCCAGGGACATATCAAGCTGAGTTTCTAGTATCTGTATATAGAAAAGATGCAAGGACAAGTCAGAATCACTTCAAGTAGAATAAAGCTTGTATTTGGAGGCTGTGTTAGACAATCAAAACCAAAAATATAGTTTTATTCTATTCTTTCATTCAGTTTGTCTACATTTATGCAGATAAATGCAAGGAACAAAGACATGGGGTTATTGACTAGTAGAGAATAGATGGTCCAGAATAGGTTTGTGGAAAACAGAGATGACAACTTGATAGATAAAAGTTAGCATAGCAAAACTGTAGGCAGAATATGGATGGCTTAGTTATCAAGCTGGGACAATGAATCATGCATAAGGAAGAAGTAATTTTGGAGCTGAACTTTTCTAATATACACACAAAATAAAATTACAGGTGTATTTAAGACTTAACTGTGTAACACAAATATTAACCTTTAAGAAAAAATTTGGAAGCTATGCTTCTTGTCTTTTGACAAGGAAAGATTTTTCTCTACTCAGATGTAAAGAATACTAATCATAAATAAATTATATTCATGTCCATAATAATGAAGAATGAAGTTGTTCATTCACAGATGATACCAGTGATATCTGAGAGGGGTAAGCCACACACTTGGACAAGAACACATCCTCAGGGAAGGATAGGATATGTGATATACAAATAAAGAATTAAAAAAATTTTTTTTTATTTTTTGGGGGGTCTTTTTGAGACAGGGTCTCCCTGTAGCCCCAGCTGTCCTGGAACTCACTGTGTAGACCAGGCTGGCCTTGAACTTACAAAGATCCACCTGCCTCTGCCTCCCAAGTGCTAGGATTAAAGGCGTGTGCCACCATGAAAGACTTTTATTTTAAAGGTGTGATGCAGGGTAGGTGGACAAGACTTCAGGGCAAGGACCCACACCTAGGCACATTTGGGGACAGAAATTAGACTCTATAGACCTTGAAAAATAATAAATAAAATAAAGTTATTTGGGGAAAGTGCACAGTAAGGAGGGGGTGAATAGGAGAGGAAATGAGAGATGTCTGAATACGATCAAAGTACATTGCATGAAGTTCTCAAAGAATCAAGAAAATACTATTTAAATTAAAAAAGAAAGAACTGCATAAGCAAAGCAAGAAAATAATTGTCAAAATGAATGAAAATCATCACATTTCAGAGGAAATGTTAATGAGAAATCTGTGATCTCATTATGTTACATTAATCAAAATTTCTATTTTGAAAACTAATCCTCAATGTTGTCCTATTAGTATTGGGGGAGTTGCTTAGTTCATGAAGATGGAACTCTCATGAAAGTGTTTGTCATCTTTATATGAACTCACAGAGATCAAAAGTTCCCCATCCCAATATATGAAGACATAAATGAAGGTACCTTTCGTTATTCAAAAAGATACACAGCAGACATGAAACCCCTAAGCCTTGAACTTTTTAACCTCTAGAACTATGAAAAATAAATTTGTTGTTTATAAGCTATACAGTTTGTGACATTTTATTGCATCTACTCAAATAGACTTAAATGTACTTGAGGAAATGCTCAACCTCATTAGCAAGTGAATGCTATAGAAATTAAGGCCATATATATTTATATCTATCTATCTATCTATCTATCTATCTATCTATCTATCTATCTATCTATCTATGTAGTAAGATACCATTTCTTCTTGGCCAGGTTGGCAGAATTAGGAGCATTATAGAATGGGTATGGCTGAAGTCAATGAGAGCCTTTGTATGCCTTGGAAACAGCATAAAATTGGACAATCGCTTTTAGAATCAAGCTGGCATGGGGGTTGAGAGAGTGGTTAAGAACATTTGCTGCAAGTTTGGTTCCCAGCACCCACATGGTGGCTAACAACCACCCATAATTCCAGTTCCAGAGGAATCTTAATGCTTTCTTCTAACATCCATGGGCACTGTGCTGGATAGCTTTAGTGTCAACTTGACACACCTGGGTTGAGGGAGCCTCAATTGGGGAATTGGCTCCATTGGATTGGCCTGTGGCCACATCTGTGGAGTATTGTCTTGATGGTCGAGCAGTGTGGGAGGGCCTAGCCCACAATGAGTGGTGCCACCCTGGGCAGGTTGTTGTGTACCGTATAAGAAGGTGGGCTGGGCATGAGCCAGAGGAGCAAGCCAGTGAACAGCATTCCTCCATGGCCTGTGCTTCAGCTCCTGCCTCCAGGTTCCTGCCCTGAGTTCCTGCCTTGGGCTCCCTGAGTGATGAACTGTGACCCAGGAGATGTAAGCTGAATAAACCCTTTCCTCCCCAAGTTGGTGTTGTCGGTCAGTAGTGTGTTTGTCACAGCTAATGGAAGATCAAACTAGAAACAGGCACTTTAATACATGACTTTATCTGCAGGTAGGCAATATATTCATACACATAAAGGGAAAAAAAAAAGAAATAAAGACTGGAAGTGAACTTTGATGCAAATAAGGCCAAATTTCCATGATTTACCAATATCTTTGGATTTGGTGTGGTGGTGCACACCTTTATCCTAGCACTCGGAAGGCAGAAGGCAGGCAGATCTCTGTGAGTCAGGCTACCAGTCGCTCTACAATAGGTGAGCTGCCGGCCAAGCTGGGGGCTACAAGGGGAGACCCTTCCTGCCAAAAAAGAAAAAAAAAAAAAAAAAGACCAACAATAATTGTCTTGGCTATGTAGGACTTTAGGGAAACACTTGTCAGAAAACATATACATGGGTGCCCACACATAATTATTTGTTTGAGCAAAATGCTGAAGATAATTCAAATATCCCGTGATAGGAGAATGGATGAGACATAACATATTGACACAATAGGATGCTATTCAACCATGAAAATCAATAAACTAACATTGCACTGGAGAACATAGATAAAGCTTAGAAAAATAATCCTAGATATAAAATAATAACATTAAAACGGTTTATACGAGCAGCAGTGTCGACTTCTAATAAATAGAGAACACGACAGTTCTGAATCATTTTGCATTTCTAAATGCAGACAAAGCTTGTTATGTTTGTATTTTTTTAGTCTTTTTTATTTTTTTTACTTATTCTGATTATGTGTATGAATGTACTGGTCTGCAATGCAAGTTTGTGCCCCGTGTCGCGCATGCCGTGGAGGTCAGAGAGGGGTGGATTCCCCTGTGATGAGTTCCTCCTGGAATCGGAAGTTTTCAGACTGTTTCGCGCCATGTGGTCTGGGAGATCGAACCCGGGCTCGCTCTGTAAAGAGCGGTCGGCATCTCTAAACCGATAGGCCTATTCAATACTCCAGCCCTGGTTGTTATGTTTAAAGCAAGGGGAAAATAAATCCCAAATTCTGATGCATGCTTACCCTTTGGGTCTAAGGGGAATCAGAAAGAGCTACCATGGAAGAAACAAAGTTCAAGTTCTTAACTTTTGTTAGTGGCATTGTAATACAGAATTCGTGTTCCCTTTATTGAGAGGGAGCGCAAATGACATTTCTTTTTCCATTCGGTGTGGCACAGTGTAGACCAAAGTTGAGTGCCAAGTTCATTCCATGCTCAGTAAATAAAGAATGAAGAATTCAGGTTTGCCAATCAACTTCTCAACTCATTGGGGTTGGTATATGTGTCATAGGTATGGGGTAAAAGAAGTAGGAGATAGACTGATAATGGGGAGGAGTCGTCATCTCAATCATATTCATGAGCAGAGAATCTTTTGGCAGTTTGGGTACTAGTAATTTATTCTCCTTTTGTGGTTGGTAGTTATGACTCTTGTTATGGGTGGGAATAGGGAGGTATTCAGGGAGGAATGGAGATATGGGTGTCACAGGGATGGGAATACATTATGTTGGGGGGTCCATTAGAAGTTCTCTAGGGCAAGGTGTCTTTAATATATTGGATTCTAACCTGAAGACTATTGAGCCTCATATTAAGGATTTGAGATCAGGGTGGGGCAAGACTTCAACCAGATGTAAATATTTATACTAGATAAGAGAACCACTATTATTCCTTAAGTTACTTTTTCTTTTTTAAGTTTTTTCTTAGTTTTGAGACCATCATAGGAGTACATAATGAAAGATTATCCTATTTACCCCCTATTTCCCTGGCCGACTCCCCCGCAACCCCCACAACATGCTCCCCTCCCAACTTCTTGCATTTTTTGATAACCCACTAAGTTCAGGTGATGCTGCCAACATGTGCTTGTGTGTGGGGGTCCATCCAGTGGAGCATTGGAAACCTACCAGTAGCTACATTCTCAAAAAGAAGGATTCTCCCTTCATCAATAATTATCCATGCCAATAACTCCTCAGTAAGGAGTGGGTCCTGGAGATCATCTACTCCATCTATACCACGATTTTGGCTGGCTTAATCTTGTCTAAGTCCTGTTCAGGTAACGGTAACCATAGCTACTGTGAGTTCCTGTGGTAACCATGTCATACCCAGAAGACAACATTTCATAGTGCTCCTCTTCCTCCTCCAGCTCTTGCGTTCCTTTAGCCTTCTCTTCTGCAATGTTCCCTGAGATTTGGCGATATTAGGGTTAATGTAGATGTCTCTTCAGGGCTGAGCTCTCAGTCTCTTTTTCTCCTCACTTTAACCAGTTATGAATCTTTTCTCCTCACTTTAACCAGTTATGAATCTTTCCAGTAACTGTCATCCACTGCAGAAAGAAGTTTCCCTGAGTGAGCTTGAGAGCAGACCAGGTCTATGGTTATAATCATAAACATTTAAACAGCATGACCATTTGGCTACCCTAGGGCTTATAACCTTCCCTATCATGAGATTTTGATTAGGATAAAAGTATTTCTTTTGTGTGGACTTAATTGTTGTAACTCAGTTATTTTATCTAATACATGTTGCAATTATTGAGTATATATTATATCAACATAAAGTATTGTAGGGGTTTTCAAAAACCTGAAATGTAATATTGAGATAATCTATAGACCTAGGGGCTCAGCCCCACGTTTGTTGTCTAATAATTAAACAGAAAGCAATTATTATGGAATCATAACTACTTTTTCAAATAGCAATGATTGTTTGTGCTCCCTCTTATAAGAGTGATTATTATAGAAAATGAAGGGTGCTATCCTGTGGGGTGGAAAGTAGCTGCTGGCTACAGACAGCATTACACAAATGTGCCATCCCAATCTCCTGTATCCTGGGCAAAGTTTGCTTTCTCTGCCTATTTATTCATGGGGACTCGATTGCTGGCCTGCTCTAAATGTTCTTTCAAGCTCCAAAAAAAATTAAAGTAGTTTCCTAAAACAACATATGCTATATTATTAATCTTGAAAATTGCCATGAGGTAAAGATGTCTTTAACCTGATATGCCTCTTGGAATCAGGAGACCAACATTCTCACTGGGAAGACAGGACATTTAACTGTGACTTTGATGCACAGGAAATTTTATTATATCTCATTTAAAGATTATTTTGCTTTTTCTCCCATGTTAGTAATATTTTATGCTGCCACTTTGGGTAATTACGAAGGCTAATTGTTGTTCTAATGAAGATGCTTTCCCCTTTTTAGAAGGAGCCATCTGCTTCTGTGACTAGACTCTATGTGCAAAGGCTGTGCAGTAATGATGTGTGGGGCTGTAGTGGGAGTCCAACACGGTTGTAGTGGCCATGGTAAAAGCTCTCTCCATTAGAATGGCAGTTCTACTGAACTGATTCAAAGGAACCCAAGAGGCAACCAAAGATAGGAAACTGGTTTTTCACTTCCAGCTGTTGTCATACCAATAGTGAGTCTGCTTCATGGACTCAGGGATATGGAAGAACATTGGTTAGTTGCAAAGTCTGGTGAGATCAGCCTATCTTCAGTGTTTGGCAGCTGTATAAAATGTGGTTAGAGACTGCTGAATTATACAGTGGAGTCTAAAAAAGTAGGGAGGCATGAACAATAGCTCTATGGTTCCAACTATTATTATTATTATTATTGCTATTATTATTACTAGGAAGAAAATACTGGCATGATAATGTGAGTTCTAGTGTGTAAGTGATGGAAACCCAAGTTAGGTTGGTGTAAACTACAGATGAATTGTTAGGCTAAAATGGCCATGACATCCAGGGAAAGATGTGACTTACTAGAGCCAGGGGGTGTGTGAGAGCTCAGATTACACCAATGAGGTTCTCGTTACATCTTGCAGTATTTTGCATCCTTTTTGTAGAGTTGTTCTTGATCCTAGGAATGATTGATGTCCTCAACTTCAGACATTTATCCTGGTCTCTTAGCAATCCCAGAGGAAAAAGGGCCCCTTCTTGCAATATGCCATAAGTAGTTGCCTCCTATTGCCACTCATTGTGTCAGGTGACCACCTTAGACTACCCACTGAGCTCACTGTACTTAGCTTAGACCTGAATTATAAACTGATCCAATCCTACACCACTGGAGTACTGGCCCAGGGGTAACTAGGTGTTTCCCAAAGATGTAAAAATGGACACCATGTGTAGAAATGTGAACATCTTTTTGTCATTTCTAAAGATGAAAAATGTCAATTCTGCTTTTTCTCCAATGAAACTTTAAAGATATGACATGTAATATATATATATATATATATGTGTGTATATATAATATTATATATATGGGCATAATATACAGAAATGAATCAATACTGAATCAATAAGATGGAATTTAATTGAGTTCCTCAGAAGTGTCTGGAAGAGTCCATAGTATCACCTTCAAATATTCCCTTGAAATGTTATAATTATATATGTTGAAGTTTTCTCTCTTCCAAGCTAGGTTTGTAGGGAACCAACAGGGATGTTAAAGAAGTCTCCCTGTCATTTGCCAACTCCATCCTGATGTGTTTCTTACCTTCCCTCTGTGTACCCATCATCCATTCATTCTTGCTATTCCCCAGCTTGCTGTTTCTCCCTGTTCCTTCTCCCTCATGTTGACATCATTCTAGATTGCTGTCCTATCATTGTCTCAACCTTTATCCATCCATTTGCTACTCTGATGGCTTTTGCCTTTTGTCCTTACTTGAAAACACGTGTGGTTACTTTCTAATTCCTCAAATGATCCACCCTGTCTCTTTCTTTTAAACTTCCTATGATACTGAAACCACGTTGATTCTGACAGATCTGGTCATTCTTTGGAAGTCATTTCTACTCTTTCCACATATTATAGATATCAAAGCAGAAGAAAAGATTAAAGTGATTGCTTAATGTCCTGAAGTTTGTAGATTTTCACATAACAAGTATGTAATTCCCATACAGAAGAATCGCGGGCAGTTCTTTTGCTCATGATCTAGGTTAGCATGCGATGCTGTCAGTCTTGACCCTGCTGCTGTGTCCACTTCTGTTAACATTCTTCATATTCTATGAAGCTTTGAATTACGTTCTTTAGTAACAATTAGCTGTTCTTTCCACTTCTTCTCTTTCTGTTTCAACTCTCATACTAATGTTCTTTATGACTAATTGCCACCTTTCCAAGGAGCTTCTTCAGTCACCCAGAAAATTTTATTTTAATCATTTTTGCGCTGTTGTAATAATATCTGAGGTTAGGTAAATCTTTACTTTTATTGTTTTTTTTTTTTTGTTGTTTTCATGTTTTGACAGAGTCTTCCTAGTCCTAGCCCACCTGGAAGTCACTATGTGGGCCAACCTGGCTTTGATCTCACAGAGATCTGTCTGCCTCTGCTTCCTGAGGGCTGTGCTACCACTCACAACATGATAAATTTATTTTTTAAGTATTTATTATTTATTTATTTACTTATTTGTGTGTGTGCACACTTGTACATACATGTGAACATCAGAGGACAACTTTCAGGACTTAGTTCCCTCCTTATAGAGATCAAACTCAGGCTCGGCAGCAAATGCCTTTACAATTTGAGCCATCTTATTGGTCCAGAGGTTGTGTAATTTACTGTGAGCAGCTGTTTATTGACTTATAATTCTAGTAGTTAGAAAGTCTGAAATGTTGGAAGCTGGACGTTGACAAAGGCCTTCTTGGTGCTTGCTTCATTCTACGGTGAAAAGGCAAAGAAAGAGAGAGGGAGGGAGGAAGGACATGAAGGAAAGAGGGAGGAGAGAGCGGAAGTGAGAAAGAGTTGGAGGAAGAGAGAAAGAGAGGAGAGAAGGAAGGGAATTTGTTGGACATCTCTCTTCTGGGCTGCTTCAGAATTCAAGCACTCTTTTTCTTCCCTCTTGAACTCTGACACATTCCAATTTCAATAAAGATTAACTCTGATAACTCATAATTATGGTAATGTTCCCTGGGATAGGATAATTTTTGTTGGCCCACTTAACCTATCCATAAATACTCACTGAATAACATAGAATCAATCCTTGTGTCCTTACCCCTGTAAGTGTTAGGAAACTCAGGTACTTGTATGGTTTTTCATGCTGTCCGTGTTCCACTTCCAAAATTGCAGTTAAGCTAGAAGAAAGTCTGGATAGATGTATTGCAAGCTACTAGTTCTAGCCCTGTGTTTACAAGCTTCTAGTTCCAGCAGCCAGGCAAACAAAAGAAACAATTATTCCATACAAAGACCTGGAAGAAACTTAAAATTCTTACTGATAAGTGAAGAAGTTGATCTTTAAAGGATAAATAAATCAATGATTTATTTATCTCTGTTGTGAGCTCTGTGACATTTGGGGAAGGACATTACTTTGGATACAGTAAAAGATTAATGATGGCTAGGGCATTGTGGGAGGGAGAGATACAGATATAACACAGATTTTTGCAATAGTGATACTGTTTTGTGTCACGCTATCATAGTAGACAAATGTTGTGATACATTTTTTAAAACCTGGAGATTGCATAAGACAAGTAGTGAATCTTATGCAAAGTGTTGGTTTAAGTAATAATTATCTGTCAGTACCTCATCAGTTATAACAAATGTACCACATTCATGCATGATTTAATAATCTGGAAGAGATGAGAGGGTTATGGGAGTTCTTTTTGTTAAAGTAAGTAGTAAATTTTCTGTAAGTGGAAATTTTCCCCAAATATATTAGACTTAAAAAAGATATTCTTGGGCTGGATATGGTGGTTCATGCCTTTAATCCCAACACTCAGGAGGCAGAGGCAGGCAGATCTCTGTGAGTTCAAGGCCAGCCTGGTCTACATAGTGCGCTTCAGAACAGCTGGGGCTACAAGAAGACCCTGGCTAAAAAAAAAAAAAAAAAAAAAAAAAGACAAAAAAGCTATTTTTGATTATAAAAATTAAAATAACATAAGCACAGAATATTTCTATTGTCAAGTGATGAGTTCTTAGAGATTTTACCCAGTAAGTCATTTTGGAGTGTACTTAGAGGTCAGAGAAGGTGAGAATGGCATGGGTAAGTTGGTTGTAAGTGGAATGGGCATATCTGAAAGGGCAGCTCCACCTCTGAGCACCTGCTCCAGATGTGGATGTTTTGGAACTATGCTTTCTGTGTTCTGCAAGGGTCACTAAGTCCAAAGAAGACTTTAAAGGGAAGGGACTGAAGTATAAGGTCAGTGTATCTGTGCTAATGTTCAAGAACAACCTGGTTTGGATGTGTGTGTGTGTGTGTGTGTGTGTAGTTTCAAGTGTACATGTTTTGAGATCCAAGGTCAACTATGGGTCTCCTTCCTCTGGTGTTTCCACCTTGTTGAGACGTGGTATCTTAGGGCTCACCAATTAGGCTAGGTTGGGTTATGAGCCCTAAGGATCTTCTGTCTTTGCCCCTCAGTACTGGGCTAACAAGTGTCTGTCCTTCCATCATATCTAGTTTTCTGTGTGGGTGGTGGGTGTTGAACTAGGGTCCTCATGCTTGCAAGGCAAGTACTTTACAGACTGAACTAGCAGTCTGATTTCTAATAGGTTCTCTTCTACGAACCAATTAGACAGTGTTCCTAATTCAGGGCTTCCCTCTTTCCTGTGTCCATTCCTGATAGGAGATCTTGGCTCTGCCTGGGGTAGGCATTTTCCCCAAACTCCAGTCTGCTGAAATACTAGTTGGAGTTCTTACCAGTCTCAAATCAACAGTATGAATGTGAAACCAGTGCCAGTAGATAAATAGGTCTATTTATTTTCATTTCAGTTACTGGTTTCATTTTATATTACTGTGCATAAACAAGGATTGGAAACAGAAGCACATATGCAGATTTATTTTTTAATCCCCAATTCCAGTCTGCTGGGTGCTGTTCCTGAAATTGCTTTGCCCATAACACAGACTGTCATGAGCACCCAGCCAGAAGAGAAGGAGTCACAGCAGTGTTAGCTGGTGAGGCCAGCGCTGTGGTGGGGAGTCTACCTTCCCGAGTTAGTGTGGAAGCCCTGCTTTTCCCATCTCTGGTGCTGATTGACTGAGACATTGTTTTTGGCAGAGAAGCTTTTTCTGTGCCCTGGAGGCTGTGGCCAGAAAGCTGTTTTGAGTCAGAGGCTGTGTACCGTGCCGTCCTGGCAATTCTATGTTTTCAGCATTTTAGTCAATGTGAGGAGTAGGAGAAATTGCGATTGAGGCTGCCTGTCTATAAATCATGCCACAGAGAGTGAGCACATCCAAATGTTGGCTCCGATAGGAACTCGTGTCCCTCGCCTGGGGACAGTGGCGGGGGTGTTAAAAGTCAGCACAGGCATCTCTGTGGTTGCTTAGCACTGCAGTGAGGAGGAAATAGAAAATGAATTGTAAGTTTTCTGGCCAAATTATAAACTCTAGATGGGATCAGATGGTAGGGAGACAAATAGCCAGAGACTATCAAAGTACCTAACACAGTGGGAAAGGGGAGGGCAAGCTCACTGGCAGAACAGTTCTAATCCCTTACCCTTATGGGGCAGCTGAGGGAAGACTCTGCTTTAAGAAGACAGCCTTCCCTTTGCCAACTGAATTATTTTTGTCCTGGAAGTTTGCCTCTGTCATGAAAACCATGTCTGTATTAAGGCTCTTTGTGCAAGAATGTTGAAGTCCAAAAAGAAACAAGATGGTAGGAGGAAGCAACATCTACATGTGGCATACTGAACATATTAAATGCAGTAAACCAGGGAAAATTCCGTGGACACTTTGGGACTCAGGAAGTTGATGATTTTACTGCTTTACCTCAAAGTATTATGAACATTTTTTTCTTCTCTTGGGTGGTCATGCTAACATGAGCTTCGCTGTTCTCTGAGCATGAAACTTCAGTGACAGGAAGAGGTGGAACTACTGCAGAATCAAAGATGGAAGCCCATCAATGGAATCATTGGGTTCAGAGAGGACTCCACGACTAGTCTTATGGGACTGTCCCTGTCCTAAGTGCAAAGCTGTGATGAAGTGGGGAGAGGGCTAGTGTCGGAAAACGGAGGGACGTGGGTCTTTAGGCCACCTGTCTTTTGTGAATTTTGCTGTTTGTCAGGAAGGCTTAAAAATCCCGTATCTCTACTCACTTTTCCCCCAAAAGAGCAACTGGATTTGAATTTCCACCTGGGGCACCATCCAGGAAGGCTGCAGCCAAGCCCTGCATGCACGTGCTTGGCTATGTGCCGCTGAAACCAAATGCGCAATGGCAGGAGGCGTGTGTGTGTGTGTGTGTGTGTGTGTGTGTGTGTGTGTGTGTGTGTTAGCACGTTAGCGCTCTTACTTTGCAGGATCAGGAGCACTTTCTGAGTGCAACTTTACCATTCTTCGTGTTTTCCTTGTTTATGTCCCTGTTGGATTTCTGGAGTACATTCCTGTAGAAAGTGCTTGCCTATAACTGCTGCACTGAGGGGATTAAGAGAGAGGATTGCACCTCATTCTTCAGTTTCACCTGTGTCAGTGCTGGGGCCAGAGACAAACATAGAAACAAACATAGAGGAAAAAGTTCTCTGCCTTCAACAGAGATCTTTAATCCTCAAGAGAGCTGTTTGTTTTCCTCACTCACACCTTGGAGATGTGCATGTTTTGTCTGTGGAGGTAGGTGGTCCCCTGGTGGAAAAGCTTTTAGCTTTGCTGGCATCTGTCTCCCAGAGAGGCTTTTGGTTTCACTTATAAAACAACAGGTGCATTTGGAGGTAAGCCCTGCAGTGGGACAGTGAATGGCAGACTTGACAAGAGTGGCCGTCCTTTGCCCAAGGGATTTTAGTTTTTGTTTTCGATTTTTGCTGTTTGTGTGTTTTCTGATATAGGGTCTCCCTGTAGCCCTATCTGGCCTGGAACTCCCTAGGGAGACAAGGCTGTTATGATCTCTCACAGAGATCAGCCTGCCTCTGCCTCCTAAGTGCTGAGATTAAAGGCATATACCACCATGCACAGCCTGGGCAAGGGAATTTTTAAGTTGTACTTAATGTATTGATAAGAGTTGACCTGTCCGGTCAGGTTTCTACTAGGGGTGATCAGTTATCACCTGAACTGAGCTGCAGGCACCAATTCCCAGGCTGCCACACTCATCCTTTCTCAGGTCTAGAAGTTGGAGAGGAACTTTCTCAATAAATTTAAAGTTTTGAATTTCTCACCAGAGTTATTTTTTTGAATTCTTAAACTTTGTCTTTACAGTCTCTGCCTTCAGAATCTGTATCAGCATTCTTTCTTTAAGAAATATTTTATTATTTTTACTTTATGTATATAAGTGTATGTATGCATGTATGTAAATGCACCCATGTTCTTGGAATGCCCTCAGAGGTCCAAAGAGGGGGTGTGGAATTCCTCTGGACCTCTAGTTAGGGATGGTTTTTAGCTACCATGTAAGAGCTGGGATCTGAACCTGGGTCCTTTGCAAGGGCAAAGTGCTCTAACCGCTGAGCAATCTTTCCAGGTCCAACATTCTCTCTTTTAATAGCCACTTGTGTCCTTAGATTCCAAGTTCCTCCTAGGATGCTGTTTGTACTTTTGTGTTCAGGACCTTGCAGAGCACACTCAGTAGCTGGTTTAAAAATATTGGTTAAGTGCTGATAATTATTTGTAATTTATTTCTCAGTTGCACATACATACATACATACATACTCTTGAGAGTAAATTAATGCATGGAACTCCTTATTTTTCATCTTTGAATATGTATGTATGTATGTATGTATGTATATATGTGTGTATGTACGCTTGTGTGCTCATGTATGTGAGTGTGACTTATGTGTACCATAGTGCACATGTGGAGGTCAGAAGAAAACCTTGGATGTCAGCCCTTGCCTTCTATATTGAGATTCTGCTGCTTTGTATGCTAGGTTAGCTGGCCTGTGAGTTTCTGGCGATTCTTCTGTCTCTGGCTCCTCTCTTTCGGTAAGAGCCCTGGGATTACAGACCTGCCCTACCATGTGGGGCTTTACAAAGTTTCTAGAGATCTGAGCTCAGGACCTCAGGCTTTCACTACAAGCAAGTAAAGCCTCTCGAGGAATCAGCTCCCCTCCCAGATGTGTCCATTCTAAAGAGCCCTACAGACTCCTTTTAACCTCAAATTGTAATTGTAGCCAGCAAGTAGCATTCTATTCTGCAGTCTTCAAATCTTTGTGTCATCCTTGAGTTGTCACTTTCTCTCAAATACAACAGCAAGTCTCATAACTTCCACCTTCAAGACAGGCCACAAGTGATCATTTCCCTCTTCTTTCTCCACTGTTCTATCCATGAGGTCCAAACTTCATAACTGCCCATGACTCCTGTTTTCCCAGAACAGCCCTATTATTAGGAATTATTATTGGTGCTTCCTATGGTGTTTTGCAATCCCGGTGCAAGCGGTAATCCATCTTCCCTGAATGCACGCAGCCATTGCTTCTCTTGTCCTTTTGATGCCCGTGGTCTTCATCACTATGTGCTCTCTGAGAGCTGTTGGGAAAAGATCACTGCAGGCTTTTCCAGTAGTTGCACCTCAGAAAATTCAGCACTGATGGGGCCCAAGGCCCTGACCAGGACAAATGTACTTAAAGGATCATAATCCTGAATTTCTAATTCATCTCCCTGTTCTCCTCCTGCTCTGTTGTTTTCTTCAAATGTACCACAGAAGAGCTCATTTCGGGGCTGCCCCCTGCTCTGCCGCCTTCCCTTTAGATGGTCACAGTGATTGCTCTTTCATTTCACCCTGGTTTCTGTTCAGATGTTAACTCCTCAGAGGGTCTGTCCTGGCCACCTCTACAAGAGTTTCCTGCAAGCTCTGTCCCCTTGACCTGCTTTAATACCTTCAGTAGGTGTTACCTTTAACACCTTCCTGCATAACATCCTCCAGCTGATCCTCATCACTCACCACTTCTGTACTTGCCAGTTTGCTGACTTGCTAAAATATACTTGCAAATCCCAGTAGCCACACTTGTGTTTCTGTGAACACTCACAGAAGGGCAAAGCGTGGCAAAAGGCTTCCAGTCAGCTGATACACAGGTTTCTGGCTAAGGTGTAACAAGGCCACCCCTGCTCTCCTGTCTCAGCTCTCCCACTGTAAACAGTATCCTCTCTGTGCTAATTTTTCAACTGTTTCTGCTACTTCAGAGGTTTTCATATTTAAAGTGATCCTCAAGCACAAGTGTAAAGGGGCTGTTCCATGTTTCCAATCACACTAAGGCTATGCTATGACTTGTGGAGAAAATGTAATTGGTGGTTAAGTTTCCCTGAAGCTTATAGTGCTGTTGTCCAGATGTTTGGTGTTCATGAATCAACAATGAAGATTAAATAAGGTATCTTTAAGAAGAAACATGCTTAAAATAAGGTCGTGCACTGATTGTTTGATGAACATGTTGTCACCAGAGACTCACAGAGACCTAATCCTTTATTTCATCCAGAAGCAATGTTTTAGAATTTATTATACTAAATCAGCATTCACTGCATCTTTGCAGAATCGACTGCCAGGGAAAACAAAAATCAACTGTGGGGATGCTTGGTTATGGCTATATAAACATACATTTGCTTATTGTCCATTTTTCTACTACTATGTAAACTCCATGAAGCTGGACATCAACTATGCTTCCAGATTCCTGTTCTCTGTTATAACCCCAGGAACTGGACCATGCCTCATTCATGGAAGATTCTTAGTGACTTACTGAATGATTAAATGCTCAAATAAATGAAGGGAATATAGCCAACAAAGTCTTATGGAAAGCTACAAAATGACAACTTTGGTTTTTCAGGAATTTTCATTTCATTAAGCATTGCACTAGTGGTTCCTGCTTGTCCGAGCCCTTTAAAGAAGGCAGTCCAACCTCTTGACATGGCCCAATGAAGCTCACATAGTGGTCTGGCTCAGAAGTTCCAGATGTCTGTGCTATGAGTCCTGGTGGGTAAGATTGAGAACATGGGCCATGAAGTCAGACATCTAGGTTTGAGTCTGACCTCCAGACTCACTCTGTATGTCAGAACAAGTGGTATTCTCCCAATCTTTACTGTTCGTTCTATAAAATGAATGTAACTGGAGGACCTTTATTGGAGGTGTTTGAGGGGTTAAATTAGATGATACAAATCACTTAGTCTATTGCCTGTCACATATTAAGCACTTCCTTCATATAATTTATTTCTGTTACTATGTACTTTGAGAACTCAGTGTTGGAGAGACAGGTCAGATGTATGTAAAACCAAACAAAGAGGCGTTCAAGAGCCCCTTACCACTACTGAAGATCAGTGTAGGAATGAAACTTTGCCTGGCTCAAGGCAGGACCTATAAGACTCATCCCAGAAAACCTCTGAGAATTATCTTATATCTCTGTGGGCATTTCAGTTATCTCTGTGAGTTACCTGTAGCTCAGGAAGGCCTGGGTATTACAGTGTTTTCTTGCCTCGCCCTATCTCTGCAAAGTTCCAGTACTGGATAGCCCCTTCCTTTGAGGCATTGAGCAAAAATGTCACCTCTAGTTTACCTGTTGCACAAACAGGAGCTCTGCAGCCCCTCCCTTCCGTCTGCCCCCTCCCCCAACTTCCTTGCCCAGAGCACAGTAACTTTTGGTATATAAACACACTGCTGGCATGAATAAAGGGAGAGTCTATTCTCCTGGACCTCACCCTCTGAGTCTTTTATTGTCTTTCTATTCCCTCAGGTAAATTTCTTGTGGTCCCCTCCCCCCTCCTCACCAGAGCTAAGCCTAGAGACTGTCGGCCTGCAGGCAGGAGACAGCCTTGAAGCTTGCAGTCCTGTGGAACTGCCAAATCTGGTTCAAGAGAAGGAAGAAGATCATGTGGATAGCAGCCACGTGTGTGACTAAAGGACTGTCAGAGGACTGTGAACTCCTACAGATCAGCACAGAAAATAGTGGCTGATAAAAGACAGGATAGCAAATATTTTATACATTAATAGTTGGGTGATCTTTGCCACAACTCAATCTTTATTTACAAAGCCATCTTGCTTGGTCAGTTTGGTTACCTTTGCTTTATATCCATGATACTGAACCTTTCTTCTACATTAGCATCACCTGGGGAACCTGAAAAACACCTGCGCCCAAGTATTCCATGTTCAAAGATTCTGGATATTCTCATATGGGGCTGAGACGTTAACAAAATTCCAGGAGAATCTAACTCTAAGTTGAGAGCCACAGATTTGGATCTTTACAAACTTTTAGAAAAAGACCACAAGAGAAGGTACAATCTTCCTGCTCTTCCTCATCTCATTTTAACATTCAGGGATCAACACCATTTGAGGGCTTCAGACAGAAATGATCAGGCCTCAAGAAGTCCCCTTTGTTTAATGCACAAAGCCAATCGGTTGTTACATTGAGAGGGAAGTCTGATTATCTGTGTAATAAATGAACTGTACTTTCAGGGCATATAGTCCAGCTGTTGCTCTGGATTTTATATGAGGCTCTATTTTTTTTTTTTTTTTCATTCTAACAGTGGCAGCTAGAAAGAATGCTTCCAAGTGGAAACAGTCTGTCCATCTCCTTACTCAAAGCCTTCCAATGCAGACAGAAGCAGGTTCCCAGGAATTGAGGTCTCCAGCCCAGGCATGGTGAAGTCTCTGATTCTAATGAGTCCTAGAACCAGTGTTCTAAGGAGCTTCAGATACTGAGCAGACCATTGTCCAACTGGGATCTGATCATAGCTTGGTTGAACATAAGGATCTTACTCATAAATCTTGAAACTTCCTCAAGAATTATCTAGACTTGATTTCTCCTCATGTGATAGCTCAGCATTTATAGTAGAAGCGTTTGGGAGCTTGTTAGATTTCAGGCATTGGGCTCTAGGCTTGACCCAATGAGTCAGACTCTATAGAGGGGGAACTGAGATATAGATACACAGTATTAATAGAGTACCTGGATCACCCTAACTTTTAAGAGTTTCTCTGCTGAAGCTGGACCTTTGTCTCACATAAGGAACCTGAGGTAATTATACTCTTCGTCAAGGTCTCAGGACATAGCTTAGTTGGTAAAGTGCTTGCACTGAAGGCCTGCTTTCTCTCCCCAGAACAAATGTGAAAAAGTGAGCCTGGCGGCACATGCTTGTAAATCAAAGGTCTTGGGGAGGTAGAAACCTGTGGACTCCTAGGGCTTGCTGGCCAGCCAGTCCAGTTTATTTGGAAAGGTCTAGGGCTGTGAAAGACCGTGGCTCAAAAAACCTTGACAGACAGTATCTAAGAAATGACACCCAAGACTCACGTTTGGCCTTTACAAGCATGTATACACTTGTGCATGCAAATCTTCACACAAATGTGGACTTTCATGTATATGAACAGGTACACACACACACACACACACACACACACACACACACACATTTTCTTTCTCAAAGCAGAATAGAGAGAACTTGAATCTATCATTGATTTTGAACATTGATAGATAGAACTTGAATGTAGGTCTGTGTATCCACTAACTAAGCTTTGAAAATGTAAATATACATTGTTGTTCTGAAACTCCTGGGGTTGGTCTGGTGACTTTTCTCAGTTGTATTTACTTTCAGCCCTGAGTTCTCTTCCACCTGGTCTTTCCTTACAGTAGAGTAGGATGGGTTTGTTCACCTGGTGGTAACAGCATCCTAAGTGTTCGTGGCTCTTAGAGACTACATATAAGATTGGAAAACTGCTGCTGTCCCTTAGTGCAGTATGACACCAAAACAAGGAACAAAGACAGCCTAGATTCAGAGTGAAGGAATAAAGTCCAGCTTCCCCAAGGGAGATATTAAAAACCCTGTGACAAAAGAAAGAGTTTAGTTACAGAGGGAGGGGGAGGCTGTATCCACACACATCAGCCTCACAGACTTTAGCCTTTCCATAGCATTCAGTGTCTTTTTAAAACACCGTTCACACATTTTGGGGGAACATCAGAAAGTACACCCTGGGTTCTACTCCTGAGATTATTGCTCTTGGTTGAAGAATCAAAAGCCACATACTGAAGGTACCAGAGAAGTCATCAAATTTAAACCTCATCTGACACTTTAATTTCCTGATAATATCACCTTAATCAGTGTTCACCCGTCTCCTGCTCAGATGTATAACATAACTCTCCAGAGAACTGTAGTAATCTACAGCAGATCCTTCTTGCTGAGAGAGTTCTGACCATAGAATATTGCTTCTTACATAAGCCCAACATTTGCTTCTGTCTGGATGTCAGCTTTTGGTCTTGCTTCTGCCTTTTAGAGCTGCATAGACGAAACCATTGTTCTTCCCTGGAACCTTTTTCCACCTTTGAAAAATGGTGTAAACGTCCTTAAAATTGCTCAGGTTTCTGTGCCAGGTTTCTGCAATTTTCCTCTTAGGGTAGATTTCTGAGCGTTCTCTCACAGTTAATTTTGTTTGCTTGAAACCCTTAACTTCTCCATGAAGGCACAGCATGCTATGAGTGTTGATTTTTGAGCCAGATGTTCTGGAATTGGCATTGGACATCTTGACCAAGCATCACAGAGTTTCCATGACCTCCTTCAGGAAGGATGGTCAGAAATTACCATCAAGCAGAGTTTACCATGTGACAATTAAACTAGAAATCATATACTGATGATGAATCCTAATAAAAATCCTATGGATATATTTATTTCTGTCCTTCCTTAAACCTCTCAAAAATAACTTTAAAATACATACTCTTTTCCTTTAATATTTTACATGTGAATGAACTTATATTTTCTGACCTTTTCTTAATACTAAAATCACAGCAAATTTAGCTATTTCCAGGGTGAATTATGTTTCCTATGACAGAGATAGTAGAGTTTTCATTTCTTCTGAATTGAAGGTGGCCATTATTTTTTGACATTAGAGATACTAATATAAATGAAATAAATGACCTAAGTTATTTAAGTTTTTAAGATCTTCCTACTTCTCTTCTATGCCTTTGAAAAGGAAAAAAACAAAACAAACCTGAATTTGAAATAGAATGAAAGACAAAGTGGACCCAGGGAAAGGGTCAAGAGAATATGCGATAAAGTGGGTGTTAACAATAGGGTGTGACAGGAAGCAAAGCCTTTGAGGAAAGAGAAAATACAGAGGAGGGCAGAGAGCTGAATGCTGGATCAGTACAGTAAAGTCAGCTCACCTCAGAGAGAAACAAGCTTTTTTGCTCAAAGGGTATGGCTTAATATGAGGCATTTCTGAATTGTAATATCTAAAATTGAATAGACTCTGATTACAAAAGAAAATGGTTAAGAGAACAGGACTGTGGAGACAAAAGAATGGATTTTCGTAAATACTACATAAATTGTTTGCAAGATTGTCTTACATTACTATTAGCCTTGAAAATACTTCTTCAGCATAAAAGGATAAAATGAATTATGAAAATGGTTTGTAAATAAAGGTGCTAGATAAGTTTAAGATATAATGTTATTCATTCAGTGATCCCAAATGGACCATTTTTTCTGTTAGGTTATATGAGCTTGTTTTTCTTAACATCAAGCTGCTAACAAAAAAAGATATCACAGTTTAGCAAAATGAACATTGCGTGGAGTTTGAATTTCACTTCATAACCAACTTGGTGTGCTACTGTTCAAGTCACTCTGGTTCTTTGAGCTATAGATCTCCTGCGTGTGAAGAGAACATGTCAGATTACCTCTGGGGCCTCCTTCAGCTGTGAAAACTGATGGTTCTCAGGTCCTATATTGCTGGCCCACTGCTTTTAGTCTCTGGGAAGAATCTGGAGAACCCGCAGTCTTAGATGGGATTCTTCTCTTATTGGAGCTAGTGATAAGTAAATAAAGTTTGAAAACATATGTGAATGAATCAGTAATTGAATGAGATTAAAAAATATTGGATACTATGAGATAAAATTGCTAAAAGTTGATTGGGCGAGGGAATTTAATATGAGAAAAGACTCATCAATTTCCTTTTAAATTATATATATAATAATATATAATATATATACATATTTACATATATGTATGTATGTATTTGGTATTTTTGAGACAGGGTCTCCTTTTAGTCCCAGATAGCCTGGAGCTCTCTCTGTAGACCAGGCTGGCCTTGAACTCACAGTGATCCCCCTGCCTCTGCCTCTGGAATGCTAGGATTAAAGGCGTTCACCACTACACCCAATCCTTAATATTTTAATTCCAAAATTTCATACAATGTGTTTTGGTAACATTCAAATATTCTTTCACTCTTCACCACCTTCCTACTGACAACCCCACTTCACATCCTCCATTATCATCTATCCTTTCTTTTGTTTTAATTTGTTGTTTGTTTGCTTGTTTGTTTGAAAGTCCTATCAAATCTAGTCCATGCCTCCTAAGTGCTATTGAGTGTGAGTACTCCCCATTCTCTGGATTCTGGTCAACCTACTGGGCTCCACACCTAAACCAACTTCTTTTTAAATGTTTATAACTTCATATAATCTATTTTTTATCATATTCACTGTGCTAGTAATTGCTTTCTGACCCATGCCCATCTCCCTAACCCCCACAACTTCATGTCCTCTTTTTATGAAAACACATTGAGTCCAGTTTGTACTTTCTGTATACTCATGGGTGTGATACCATCTACTGGAGTGTCCTTTGTCTCCCAGAGGCCACAGCATTAAAGAGAACTGTTACTCCCTCTCGTAGAACCCATCAATTATCCCTAGCTCCTCAGATAGTGGTGGGGGGTTCGTGAATTCCTTCCCCTTCTGTGTCCAATATTGACTGCTTGATCTGCAGACCAGCACAGTTTGCTAACCTAATAGAATGAGCTTTATTAATTTATCTTAATATTTAAATCTTGATTGATTCCTTTCTTTGGCCAAGTTTTTCAGAGGATATCTTCATGGAAAAGAGAGAATTAGAGCTACTGTGATATGGAAAGACAGATAAACTCTAGACAAATTGGGGAAGGGAAATCTTTCAGGGGGGAAGAGATAATCTTTTCCAAAATCATGAAAAAGGGTAGTTGTGTGCTCATTCAGAAAATATTTATTTGGCATGGATTCCGCTATATGGGTACTGGGCTAAACAGTTGAGAATATTTAAAAAGAATTCCCACTCTTTAGAAAGAAAGATAGACAATTTCTATTTATACTGATACATAGATCTAATGATTTGTGTAACAGTGTAAAGACATAATTTCATATTTTGATGACTTTTATGAAATGAGAGAATAGTCATGACAATGAGTCCCTTTGGGCTTGGTGCTATCTGAGGTTGGAGGTTGCCTCAGAGGCCTTGCTTCTGGAAACATTGTTTCTTAGGTGCTAACATACAATCAGAAGTTAAATATATGGAATATATAAATATATGCAGAATAGAAGAGTTTCTGTAGAGAGGAATTGCACAAGACTGAGAGCCCATGGCACATTTGAGAAGCCAAGGAGGGGCTTCAGTGGTCAGAACTTGGAAAATAAGGAGGAGAGAATGTTTGAGGACAGGGCGGTGGGACCCATAACAATGTCACCCATTTGACAAAGTAGAAACACAAAGTAGGGTATGCTGTACCGACTGACAGGGTGTGCTCTCATTGCTTTCCTACAAGAGTGGCACCATCCAAGGCTGTGTGTTTCTCTCTTCTTTGTCCATTATAGTTAAGAGTGCTTGCAGTGGGCTCTGTTAGTAAAGTATTTACAGTATAAACTTAAAGACCTGAGTTTTCGGCCGGGCATGGTGGTGCAAGCCTTTAATCCTAGCACTTGGGAGGCAGAGCCAGCCATCTGTGAGTTCAAGGTCAGCCTGGTCTACAGAGTGAGTTCCAGGACAGCTGGGGATACAGGGAGACCCTATCTCAAAAAGACCAAAAACAAAAAAGACCTGAGTTTTCTTCCAGGCCCCACAATATCTGGGTTTGATGATACATACACATAATCCCAACATTGGGAAGACAGAGATAGGAGGATCCCTGGCTTCAGTGAGAATATCTGTCTCAAAAAATATGTGGAGAAAGACAGAAGATACCAGGTGTTAAACTCTTGGATCCACATATGGACACATGCATGTGCACAAATAATAATAATAATAATAATAATAATAATAATTTAGGGAGGCATAAATGCAAACACAGCTTCTAGGCAATGACCACAGCCCCTTAACACCTGCAAAAAACACAGTCATTACAATTATATTTTGCCTCCAGCCCGTATGTATCACCCTTTGTTTTCTTCCTCAAAGCTCCCCTATTGGAGCAGTGGTGAAGCAGGTGTACCACAAGAATATGTTCCCGGATGACCCCCTTAACCTGAAGATTTGTGAAGAAATATATCATTGAGTGTAAGCACAGATATATTTTAGAAAAGACTTCAAATTATGCATAGAATTTTAAAGTGAGAATTAGAGATGTGTGCATATTTGCCCTTTCAAACTGCTCAAGGTCAAACCCTCAGATTCCTGGTGGAACACTTTATTCTTTTTGGCCATTGTATATTCTTTGATAAAAGCTTTGAAAAGCACTGAGGTTTAAATTTTTTTTTTAAATTTATTTAAAAGATATACTGACTTTTCACCAACTTCTTTCAGAGGAAGTTTTTTTTTTTTTTTAAATTTAGTTTATTGATGCTTTGTGTATTTCATACATCATTTTCCAATTCAGGCAGGCATATATCCCTTCCCTTCCCCCCCCACCCACCCCTACCCATCGCAGATCGTGCATTCTGCCGTAAGTTCTGCAACTTTCTCTGCTTTTTTGTTTTGTTTTTGTTTTCATCATTTTTTTTAACAATAGCGATATTTGTGAGTACAATCATCCTTCATGTAAACCAATTTGCAAGCAGTTGTGCCCAAACCCACACAGCCCAGTGTCCCACCATCCTGAAGGGAGGGCTTGTATGTTCAATCAAGTTGATCAAATGAGTGTCCAGTCTATATTGTTGTAAGTTCATCACCATTAACCCCAATCAAGCCCTTACATTCTACCACGCCCCCTCTCCGCAGATTGTTCCCTAGGCTTTAGAAAGGGGCACAGGTGGATGAGAAGCAAAACACTCTACTTTCTCTGGAGCTGATGTCTTGGTCTCTAGTCCAGTTCTGGCTGTTTTCTTTCATGGGCTGCCAGCTTGTCCAGGCTTAACCTTTCGATCCTGCAATGGAAGCACATGCAATTAGATATTTAGTATTTAAACAGTATAACATTGAAGCCTTTCGATCCTACTAATGAAGCACAACACAAATGATATATGGGTATTTAAACAGTACTAATTGTTATGGTAGGTTTCTTTGGTATAAACACAGATGTTGGATGGTATGTCAATTCATGATCTACATTTTCTGCTGTCATATATGGGCAGGGTCTTCGTGTGGTTTATAACATCTCCTAACCATTAGAAGGATGTAAGCTTTGTGACATCGGCTGTGGTTATTCCTCCAAGGAAGGAAACAATAGCCAATTAGATTTGGGATATACAAGACATATGGCGGCCACTGCTGCACAGAGATTTCCAGGCAGATGAGGTGTAGCTGGTGCGGACAGGAGTCTTGCTTGACACAAGGAGACCTATATTTGCTTTAATTGGTTTAGTGGTCTTGGGTCACTTTTCTGGCATCCCAGAGGCCATCTGTATACTTGCAAGTGCGGTCTCCATACATCTCTTCCATGTTTGTATCAGTCCTTCAACAGCAGGGCCTTAATCGCCTCTCTTCCTGCAGATATCCCAGTTTTGGAGGCAAGGAGCCTTTAACCNCCTCAAAAAAGATAGTCTCAATTACAAAAGAGAGTAAACAACAAAAAACAAAGCGTGGGGGGGGGAGTAAGGCCTTGGGTAGAAATAGCCGCAGAGAAGAGTGGGAAGGAAGAAATAAAAGACTGGCAACGCCCGAGGGGGCCGGGACTAGGACCACTGACTAATAGTCGGGTAAGTGCAAAGGACCAGAAGTTACCAGGGGGAGAACAAAGACGCGGTTATACAATCCACAGCTAGGGGGGGAGATAACAGTTGACACAAGGGAGCCAAAAACCTCAAAAAGCATGCCACAAGGACGCCAAAGCAAACCAAGACAGAGCGATATAGGGCGGCAGGACACGAAAGTGGGCATCAATCATCGCTGACAACAAGGCAGAAGAACCCATTCCTAGGACACGGTTGTCGTCCGCGAGTGGCTGGGTGGACACAAGGTAAAAGCGGTATGGCGATAATCAGAGTATGATCCTAGGGAATAAGAGGTAAAATTATAACCAGTAAAATCCAAGGCGTTTAGACTGGCAAGGACAAGGAATACTACAAATGGGCAAACGTAACAAGAAAGTAAGGGGAAGGGAAGGGGGAAAAAAGAGGGGGGGAGGGGGGCGGACACAATCGGTGCCTATATACTAAAAAAAAAAGATGAAGGACGGCTGGGGCTATTTTATCTAAAATGCGATAACCGGCAGAGGGAGGCAAAAGCCGGGGAAAACGAAACAAAAAGGCGCAACTGAAATCGTCGGAGATCAAATCGGAAGCGTAGGACATGGGGGACGAAACAATTATGCAATGCCCATACTTTTGAATGGTAATAGGCAACAAGCAAAAGAAACAAATAAACAGCAAACAGCGAATCAACAAAGGGGTCGGGACAAGGTGGTGCACGAAAATCCAAGAGGCTACTACAATACGAATTAACACAAAAAAGAAAAAGACGTGGATAAGAACAAGCAATGCCGGGCGTTTGCCAAAGGGCAAAACAAACATTGGTTCACTACTCGGTGGGTGCGTTACCGCAAGGACGGCCCATACAAGTCCATAATCGACATAAAAGGCCAGGTCGTAAGATGGCGGCAAAAAGATGTGACATCAAGAGAAATAGAACGGGTCAATGGAGAAAAATCAAAAAGCACAATCGGGGGGGGGGAGGGGGGGGGGGAAATAACAGCGTAGTATACATAACCGAACATCCGGCCTTGGGAGATAAAACTCTGAAACGGTTGAGACTAAAACTACTTCGACAACGAATCCAGGGGACAGCTTAGAAAACTGCCGGAAGCCCCCGACAAGCCACTAGATCATAATAGCAGCCAAGGGGAGACCAACAAAAACACTGTAATAGAACCAGCCGTGGAGGGGGATAACTCCGACGGAGGGGGGTGGCGCAAACAGCCAAAATGAGAAAGTCAGCGGCCAATAAAACCAAAGACCGAAAAAGAAATGCAGGACAGGACCGAACGGAGTACATCAAGGCATGCTGGGGCCAATTGCGAAGCCCAGAATATTCCACTTCTTACCCCCCTCTGCCTGTCCGGTCAAATGGGATCTCAATATATCAGAGTGCAAAATCATCCAGAGAGTCACAGAGCAGAAAGAGAGTCTGGTGAAAAGAAGTCTTGTAGAGATGACCCGACATGGTAAAAGTAATAACTAACCTCCCCCAAACACCGACTAGAGATATCTAATCAAAAGAGACCAATATAACCACACCTTATAATCCAGCTGTTTATATAACATCTACTCTCCCAAACCTTCAGCAAGTCGCACAAGTAGACAATCGAAAAAACGAAAATACAAGGCATACGGACCAAACGAATCACAGAGCAATCAGCTCGCCAAGTCACCCAGTCCCTACCTTAATCTAAGAGAAAAGAGAGGATAAGCCGCCTCTTCTTCTTTTTTCCTCCTTCTTTGCTCAAGTATTCTCAAATCTCATATTCACACAACCTTTTCCTTTAATACCCAATTCTTATTATAACTAACTCCGCTCCCCCACATCCACTATAATCAATCAGCCAAGTACCCCACGCCTTTAAAAATCCAAGCTTGTGTTTAAATAACTCTGAACCTCACAGACACAAATCCAATCAAACCAAAGGACAGCAGGAACAAAACTAGTCATCAATCATCGTCGCCAATTCCCCATATTCCTACCTCCTTCCTCCCTCTCCTTCCTCTTTTCCTAAGATCTTCAAAATTGCAATATTCACACAGATGCGTCCTTTAATCACAAGTCTGGGATGATAAACTCCCACAGCACTCCCCCCCACAGCCACTAGATATAATCAAGCCAAAGACCGCACGTTTAATCCCAGCTGGGGGGGTAGCTCCAACCTCACAGCCAGAAGGGCCAATCAAACCAAAGACAAAAGGCAGGACCAAAACGTCATCGAAGCAAGCTCGCCAAGCACCCAGTTTTCCACCTGGCTTCCAGCTCTTTCCCTGGCCCTTGGGCTCGGTAAGGAGATCTCAATCTCAAGAGTCACACAAAACTACCTTTAACACCGGCTGGGAGAATAACTCCACCCCCACAACCACAATCATCAAGAAAGCCAGGAACCCCAAACCCATTTAATCCCAGCTGGGGGGAATACTCCAACCTCAACGCAACAAAGCCAACAAACCAAAGACAGCAGGACAAAACGATCAGCAATACAAGCTGGCCAAGGCACCCAGTTTCCCTACTGTCCTTCCCCCTCTCCTCTCTGCCCCGCGGGGCGCAAGAGATCTCAAATCTCAAGAGTCACACAAGCGTGCCTAATCCTTAAATATACCTAATTCATTACGCATAATTTTTAAATCGGCTGGGTAGGAATAACTCACGCCACCCCGCCGACAGCCACTAGATTCTAACAGGCAAGCCAAACACCTAAATAGTTATTCACCTTAAAATCCCAGCCTGGGGGGATACTTCTCAACCTCAACAGCCCACAGGCCAATCAACAAAGGAACAAAGCAAGACCAAACGATAAACTCAAATCCTCAGCAATCGCCCCAGGCCAGACCCAGTTTCCTACCTGTTGTCGTCCCCCTTCCGGCACGATGGGCTCAAGAGAAGATCTCAAAAAATCTCCAAGAGTCCCACACGCGTGCCGTTTATACAATAACCAGTCTTGGAGGATAACTTAACTAATCCCTAACTACCCCGCCCACCAGACAGCCCACTAGAATTCTAACATCAAGCCCAAGGCCACACCAAATTAATTTAATAATTCCACCTGGGGGATAACTCATCCAACACTCACAACACGCCACAAAAGCCCAACAAACCAAAAACAGAGACCAAACGAATCAAAAGCCCTGCAGCATTCAAGGCTCGCCAAAGCACCCAGTATTCCTACTCTTCCTTCCCCTCTTTCCTTTGCCTACTCGCCTGGCTCAGAGATCCCTCAAATCTCAAGAGGTCAAAACATCTTAAGCGTGCCTTTTTTAATACGCACGGCTTTGGGGAGATAACATCCCGCCCCCACAGCTACTAGATCGAAATACAAAGCCAAGTGACCACCACCTTTAATCCCAGCTTGGGATACCCAACCATCACAACAGCCCACAAGCCAAATCAAAACAAAATCAAAACCAAAGACAGCAAGTGACAAACATACAGCAATCGAGCTCCCAATGGCCCCAGTTTTACATCCCTTCTCTGTCCCCTCTTTCCCCCTTCCTCTTTCTTTGACGGCCTCGAGATAGATCTTCAAGTCCATTAACGTCCCCCAAATTAGGCATGTGTTCCTTTATCTGGTCGTATGGATAACTCCCCTACACATCTCCCCAACCACCACTAGATCTAATCAATCGAAACAGCCAGACCACTTTAAATAACTCCAACTGTGAGGGATAACTCCTCCACAACTCACCCACAAAGCAAATTCAAACCAAAGACAGCAGTACCAAACTGATGCAGCAAACAGCTTGCCAAGGCAACACCAGTTCTCCACCTTCCGTTCCCCCCACCTCTTTCTATCCCTGCCGCTGGCTTCAAGGAGTCGTCAAAATCTCATAGAGGTCACAAAGCGAGGCCTTTAATACACCGACACGCTGGGAGGATAACTACCTCGCCCCCACAGCCACTAAGATCTAATAAAGCCAAAGACCCACACACACTTTAAATCTATAATAATAAACAGCATGGGGGGATAAACAATCCCAACCCCACAACCACAAAAGGCCAATCAAAAACCAAAGACACAGGACCAAAATGCAGCAATCAAGCTGCCCAAGGCACCCCAGTTCCACTACACTGTCTCCCCTCTTCCCTGTGCCGCTGGGCTCAGATAGATTTCAAATCTCAAGAGCAACACAAGCGTGCCTTTAATAAACAAGGCTGGGAGAAGAACTTTACTATAACCCCGCCCCCAAAGGCCACTAGAATCTCAATCAAAGCAAGGCCCAACCCTTTAATCCCAGCTGGGGGGAAACTCCAACTCACAGCAACAAAGCCAATCAAACCAAAGAACGCAGAACCAAACGAATCAGCAACAGTCTCGCCAAGGCACCCAGTTCCATAACCTGCTCTCCTTTAGTCTCTCCCTCCTGTTTCCTGCGAGGGCTCAAGACATCAAATCTCAAGAAGCACACAACAAAAGCAGTGCCTGTAATACCCCCCGGCTGGGGGAAATAACTCCGCCCCCACAGCACCCACGGATCTAATCAAGCCAAGAACCAACACATTTAATCCCAGTGTGGGGGATGAACCTCCAACCTCCACAACCACAAGGGCCAACCAAACCAAAGACAGACAGGACCAAACGATCAGCAATCAGCTGCCAAGTCACCCAGTTCCTACCTTTTTCTCCCCATCTTCCTGGCCCCGCTGGGCCTCAAGAGATCTCAAATCTCAAGAGTACACAAGCCGTGGCCATTTAATACCGAGCTGGGAGGAGCTAACACGTACGCCCCCACAGCCACAAGATTAACAAAGCTCAAGCCCAGGACCGCAAACCTTTTAAATATAATCAAGCTGGGAGGATAACTCCAACTCCACAGACGCACACAGAACAAGGCCGAATCCAAACCAAAGACAACACAGGACCAAACAAATCAGCAACATCAAGCTCGCCAAGCACCAGATTTCCTCACTGTCCTCCCCCTCTTCCTGCCGCTCGGGCTCAATAGAGATCTCAAATACTCAAGAGTCCAAAAGCGTGCCTTTTAAATACCATGTACGGCGTGGGAGGAGACTCAGGCCCCGCCCACAGCCACTAAATCTAATCAAGCCCAGAGACCCACACCTTTTTTAAATTAAAATCCCAGCTGGGGGGATAACTTCCCAACCACACAGCCCGCCACAAAGCCACAAAGCACAAAAAAAAACCAAAGACAGGCAAGACAAACGAACAGCAACACAGCTGCGCACAGGCACCCCAGTTTCCCTACCTGTCCTGTCCCCTCATTCCAGCCGCTGGTGCTCAAGAGAATCTTCAAAGCTACAAGAGTCACACAAGCGGCTTTTAGCATACGGCTTGAGGAGGATAACTAACTCCCCCCCACAGACCACAGAGAATCTAATAAAGTCACCAAGGCCACAACCTTTAGATCCCAGCTCGGGGGGATAACTCCCAACCAAATAGCACAGCCAACAAAGGCCAATCAAACCAACGACAGCAGGACCAAACGACGCAATCACAGCTCGCCAAGGCAACCCAGTTCCTACCTGTCTCCCCCTCTTCCTGCCGCTGCGTGACTCAAGAGACTCAAATCTCAAATCTAAGAGTACAGCAAGCCGTGCCTTGTTAATGAATACCCGGCTGGGAGGATACTCCGCCCCCACAGCCACTAGAGTTCTAATCAAGCCAAGGACCACACCTTTTTTTAAAATTAAAACCCAGCTGGGGGGATATTCCAACCTCAAAGAGCCCACAAAGCCCAATCAAAACAAACCAAAGACAAGCAGCGACCAAACGATCAGCAATAGCTGCCCAGAGGCAACCCAGGTTCCGACCCGTCGTTCACTCCTTTCCATCCCGGCGGGCCCAAGAGATCTCTATCTCAAGAGTCACACAAGCCAGTGCCTTTAATACCAGGCTGGGAGGATAACTCCGCCCCCACAGCCACTAGATCTAATACAAGCCAAAAGACCCACCTTTAATCCAGCTGGGGGGAGTAATCCAACCATCACGCCACAAAGACATCAACACAAAGACAGCAGGGCCAACATCCAGCCAACAGCCGCCAAGTGAGCCACCCATGTTCCTACCCTGTCTTCCCCCTTTTTCCTTGCACTGGGGGGCTCAAAGAGATCTCAAATCTCAAGAGTCCACCAGGCGGCCTATTAATACCAGGCTGGGAGGATAACTCCGCCCCCACAGCCACTGAGATCTAATCAAGCCAAGACCCAACACTTTAAAAAAAATCCCAGCGGGGGGGATAACTCCCAACCCAACAACACAGCCAAAGGCCAATCAAACCAAGACAGCAGGACCAAACGATCAACAATCAGCCGCCCAAGGAAACCCCCAGGAGGAGAAGAGGTTCCTACCGTCGCTTCCCCCTCTTCTCCACTTCCGCCGCTTGGGCTCAAGAGATCTCAAATCCCAAGGTCACACAACAAGGCGTGCCTTTATTAATACCGGCGGGGGGATCTAACTCCCCCCCGCCACAGCCACTAATCTAATCAAGCCAATGGACAACAACCACACCTTTGAAACACCCAGCTGGGGGATAACTCCCTCCCAACCCTCACAGCCCCACAAAGCCAATCAAACCAAAGCACAGCAGACCAAAACGATCAGCAATCAACTAGTTCCAAGGCCCCAGTTCCTAACCTATCTTCCCTCGTCCTCTCTCTTCCCGCTGGGCTCAAGAGATCTCAAAATCTCAAGAGTCACACCACAGCGTGCCTTTAAATACAGCTGGGAGGATAACCTGAACTCCAGCACCCCAGCCACTAGATCTAATCAAGCCAAGGCCCAAGGCACACCTCTTAAATCGTATCCCAAGCTGGGGGGATAACTCCAACCTACAGCCACAAAGGACCAATCAACCAAAAACAGCAGGACCAAAAACGATCAAAGAGCTATCCGCCAAGGCACCCAGTTCCTACCTGTCTTCCCCCTACTTTTATTCCTGCCGCCTGGCTCAATAGATCACTCAAATCTCAAGAGTCACACAAGCGTGCCTTTTTAATACCGCTGGGAAGTAACTAACTCCCGCCCCACGCCCGCACTAGATCTAATCCCGCAAAGCCCAAGGACCACAACCACTTTATATCCCAGCTTGGGATAACTCCAACCTCACACAGCCACAATTGCCAATCAAAACCAAAAGACGCAGGACAACAAAACGATCAGCAATCAGCTCTGCAGCAAGGCCAACCCAGTTCCTACCTGTCTGCCCCTCTCCCTGCCGCTGGGCTCAGAAGATCTCCAAATCTCAAGAGTCACACAAGCGGTAGCGTTTTAATACCGATCGCTGGGAAGATAACTTAACTCCGCCCCAAAAGCCACTAGATCTAATCAAGCCAAGGCAACACCAGCCACCCTTTAAATCCCAGCTGGGGGGATAACTCCAAACCTCACAGCCACAAAAGCCAATTTATCAAAGACACTATTATGATAACTAGAGGATCTCAAACGATCAGCCTTAGCTGCCAAGCACCCAGTTCCTACTGTCTTTCCCCCTCTATCCTGCCTGCTGGGCTCAGTAGTTCTACCCAATCCTCAAGAGTCACAGCAAGCGTGCCTGTTAAGTACGCTGGGAGATAACTCGCCCCGCCCCGCCACAGGCCACTAGAATGGCAATCAAAGCCAAGGACCACACCTGTTTAAAAAATCCCAGCTTGGTGGAGAACCCTCCAAACCTATCAAGCCACAAAGAGGCCAAGTCAACAAACAAAGCACAGCAGGGACCAAACTGAATCCACAGCAATCAGCTCGCCAAGGCAACCCGTTTCCCTACCTTTCTTCCCCTTTTCTTCCTGCCTCTAGGGGCTCAAGTAGAGGATCTAGAAAATCTCAAGAGCCACACAAAGCCTGCCTTTAATAACCAAAGATCCGCCGGCTGGGGAGGAACTAAACATCCGCCCGCCACAGCCACTAATTCTAAAATTCAAGCCAGGGAACCCACACGTAATCCCACTGGGGGGATAACTCCAACCCACAGCCACAAAGGCCAAAAACAACAAAACCAGCAGACCAAACGATCAGCAATGCAGCTTGCCAAGGGCCACCCAGTTCCTCCTACCTTCTTTCCCCCCTTTCCCTTTCTGCTTCTCACGCCCGCTGGCCCCTTCAAAGATTCAAATTTCAAGAGTCAACACAAGCGTGGCCTTTATAATACCACAGGCTGGGTGGATAACTACTTCGCCCCCACAAGCCCACTAGATCTCAATCAAGCCAACAAGCAGGACCACAGGCCTTATTAAATATCCAGCTGGGGGGATAACTCCAAACCTCACAGCCACAAAAGGCACAATCAAAACCAAAGACAGCAGGACCAAACGAATCAGCAATCACTGCCAAGGCACCCAGTTCCTGACCTTCCCTTCCCTCCTTGCCGTGCCGGCCCTGGGCTCAAGAGATCTCAATCGTGCAAAGTCACCAAGTGCGTTGCCTTTTAAATAACCGCTGGGATGATAACTAAGCCCCCCCACAGCTACAGATAATCAAGCCAAGGAACACAACCTTTAAATAATCCCAGTGGGGGGGATAACCTCCAACCTCACAACCACAAAGGCCAATCAAAAAAACCAAAAGACAGCAGGACCAAACGATCAGCAACAAAGCCTCAGCTTGCCAAGGCACCCATTTGCCTACCCTGTCTTCCCCTACTTCCCTGCCCGCTAGGCTCAAGAGATCTCAATCATAAGCCTTCGATCCTACTAATGAAGCACACACAATTAGATATATGGGTATTTAAACAGTACTAATTGTTATGGTAGGTACTTTGTTATAAACACAGATGTTGTATGGTATGTCTAATTCATGATTTACATTTTCTGTTAAGTATTGCAGGGTCTTCGTGTGGTTTAAAACATCTCCTAACCATTAGAGGTGTAAGCTTGTGACATCGCTGTGGGTTATTCCTCAAGGAGAGAACCAATAGCCAATTAGATTTGGGATACCAGACATATGGCTGCCACTGCTGCACAGGTATTTCCAGGCGAATGAGGTGTAGCTGGTGCGACGGCAGGAGTCTTGCTTGACTCACAGGAGACCTATATTTTGCTTATTTGGTTTAGTGGTCTTATTGGTCACTTTTCTGGCATCCCAGGACCATCTGTATACTTGCAAGTGCGGTCCTCCATACACTTTTCCATGTTTGTAATCAGTCTCTCTTCAACAGACAGGCCTAATCGCCTCTCTTTCCTGCAGATATCCCAGTTTTGGAGGCAAGGAGCCTTTACCATTTGTATGGGGGCTTAGATCCCCTGGCCACCATTCCTTGGTAGAATAATCCGTGTTGATGAGTACAAGGTTCCTGTATTGATTTATTTTGTTTAGGTGCATAGCGTAAGGAGACATTAATATTATATTGGTCTGATAGAAAATAAATCCTTTCACAGGTTCACGTGGCCATTAACCAATTAAAAGAAGGGCAGTTTTTAACTGAATTGTACAAGGGAACCTTTCATAGACAAGCTGTTCCAATCTACAGCTGGGAGAATGAAAACCTCATACAGCCTCTTATTTTCTACTTTATTCTATGGGGGGGGTTAAGAAAATCTCTCATATTAAAACTTGCAGCACCTAAAAGGTAACCGTTCTTTAGGATCCTCCCACATGCGTTGTTCCTCCAGTCGGCCCCCGGTCGGGGCCTGCTGTCTGCAGCCATCTAGGCCGATTGCTTCCCTTCACTCTTGGGCCCGCTGCGTCCCTCACTCTGCTGGCCCTTTCCTTTCCCACCAATCCTACTCAACTGCAAAGCTGCCCGCTTCTTCTCTCCCACACCCTTACCGTAGGTGATACGACTGGCCTGTCCTGTTGGAAACATACAATCCTTTCCAATATTTTTTTATAAGCTTTGGGATTGTCAAGTTTTTAGACACAAAGTTTTCACTCCTATCTCTCTCCCCCTTTTTATTTAAGTTCGGTAGTTTTAGTTTTGCCCCATGATCTCAAGCACAGCGTTGTTTCTACCTACCTCAGGGTCGACCACCGGCCGCATTTCACGTCCCGTTCACCCATGCTGTTTTTGGGTTACTGTATGTGCATTAACTATGGGGCCACCACGTTGCAATTATTTGCGTTCACCCAACGCCCTCCTCTCTATCGTGAAGACGCTTGCTCCCCGGTGCATCCTCTATGACCAAAGCAGCCATTCATCGCGCCCCTTGTATCTCACCCAATCCCACCGTAATTGTTCTCACCCCCTTTTTCGTTCCCGACTAATGTGGCCACCCGACAGCCCTTCTCCTCAAACTCTCCCCCATTACTCAGACCTGCCATTGCCCAAACCCCGAGATTATATTCGGCCTCTTTTCACCCCCAATGTTGGCCAATATGCCCATATTTACTTTTAACTACGGTACCTAAAGCACCATGTACTTGTAGACAGAAGTCTGGGCAATAACGGATACGTGTTGAACTCATGTCAATTAAACATAGCACCAAAATCGAATATACACCACCCGTGTTGGCCTCGCCCTCTCCCACCGAGCCTACCGACCCAACAACCGCTCCCGCACTATATTCAGTCAGCCTTCTGATGCAATTCTTTCTGTTGTTTGTTTCCTTTAAATGTGCATCCCTTCTCCACCAAGAAATAAATTGTATAAACTTGGTTCTATTGGTACAAGCGTCCACATATGAGAGATTACCCTTTGTCCTTTGTTTTTCTGGGACTGTGTTACTCACTTACATGATGTCAGTTTTCAAGCTTCCATCCATTTTACCTGACAAAAGCTGCAAAGTTCATGATGTTGTCTTTCTTTACTGCTGCATAGAATTCCATTGTGTACATGTACCACATTTTCTCTATCCACTCGTCAGTTGAGGGGCATTTGGGTTGATTCCAGTTTTTTGCTATTGTGAACAGAGCGGCAATAAATATAGCTGTGCATGTACCTCTGCAGTAAGATGAGGAAGGTTTAAGTTTCCTCTAGAAGCATTTTCTTGGTTTTGGTGCCATAATTTCGCCTCTTTCTAGGTTTCCAGAGAGGAATATTTTGAAATGTGATAAACAAGAATTCAGCTGCCTATGTTTCTTTTATCTGTTTGTATTACCTTCAGTATAAAAGCCTGTCTTTTGAGTCCCAGATACATCTTTAGACCATGTTTTGGTGGTAATGTTTCCTTACTTCCTCTTGAATCCTTTGGATACCTTGGATGGTTCCCTTTCCATTCTGCTTTATCTTCTTGGTCAGTGCTCAGTGGTCTGAACCAAGTGAACTACAGTCTTGGAGGGAACGAGATCATGCTTCTTTTCCTCCAGCGTGCCTCTTAATGGCCACAGTTTTGCATCGTGGTTATCTACTGAGTTGGAGCTTACTCTTCAGGGAAAAGTTTACTCACCCATGCTGACTCAGCTGGTGAGCATCCTTGCTCACTGCACTCAGCACAGTGGCTCCCTGCAAGCTCTTTGGGTATCTCTTCTCCCTGTGCTTGGGCCTCTGTGCCACACTTACCTGCTGACACGTCTCCCTCTGTGCCTGGGTTTTGACTTTGTAAGAGTCACAGAACTTTTTGTTGTTGGCTCTGAACCTAGCATATGCTAGGTGCTCAGGTAATACTAAATAGATGGACAATTGAAATGATTCCCGTTCATTTACTACAGGGAATTATCAGGTCCAGGATTCTTAATTCAGTCAAAGAAAAAGGTCAATGTCAAAGAACAAAGTGCACCATAGAAGGGGATGTATTTTATTGTCTAGATTGTTAGAAATGCTATAGAAGAAATTTCATGATGTGATTCCCAGAAAACATACAAGGCATCTAATTAATTTTGCATTTCAAATAAAAATGTGTATCTTTAATATTTCATGAGACATACATAAATGTTACTAATATTTTTCTAAAATTATAATTACTTGGGAATTACATAGTTTTATTTTCTAAATCTAAAACCCTACTTTAAGGTCAAATAGACCCACTCTCTCATTTAGGGAGGACAGGTAGATTGAGATTTAGGGCAAAACTATTGGCCCTGAGGCAGCATCTACTCAAGTCAAGGGATATATTACTTCACTCAAAGTCTATTGAATTTGTTGCCAAACTTATAAAATAAAGATTTCACAGAAGAAAAAATATAAATTTTCAGGGTCTGTGGAAAATGATAAAGCCTAATGATTCTAGATGCATTCTTTTGTGTAGCTGCGACACAGCTAACCCAGTTTCAGATGGAGGGCTCCCTGGTTCTCCACAGTGCTGCAGTGAAACACCTTCTGCTGAACATTATCACATTTGCCCTGTGCTGTGTATAGAGTTGAGAGGAAAATGAAATCTACTTTGCACTTTTGTCTCTGTCACAAGCAAGAGAATAGAAGACAGTCCTAGAAGGCCAAATGTTTCAATAAAATGGGGAAAATCTTCCTCTTATATAAGCAAAGAATCTTTTTCCCAGTGTTAAGTGCCAGCAAGGGGAGCCTGTGTCAACACTCTTGCTTTGCACTATGGGAGAGAGGGTTTCTAATCTTTTCATCATTACTAGAATGTAAGATCCTTGAAGACAGATTTTTTTTTTCCATTTTGGTCACAGATGCATCCTAAAACCATAGTATAGCATTTGTCTCTGACCAGTATGTGTGGACTAAAGAAATAATCAATGGAAGCAGAGTGAGGGGAAAACTCTGTATGGCTTAGAAACCCTCAAGAAGGAAAGGAAAATGTTAGGTTCTACAGAGCGACAGCGTTAGGAGATGCATATGCCTATTTTAGATAGGATGTCTTCAGGTAATATATGTCTTGTATCTCCTAAAGGCTGAGGAAAGAAGCTCTAGTCTGCTTCCTTAGAACTTACAAGAATTGTGGGTAGGTTTGCCCTCACTGGTAATGAAGAAAGGCTTCTTTAGAGAATGTTTGAAGGAGCAGCCAGAGGCCCCGTTGGAGAGCACGCTTTGTAGCTGTGCGACTCTGGTTTCTCCTTTTTCTTCCAAACATTGCCAAAGTCTAGTGGTTTTCCCTGCAACCTTAGACAGACTAGCCAAACCCTTCTACGTCTTTCCTTGTGCCTTAAAAGAAAGGGCAGAAAACACTATGTGTGTGTGTGTGTGTGTGTGTGTGTGTGTGTTTGTGTGTGTGTGTGTGTTTCTATTGGTTGGGAAAACATGGTGCCTTGTGCATGGTTAAAGAGAAGGTATCTATCAGCACGGGCTTGGTGGTTCACACCTTAATCCTAGCACTGGGAGGCCAGAGGCAGGTGGATCTTTGTGAGTTCAAGTTGCCAAGCCTGGTCTACAGAGTGGAGTTCCAGGACAGCTGGGGCTAGCAGGGAGACCCTGTCCTCCAAAAGACCAAAAAAAATAAATTAAAAAGAAGAAGGTGTCCGCTATCACTGAGCTTTTCCCCTACCCAGTTTATTTTATTTCAGAGACAGTAGGCTTCATGAGCCTAAGTCACCATAGTGTAATTTAAAGTCTTTAGATTTTGTGGGCATTATATGTAAAGAATGGACTTTCCGCTGTGAGCAGATGTTTATATAGATGTATTCCAACGCATACTTTCCTCATGTGTAGTGATATGGTGGCTGAAGGGAAAATGACCTCAACAAAAGCTCCCCCCAAACATATTTCTTGTCTCTTCTGTTTGTTATCTCCATATGATTATTACGAGTGTATAAGTCTTACGATGTATTCTTGGGGTCAGAACATTGTAAAAATGCATGAGACAGAGAAATGCAGGCAAATGGAGGTTTGGTTTTCAGTGATAGAGGCCACACTCTGTTTCTAAATCACACTTCTGACCCCTGGGCTAAACATAGGTGGAGAAAAGGAAGCAACAGAGGAACACACCCAGTCCTGCAGTGCTCTCTCCTTCACCCTGGCTGCTTCCTTGGTGGGTCGGAGGTGCCTCTGTTACTTTCGTAGAAATGATATGACTCTAGAGGAAATTACCACTGTAACAATTGGCTCTAGTTTACAGTTTGGAAGTGGTTTCATTACCATCCTTTTATTCTTCTTACCAAAAAAGGGGGGGGGGAGAGGTGGGAAGGTTTCTCAGCATTAGGGTCCATTTTTTTTTTTTTTAAAGACCTTCAAGTTTATCTGAAAAACAGAGCATCTAAAACATAAAATGGAGATGTTGCAAATGAAGCAGAGATTGGCAAACAAGAATTATGGGAAAAAATTAGATGTCCCACAGACCCAGTACACAAAAGAGTCAGAACATAGAGGAACTGAATAAAGATTAGGGTCCATTATTAACAATCAACCAATATTATTCTGAGAGATGCTCAGTGTTCGTGTCTCAGGCAGTCTGATTTTCCTCATTCCTTAATGTTCAGTGGGTCAACCTCTCTGCTGGCAATTCCCCAGTTCATCCTGCAAAGCCATAAGTTGTACGTTTTAAGGCATTTAGATTGGTATTGATTTTTCCCTGTGAGCGAACATAAAATTCTCCCTCCCATTGGGTTATTAGAGATCAGAAAAAAATTGCAAATTTATCAATAGGATTGAAAAACAGAGTTGTTCCATTTTGTATCCCAGAAAGGATACTACCCCACCTCCCTTTTTTTTTTTCCCTCTTTTATTTTTTTTTTTTTTAAGGGATTTTTATGTTTTGACCTATAGATGCTAAAGTTGTATTACACATACCCATAAACAGGAGCCAAGGCCATAAGTTTTCAATTACATTTACCCCAACTGGTTCTCATTGACTGTACGCTACTTACTTGGGAAGGAAATTAAGCTTAGTTCCTTTAAAACTATGTCCTACAAGTAAAAGAAAAGTGTTATAATGTGATATTGTGTTACTCAGAAAAAAATATATAGGCCATTTGTATACCTTAGCCTGATACAAATTATAAATAAAAACCAATTAAACATTTTATATTCCCGATTAAGTTCAATTGTATTACCAATTCCACCAAAACCTACACCCTGAAAATTTAATTAGTCTAAACAATTCACTGAGCCATTAAAATATCCTATACTTTGTGAGTAAAGCTTGGGCAGAGTTGAGGAGTACCTGCTAAATAAATTTTACCCATAAACACTTTGCTCTTTAACGCTATAAGACTGGACTAAGACTTCTACTTATTTGGGTAGTAAAAATTTAAGCTTAATTCTGTTAAATTGTTCCTACTAACACGGGCTGGAGAGATAGCCGAGCGGTGAAGAGCACCGCCTGCGCTGTCAAGGACCCGGTTTTCTATCCCAAGCACACAGCATGCGGCTGAATAACCGTCTTAACTACTATCCAAATCCGGAGAACTCAGTTCTAGGGGAAATCCGAGACCCTCTTCTGACCATCCGTTGGGCATTGACGACGTAAAGCGGGTTGCAACAACCGTGGCAATGCCGACAATAACCTTCATACACATACAAAAAATAATAAGCAAAAAAAAAATATGAAAAAAAAAATAAATTGTGCCTACCATCAACGGATGCCACAGCTAATGTCCTCTAGTGGTTAGGGCGGATGATTTAAGACCACATAATACACTTTAACACTTTATAGAGAAACCACAGTTTGCAGATAGCTACCATCCAAACAATCTGTGTCATTGCTGCACAAAGCTTAGCTTGACTATAATTATATCTGCTTAATGCCTGTACATACCATAGCTGAGCAGTGTTAGTATGACTGAAAGGTATAGCACTGTGAAAGCTCGTCATCCGATGAAGGGAAACAAACTGAACAGACTGGAGTCCAAAATGAAAACTCCAAAAAATTAACCTGTTTTACTTCTTTTACACCCACGTTGTGCCTTCCTTTCCCAAAGCCAGTGAACAAACTGATGGAAGAGAGGCGTGGTAGATTGTAAGGCTTGTGGAGAGATAGGGGTTGAATCATGAGACTAACGGAATAAATAGTCTCTGGGACATCCTGAGTGATCAACAGCTTCTGTATCAACAAGCTTCTCGAACTGGACTATGGTAACTTGGGGGTTGTTCAAAATTTGGACATAAGATACTTGCAAAATGCACCAATTACTAATTGTATGACATACTGAAGAACATCAATGTTATCAACATTCAAAACACGGTTGTCATTGTATTGTGAGAAATCCCTTAAACAAAAAAGAAAATAGAAATGAATATGCCAGAGACCAGAAGACGTAAGCCTAGAAACACAACAGAAACTTATTGTCTCATACTTCTGGAGGTTAGAATTCTAACATCCCGATGTTGAACAAGCCCTGATTCCTCCAAAAGCCTGTAAAGGATTCTTTCTTGTTTTTTTTCTACTGTCTAGTGATTTGCCAGCAGTCAGAAGCAACCCTTGGCTTGCAGATACATTCCACCAACCTCCCGTCTTCATGTGGCAATCTCCCTTTGTGTCTCTCCATTGTCCTCCTTCTGTTGCTGTCTACCCTGTTAGAAGGACACCAATGATAGGGATTAGGTGCCACCCCAAGGATATCCCACAATCTCTTCCCATCTGCAGAGACCTATTTCTAAGTAAAACTACCTTTTCATCTACCTAGAATGAGGACTTCACCATGCCTTTGTGACAACTCACAGAAATGCCTGATGCTTCTAGTGATATCGTATTATTTTTGAACTTAAAATTTCCAGGTATAACCAGTTGCTTTCCCTGTGGATGTTTCCACTGATTAAACTGCCTCTTTAGTTCATAAGCCTCAGATGTCTTTCCCTAGTAGGCTGATATAATTAGGGAACTAATATCTGAATCAATAGGGAGAAGAGCATGCTCTTTGATAGTCTCCAGTTGCTCTGATGATTTATTTACTCTGTGTGTGTGTGTGTGTGTGTGTGTGTGTGTTCCTGCTCTGTGCTTGTTAAGAATCATGAAGCCATGATATATAGCAAAGTAGGGAAAAGGGAGCATCCCATTGGTTCTCTGACGATGTCTAGGAATGATAGGTTTGTCAGTTAAGTTTGTTGTCATGAGGTAGAATACAGGTCAGAACATGGTCTCACATATGTAACTTTACAAATGAGGACTGGTTTAGGGATGCTTATTATTTGCAAACACATTTATTTTTATATTGCCTAAAACACACTGAGTGGTAAGGATATATGGCTGTATAACAACCATGTGAACTCAGGCATTGCCTGTCTAAGGAAGAAATCACCACCTTGTATGATTATTTTGTGAAATATCTGTGGGAAATATTATAATATTGTGTCTAATTCTAGCTAGATTCTGAAAAAAACTGAAGTTTTAATTCTTAGCCTTATGAGGGAAATATAAACATAGTAATATGTACCTTGCAATTAAAAACTTATTATTAACATGAGGGGCTGGAGAGATGGCTCAGTGGTTAAGACCACTTGCTTTTCTTGAAGAAGATCTAGGTTTGAATCCCAACACCCACACGGTGGCTAACAGTTGTCTGTAACTCCAGTTCCAGGCTATCACAGGAATTGTATGACATGGGTACACTTATACACAGGCAGCCAATATATTCATACACATAAAATAAAAATAATTTAAATAAATAAACAAAATATAGCATGGATAAAATGTAGTCTTATAAGTATTACTGAAGTGTAATATACATCCACTATAAAATAAACAATTGAAAATGGTGGAAATACTTTATATTAACCATAATCCTAAAATTTTTTTTTTTGAGGTTCTTAGCCTCCGCCTTTAATGGCTGTGCTATCCCCACAGCACAATCCTATAATTTATAGATGATTGATGCTACTATTTTGGCATATTTTCTTCTTTTTAAAAATTTTATGTTTATCAATGTATTGCCTACATGTGCATAAGTGCACCTGTGTCATGCAGTGCTGGAATATGTCAGAAGAGTTTGTTGGATCCCCTAGAACTGGAGTTACAGATGGTTGTTAGCCATCTTGGGAATCAAACCCAAGTCCTCTACAAGAGCTGTCAGTGCTCTTAACTGCTGAGACAGCTCTCCAGCTCCATATTATCTTCTAATATATTTCAAGCCTATAATAGTTAAAATAAAATAGACATCTTTGTATCTTTCCTGTTTGAAAAATATTTTATGAGTATTTTCATATCATTAATGATCTTTTAAAACTTCCTTGCCTTTTGAATGTTGTAGTTTTAATTTAAGTGGTCACACATGTTCATCATAATTTGTTTTATGGCTTGGACTTGGTGACACATGCCTTTAATCCCATCACTCAAGAGTCAGAGGCAAGCAGATCGCTATGAGACCCAGGCTAGCACAGGCTGGTCTAGATAGCAAGTTCCAGGCCAGCTGAGGATACACAATGAGACCCTATCTCCAACCATCAAAATAATGCTACTACTACCTCTATTACTGCTACTACTGCTACTACTACTACTAATACTACTACTAATAATAATAATAATAATTTTTAATGTCGATTACTCAAAGAAGAAAGTACCATTTTCCCACAATCTTTCAGAGCGTCCCATGGCATTCATTTCATGGTAGTGTAATTTTATGCAATTTCATCTCCCACTGTGATCATCATCAGGTTTTTCATCTTTGTAACCCTAACACCAAATTTAGTGACTACAGTATGCTGGTTGTTTAGCATGAGCTTTGTGAATGAATAAGTGCACATATGATGAAATGAGGAGGAAGAACAAATCTATGAATGAAGAGGCTGCAAAGATCGAGTTAACTTACAACAGAAATACATTTCAGACTCAGCAATTTACTGTAGATTGAGAGACAAGGTAGCTAAGTCCAGGCCCTTAATGAATTGGAACCTATTCTTTCTATTCATCTGAATCTGCCCCTAGGCAGAGAATTCAATTTAACTTTTTCCCTATCAGTCAAATTGAAGAGCTGAAAAAGCAAAACCAGAGACAAGAGAGATCAGCACTGTTCTTTTCTTCTGTGTTAGGAAGGGTGTCTTATGGGGGCGTCATGCGTCTCCCAAGAGTGTGCTCCAGGAAGGGCTCTGCTCTCTCTCCAACAGGATCTTCCATGTCATAAGGAATGACAACTTACTGAAAGAGACTCCAGCAGTGTCAGTGTGCTCCTCCTGGTTTTTGCCTGGCTTGTCTCTAGAGTTTCAGCAGAGAAAGAGATAATCATACTGGGGTTTATTTGAAGGAATTTGAGAACTGAATTTTTTGTAACTAAAATCAAGCTTGTTGAAGAATGAGTTTTGGGTACAGAGGATTGACTCAAGTCTTCCCCGTTTAACTGAGAAATAGGCATCTGTCCTCCAGAACTCTACCATGGGAAAGTAGATGAGCTATTTCCTAAATCGCAACTTAGAAAATTCAGTTCTTGCAATAAAATATACTGATACATTCTTCCCAGTGGAATGGCTTGCTGCTCACAGTGCTCTAATTCTTACCTCCAGTAAACACGGGTATTATATAGAAGTATCTAGGAATAGATAGAGGTATATTGATGAAAAGAGAGATCAGCGGATAGGTTGACAGAGAGACAGACAATCTCTACATTCTTGAAGCCAGCAACCATCATCATTTCCATCTTTCCCCTTAAAAGCTCTTCCATAAGCCAAGAGCCAGACGATCATTTTGGAACATTTGTACTTATTACTAACCCATAACTCTCTGTCCCTCTTTTCTCCTACCCACACTAGCTGTCTCTGAAAAGAGGCCTCATTACTCCATTGCTACTTCTGTCAGTATTTTTGTCTCTCTGTCTCATTAAGTATATATATATATATATATATATATATATATATATATATAATAGTCCAGTTCCAATTCCCATGGTATACTTATATATCATATTTTTATCAGAAAGATTACCATTAATTTTTTCTTCCTAAAGAACTGGATGTGAAGAATAGGAAGAAAAGCAACACACCACCTCCCTTATATAGAGTCTTAAAATGTTGAATTCAAGGAAAACTTTATAGCAGATGGTCAGCAGAGGCCAGGAGGTAGGATGGAGGATCCAATAGAAGGGAACTAAATTTTATGTAAACAGGAATAATAAATTCTGGTGATTTTTCTCATTTTGGCATTTCTAGAAAAGTAGATTTTTTAATTTTTTACTATAAAATGTCAGTTATGTGATATGATGGATTTATTGAGCACAATTTGATCATTTTGAAACCTAAACATATGTAAAAGATATCACATTGTAGGGCTGGAGAGATGGATCAGTGGTTAAGAGCACCGACTGCTTTTGCAGAGGACCCAGGTTCGATTCCCAGCACCCACATGATGGCTAAGAACAATCTTTAACTCCAGTTTCAGGGGAATCTGACACACTCTTCTGACCTCTGCGGCATTGCACGACACAGGTGCACCTACCTACATGCACACAGTACACTCATACACATAAGAAATAATAAATAAAAAATTAAAAAAAAATAAAAGCATGTGCCACTATGTCAAGCATTTAAAAAAAAGATATCACATTGTACCTCATCAATACATAATGCATATAATCATTATTTGTCAATAAAAACTAAGGTGTGGTTTTATGTGCTAGGCAATTTAATGGTTTTAGAGTTGGTGTTTATATATTTACTAAGTTTGTACATAAGGAAAGAAGAGGAGGCAATGGACAATGGGACGTGTACAAGAATTAGTTCTTACTCATGGAGTCAGATCTCAGTTTGCATAAATACTGTGAGAATTTGTATTGAGCTGGTGTGGGGTGGTAGAAACTTGAGATCTGCTAAATCAGGACTGACATCTTGATTTTTCAAATAGTTGCTGAAGTAACCTAGGAGCATATAATATTGATTACCTTCAGCTGCAAAATTGAAATTATAATATATCTTCCTGAGTACATCATGGGCTATTTTGAGAACCCAAAGCAAACCCATTTATTATCAATCTATATGAACCTATAGACAACTTTATATATATAACTCTATATCTATCATATTTCTATCAGTAAAAAATAATTTTTCATGGATCCTACTCCTCAATAAATATTAGCTAGATGAACCTGAAATGTGCCAAAATTTTTCTGACTGGCATAAAGTTTTTCAGATGATCATAAGTGTTGTGAGATTATGGACTTAGAGCATGGCCATATGCCTTGACTCTGGTGGGTAGAGACAGCAGCCCTATAGGTAAGAGCTCAGGGGATGCTCCTTTAAGAATATACTTCACCTGCTTCTGGCTTCCTCTAATTTCTGTACCTGTTAAACTTTGTGGCGATCCCTTCCTTAAACATAGTGTAATTATAATGACAGACTTGTCATCTAATCCACAGAAGGGGACTTGTGCTGGTAATTAGAAAACTTAAATCCTGGATCCTTTGAACCCAAATGTAATTTCTCTAAGATTGAGTTTTAGAAAATATGGCTAGGGTTGGCTCACTTGTTAGGTGCTCAGCATCCTATAACCATGAACACACACAGGTGAACACATCACATGAACCTTGCCGTTCCTGTGACATACAGCCTTGCAGAAGGAGAAGAATGACAACCAGTAATAATCTCAGGCAGATAGCAATTGCAGTAGAGGTATCTGGTTGAACTCATTGGCTCTTCCCTGGACAGATCAGTGAATGGTTGTGGCAGGGATTGAAGTTGGTAATCAGTAATCACTACCCGACATTCCTTTAAGCTATAAGCATCCAACATATTTGAATATGTGAAAACAAACTTGGTAGTTATTATTATTATTATTATTATTATTATTATTATCATTATTCATTCATAGTCATTTAGATTAAGATATTGTATGTTAATTCACTTATTTAAATTGAAAGTGACCCCTGGTAAATCTCTTACAGGTTGTTGGCCCATTCCTAATAGTTACAAAAGAGTGAGATTATGCTCATAAAGTAAATGAATATAGAGTCTGATTCCACTAGTCATGCACGAGATACTTTTCTATTTTTCTAAATTCCTGGAGACGATTTAGATTTTTGTTTTAATTCCACACATTTTGACCTGCTTGTGCTAATTATGGGTTCGTGCAACAGATATGTCAGACATTTCTTGTATATAAAAGTTATATGACTACAACTTATATGTATAAAACTAAATAATATGCAAATCTGAAAGATATAATCATTTTACTTCATGGTAAATGCCAACTAAAAACAAAAGATGAAAAAGAAAAAGAAAAGAAACATATAGGCTGAAATGGTTACAAAAGGCTTTTTTGGGGAGGAGGCCACATTTGTGTTGGCCTTGCATGGATGGGGATGGTTCCCATAAATATGTGAGGGGGCTATTCTTGCCTTCTGGCAAAGGCATAAGAATGTAAATCGACCTGCTATTTCTGGCGGATTGAAGAGTTCCATTCCATGTTACCTATAGTATACCAAAATAGTGAACCAATAAAAGCCAAAGAGTACATTTTAAATATTATATTGGCTTAGATATCAACTGACGAACATTTTCTACATTCATGTCCCCATTTCCTGGGAGTGTACATTCTCTCTGTTCCTTGCCTTAACATTCTTCAGGGTGTGTCTTGTATGTAAGAGTGGTTCAATAGTTTGTAAGTAAATTTGTGCATTGTTTTTAGTGTTATAGCCCAGAGGTGTCAGTAATGAGCTTCAGATGCAATTGATCACTTTCTTGGTCAGGATTGCACCATAACAAGTCACAGTAATGTTCTCGTCTTTCTCTCTGAGTAAATTCAGTATGTACATGGATGTACAAGTACTCTGATGCTGGAACTGGCAGGGGGCAGACACCTGTGGTCATGTTGACTTGTAGCCCCGAGACTTACATTCTCCTCATTTCATTGTTTTGCAGTTATACAGCTCCATGGACTTTGGAAGACGATGGCAACTCATGCATGAGCGCATCACACCCAACAGGTTTTACTGGTAAGCACCTTTCGTACACTCATGATCTCTTGAATAAAAATAAATAAATAAATTATCACATATCAGAGGAGCCTGGATAATTCTACAAGCTCTCAGCCTTGGAAGACTAATGCCTTCTAGTTCTTTGCTACTTGAAAAGCAGATGCCGAAGGGGAGGGGAGAGTCAGTCTCTTTTAAGGATGTGACTCTTCATAGGCTAACCAGGCTTTAGAGGATAAACACACACCTAATAGCATTTAGGGACACAAATTTGACACTATAGGCCATATATATATATATATATATATATATGTAATATTATATTATATACTATATTATATTCTATATTCTTCTATATTCTATATATAATAAAATATATGAAACTGGGATTGAGCAAGGGGTAGTAATGGGGGGCAGTTAGATGGGGAGAAAATCAAAATATAAGCAAAATACATACTATGAAATTTGCAAAAATTCAATATAAAGGAAACTTTCAAAAAAGAAAACCTCTAGCACAATCACTTACAGCTTAAGGCCTTTCTCCCTTCTCAGGTATAAACCTGTTTTTTTCTAGACATTCCACCAGAAACCCCATTTGCAGGGAAAAGACATGTAATAAACCCCTTGTGTGATAGTAGTGGTCTCTGGTTTTATTGTATAAGATTATAATTCTATACAAGGCATCTCTGGAAACACCCTGTAATCCCATTTACCAAGAAAGAAATTTATAAAGTTGGGAATGTAACTTGAGAGTCTGCAAAAGGGTATGTATGACTATTGCTAAGACAATTGGTGGATCTCCCTTGAGGAACCAATGCTCCTATTAGAGACTGCTTCATTTCTGTGACTCTTTATGAAGCCCACACTTATGTTCTCAGGTATATCTTGCTTTCTTCTGGACACTTCTTAATCCTTGTACTTAAACCTATATTTTAAAAGATCTTTAAGACATCTTCAACTCTGATCCATATAAAGGCAGTTCAGAGACCAGCAGCATTTGCAGCCTCTAGGAACTTTCTAGAAATACAGAACCTCAAGCCACATTAAGATTCATACAATCAGAATATATTTGCAACACCATTCCTTAGGGGCTATTGTGCACATTAACTTGGTAAATTAAATCCCTGATCTAGAAAAGGTTCATGACCAGGTCCTCTTACGAATATACTAAGCTCTCATTTTGGAAAAGTACATGTACTAGGAACTGATTCTACAAAACACCTACTTCCCAAAATGTATTGCACAGAATGGTAGTTTCATCAAATGCTCTGCTTTTCATAGAAGTTCCTATGGTCACATACATTTAAGTCACAGCTCTCAATTCTCTATTCCTGACTTGTGATTCTTAGTCTATTGAAGACTGGAGGAACTGTGAATGAAGAAACTTGACAACATGGAGTCAGTGCTGCCCAAATTCATTTCAGTGTAGGCACTTTTCTTCATGTCCCCTCTGATAAATCCCTCAGAACGATCTCTATGAGACATACTTTGTCAAAACTTTCTGTAAGCCAATTCATGTTTCAAACAGGAAACTAGGCTTCTTCTTAATCAGAAAGGGTTCTTATGAACTGATATTCCTTTATTTATGCATTATGTTTTTACCATGGTTAAAGCAACTCAGGATAAATTTGCCTTATACACTTCCCTGCAGTAGTATGAAGGTGCTTCTTCAATCTTGCTTCATTTCAGAAGAGATAATAGACATGAGACAGTCTAGATTAACATATACAACATACTATATGCTTAATTTTAAAAAAGGAAAATGTAAACTATCTGAAAGTAGTACCTAATCCTGACTCATTTTAAATATTTCAGTTCCTCTTCAAAGTTCATGTGGCCATAGTTTATGACTTCCAGAATGTAGGGTTGTTATATGTGTATTGAGGTAGGTGGTAACAAGTACTGTGGTCACAATGAGTCACACTCACAACTCCACAGGTAATAGTTCCCCTCAGCTTGCCCAAAACTCTGCCTAGAATTAAAAAAAAAGATTTCTACACATATTGTGAAAATCCACCGTTTTATTGCACGCAGTTAGTTCACAAGAGAGAAAAAGGAGTTGCTGGGACTCAACTCCTGGTCTGTCCTTACTATTTTTTCCTCTTGCAGACCAAATGTTATTTCTTCCGTAACTCTTATTATAGCTATTATTTGGTCTATGTTTGGAACTATTAATATTTTTCAATAGACTGAGGCAGAAAGGGGGAATATTTGTTTCTCTGACACTCTAGATGTATAGTATGCTTTTGCTCAGATGAGATGAACCAATTTCTCAGAATGCCATTGTTCAAGAGAAGAAAAACAAACTCTCTGCTGTGTTTGGAACAAATCTGGGATGGCGAGGCAGTTGGCCAAGGAGGAAGAAAACCCAGCATTAGCCATCCCATCAATGCTGACGGGAGTTAAGTGGCTGGAGGACGGCATTTTCCTGTCTCTTCCAAAGGGCCCAGAAGAGAATGCTCCAGCTGCTGCCCCTCCCCCCTTCTTTTGTATATCAGGAAGAATAAATCCCCAGGTCCTGATAATTGTATTTCATTTCTCCTCTACTCTGTGCTTCTTTCATATGTGCCCCCATGGGGAAATATAAAAGTTAGTGCCCATGCCAGCCAGCCAAGCGATAGCCGAGTGTTTCATATTTGCAATTATCACTTCTCTTCTTCTAATGTGTAATTGCAGTCATTCTTCTTTTACGTGTCATTGCAGTCACAGAGGAAGAGCACATTTCATTCGGTCTGGTTGCTTCCCCTTAAAGACAGAATGCAAGGTTATCTAAGGCTATTAACCACTTATGTTGAGGGTACATGGTTGCTGTATGTTAGAGGCCTACCTTGTACCTCTTTGAGAAAGTTTTTAATGCGCATTTCTCTGGATAGAGAGCAAATTTTTGCCTCAGTGAACTTTATTTAACCTGTGCTTTCTTCCTGCATTTAATGGGAACATTTTGACTTTCAGTTGCACAATGTTATTGAAAGTGCCAGAATTTAACAAGTGGACAAGGCAATTTCAGTTCTATGCTTCAGACTTTTTTATTTGTAAACTAGAAGTCTCTAAGTACTCTGTGCTTAAGTACAGTAAGCACTTTAATATTCTGTTTACTCACAGTCCTTATAGGATAATCCAGAAATGATTTGTTAATTTTGCTGCTGCATAAATGTGAATCCCATGCTTGGTATGCTGTGTGCTCATGGGTATTTGATAATACCTGAATGGTTCTATTTTAACACCAAGAATCCATACCTCAGGCCAAATGTTATTTTTACCACTCTTCATTAAAATTTTTATGAATTGATAAAAATAAAACCAAACGATAAAAATTTCTAAAGCTATAGGAGAAATGGTGCTGTGTGAGGTATTGAGGACAGTAGGGAGTGTGAGTAGGAAAATAGCCATGCTAAAATCAGACACCGAAATGGGAACTGAGAAGACTTTTAACTTGTGGCATGTAGACGCGATGATTTTATGACCTAAAAACGTGGTGTACAAACATTGCTATTTATAAGGTACACAACTGGAAATCTCTGGGCCAGATCCTTCACGAATGCCAGCTTTGTCCTTGCCACTCCAGTGGATGGAAAGAAGGCTCTTGTTTACAGAGGGACCTGAGGGAAGAACACTGCTCAAGTAGTGGCCGCTGCCAAAGTTGGTAGAGTGGTGCCTTTTGGAGTGTTTGCGGGAGTCCTTTGGGAATTGTGCAGGGCTACCATTTTGATCATTTCTTCATCAGTTGCCCCAGAGTACTGGTGGCGTATGGAGAACATGGGTCAAAATATTCATTAGCATCCATAATAAATTATTCCATAGTAAAAACAGATTGTCTAACCATATCAAGAGCAGTCACCTAGGAATTATTTGAGACAAGTTGATTCGGCCATCAGTCATGTATTGGAAAGAGGGACAACTGCCACAAAGTCTCCCTGTGTACTGCAGATCCTTTATTCACTTGGTGCTGGGTCATCTGGCAATCCCGGCACCTGTGTCGTGCTCCCTTCATCAACCCAGCTGCTCCACAAATGAGAGTTTACAAGGAGAGCACACGAGGGAAGACGTCCTGGTGTTTCCCTATTCACCCTTCCCATCCTGGACATGGGCAGAGTTGTCACTTGGGGAGAGCTTACATGTTCGGTTTGGTTTACTTTTACTTTCTTTTTTTTTTTTTAAATCCTACTGAGCTGCAAATGAATCGTATTTCCGCACTTTCTGTGGGAGATATTGAACAGGCAGGCACATTCTGAAATGGGAAGGTTTTTCTGCACATCCAGTGTATTTGCGGTTCACAGCTTTGCCTGTATGTCTGTGCACCCACAAAGGTGCTCATCACTTGAGAATCTTTTTCAATGAAGTTATATAAGAACTAGACTTTCTTTTAAAATTTTTTTTAAATTATTTTTTATGTGTATGAATGTACTGTCTGCATGTAGGTTTGTGCACCCGTGTTGTGCAATGCTGCGGTCAGAAGAGGGCGCCAGATTCCCCTGGAACTGGAGTTAAAGTTCTTAGCTGCCATGTGGGTGCTGGGAATTGAACCAGGGTCCTCTGCAAGAGCAGTTGGCACTCTTAACCACTGAGCCATCTCTCCAGCCCCAAGAACTAGACTTTCTTTTTTTTTTTTTAAGATATTTATTTATTTATTTATTTATTTATTTATTTATTTATTTATTTATTTATTCATTTATTTGTATGAATGTACTGTCTGCATGTAGGTCTGTTCACCTGTGTTGTGCAATGCCGCGGAGGTCAGAAGAGGGTGTCGAATTCCCCTGCAACTAGAGTTCTCCTGGAATTGGAGTTACACACAGTTCTCAGCCGCCATGTGGGTGCTGGGGATCGAACCCGGGTCCTCTGCAAGAGCAGTCGGCACTCTTAACTGCTAGGCCATTTCTCCAGCCCAGAACTAGACTTTCTTAAATTGCATATTTGGACTGGCCTTTTAGTTTCTGGTCTCTGATGGCATTCTTGTGTACCATACATCATGTGAAGGAAAGAAGGAATGTCTCCATTGTGACCTCTACTTATTTCTCCTTTTTCTCATTTTAGTTATTTTACCTCCTGAAAGGGCAAGACATTCTTTGTTATCACTACGAGAAATCGTTCTGATAAATAAATGTGCCCTAAAGTGACAGGGATTTCAACTCTGACACCTTCTTAAGGGGTATTTGGATTACAACATGGACCAGTGTTGAAAATTAAAAGTCCTTGAAGATGTCAAATGATGTAGACATTCTAGATAAAGCATTTTATGGTGTATAGAGAAAGGGCATATTGAAGATAACTGTTTGATGTGCTCTGATGTCTTGGTGCAGACTGAAGACTGATATGTAGGAGCAGGTATGTTGTACTCCAGGTCTGTATTGTATTGAAAATTGGCCTACAGTACTTGTTATCTCCTTGGGAAAGACTGTTAGGGACAAGGAAAAGAATAAGAAATCAAATCATGTTCTTCCTGGTGTTTGCTGACGGGAAGTTCTGTCAACATATAATCTAGGGGAGGAAGTTGTGATAAGGAGAGAGGACAAAGGCTTTTCTCGTCTTTCATTGTTTCTGTCGTTCCACTTTACACTTTGTGCATATTTTCTTTTAGACAGAACCTATACAAGCTGCACATGGATTTTATTATCTGTATTTTTTCATTTTCTTTAGTATTATATTCTAATATTTTATGGCTTTATAAAAATGCTTATAATCATTTAAAATTATCTATGCAGGGCCTGGAGAGATGGCTCAGTGGTTAAGAGCTCTCACTACTCTTTCAGAGGACCCAGGTTCAATTCCCAGCATCCACATTGCAGCTAATAACTATCTATAACTCCAGATCCAGGGGTTCTGATGCCCTCTTCTGACCTCCTTGGTCACTACATGATACAGGTGCACTTAGACTCATGCAAACAATACACTCATACACATAAAATAAAAATAATAAATAAAAAAACAAATAAAATAAATTTATGCAGTATTTCATAATACACACATATGTATTTCATTATTTGGTTTGTATTGGACTTTGAAAATTCTCTGAAAATTCTCAGATTTTTCATTAACATAAATAATGATTTTGTTATATTTCATACATAGTTCATTAATATCTAAAATTATTTGAACCAGTGCTCTAAGGAACACAGATTAAAACTTGAGGAGCTAGATAGTCAACAATATTCCACAAAATGCAATTAGCCTATCAAATAAAAAAATAAAATAAAATTGAACCAAACAACACAAACTTGCTATACTAAATGACTGTCATTCAGGTTGTAGTGAAACTTCAGACCCTACAGAGTTGGAGCATCATGTCTTCAGAGCACTTACTGATCTTGCAGAGGAAATGGGTTCAATTCACAACAACTACATGACAACACACAAGTATTTCTAATTCTAGTTCCAGAGGATCTAACACCTTCTTCTGGCCTCTGCAGGAAATGTATTGTATGGTACAAATACATATGTGTAGGCAAAACACTCATACACATAAAATAAAAATAAAATAAATAAATCCTTGAAAATAAATAAAAACTTTACTGTTTATGTATATATGCATGAACCATGTGCACCCTACCCATTCAGGAAGTCCTAATTTCATTTAAGGCACACATATCCCATTTGTCCATGTCCTGGATAGATGGACATATGTCCACCTTAGTCAAGTGACAGCTGTGGTGTGGATAATGTAGGCCAGTGAATAAGGAAGTGAAAATAGGAAGTAATTACCTGTAGCATGGCTGGTGTGAGTGTTTAGATGTGCTACCTAAATCTGAACTCAGTTGATCTCATTGTTCTAGAATATAGCCTGAATCTTGCTTCAAAAATGGGCCCTTTCTATTCAGCTAGGAACTTATGTTGATTGTAGATTATGGTTCCTGAAGAACCAACTGCCAGAGTCATCCTTAGGCTATTAATGCATTATCCCTGACAGAGACAGAGTTAAGGAACAGGCAGAATGCCTTGAGATTGCTTCCTGGAAAATCAAGATCTTTTCAAACAAAGTTAACATTATAGGTTGAATTTTTGATGCTGTCTCCAAATGTGCTTCCCCAATTTTGCAAACATAGTCATTTGCAATCTCAAGTAATGGGATTTAGGCATCGACCTGATATAAGGGATCAGATTTAGAGGCCCTTTGCAAACCAGGGTATGCCATAAATAATATTTAATTCAGCTTTCCCTTACATATTTAAAATGGTGCAGCAATTTAAAAATACATTACATTCAAAATAATACATGCAAGGTCAGGAGGGGAGATAGGAAAACTCAGCTTGCAAGCATAAACTAGTTTTCACTTTGCGGATGGAGGCCACCCATGCTTTATGGCTGGTTGAGTCTTTGCTGTGGAAGAACTTAGAAAAATACAGGGCTCAAAAGATATACATGGTAGTCAGCAACTGCCCTGAAAAGAGGACAGCACTCAGCTCTTAGGTGAAGTGAAGAAGGGCTGGACTTACATGATTATGCTTAGTATATGTGAGTTCTGTGGTAATGGTTATAAGGAAACATAGCCCTATACCTAATGACTCACTATGAAAGAAAAGGGATCACATTTGACTTTTCTTTTAAAAATAAGGATAGGTATGTGTTAAGCATAGAACTCAAAGTCTGTACAATTGACTCAGCTTATCCTGGTGTTGGGAAGATTCCAAGATGCTAGTGGATGCTCCCTTCCTTCTCTTTCTTAGCTTTGTGGCTCTAGAGTTAGAGACATGTAACTTTGAAATCTTTATGACATGCAAATGTCTATGTAAAGGACAGAAGACATACTCATCCTGTTCAGAAACAATGGAGTATCGCTGGCAATAAACAGGTAATAAAAGGAGAGCATATTTGATTATTCTGACAGTGGGTTAAGACTTGAGCCTACCTAATGCCTTATGAGGTGGGGTGTGAGGAACATAGACTCTCCCTGGAATCATACAGCTTATGCAGAGCTTGCAGGTTACACACAGAAGAGGACTTAACTGCATGAAAACATTAATCACGATGAAGTGTTAAGCAGTTTCATGAATAAGGAACAGGCCCAGGAGAAGCTTAGAAAGAAGAGGAAGTTGTTGAGCCCAGCAGCCCAAAGACAAAGTAACAAACTACGAACTTGGAGACTTTAAACCGCCTGTTGTATATCAGGTTACAGGCAGAGAGGAACTGGCCTTCTTCCCATTACTGAGATCTGAGAGTGTCTGAGTCCCAGCTGATCTAGGACTACACTTAGTCTGCTCAGGCAGCCCTAACAAAACGCCACTCTGGAGGCTTAAGCAGCAAAAACTTCTTTTCACAGCTCTAGAAGCTAGAAGTCTCCAGAGTGCTGGCATGGTTGACTTTGGCAGGGGCAGTCTACTAGCTTTCAGAATGTCACCTTTCTAGGTCCTCAGATAGTGGAGAGACTATAGCCTCTCAGGTGTCTCTTCTAAAGCTTCTCATTAGAAATCATAATGCAGCTGTGTAGGCATTCAGGGACAGTTAGAAAGGAAAAGACTATGTGTAATTCCACTGTCCCACAGATACTTTTTGGAAAAAAGTCAAATATTTCTCACTTTCCCCCCCCCATTTAATATAAATTTAAATGGATTTTTTACATTGAATCAGAGTTAAGATAATGTTAATAGAACTTTGTGTCTTGATAAGTGAAATTGAATATTTTTCTATATAATCCTCTATTCCTTCTAAATATAACTTAAAACTTTCATTATTTTCTAATTGATGGCCATATAAAAATTTGATAATTCTTCTGTCATGGACATGATTTTGTTTGTTTATGAAGTTTTACCTGTAAAGAGATAATTATAATATTGGTTTGAAGACTATAAAGTAGTCTTCTATCTTAGATCTGATTATTATAATTTTTCAGGATGGAGCATCAAAACAATATGTAGAAATATTTTCGTAGCCAAATTCTTCCCTAGAAACTTTATACCAGCTCCCACAACAACCAAGATACTATTTTATTATTTCTCATAAAAATTAATTTAAAAAAGTAATTTAATTTAATATGCAAAATGTATTTTCTTTGTTTTAATTTGCATTTCCTATCAGATTGGTGAGTGTGGACGTGTTCTCATATATTTGTTACCTGTTGTATCTCTTTTATGTGACCATCTGTTCTAGTTCTTTCTTTATTATGGCTTCTGATATGGTCTCTTTGCTGTTTTCAGTCAGGATGTTTTGTATTATTCTTTTTTTGTCATTTGATTGTTTTTGAATGTATATTTTACATTTTTTGATTTAAAATTTTTTTATTGAAGTTTTGTGTATTTCATACAACATTTCTTAATCAAATTTAGACCCAATTCCCTTTCCTTGGCCCATCCCTGTCAGAGCTCATGCATTCTGCCATACATTTATTTCATCTTTTTCTCAGTCTTTTTTAAATTTTTGATGCTGAAGTTTACTGTTTTGGGCTTAAGTTTACTGTTTCAGTCAGAGCTTCGCCCCAGTCTTTTTTTTTAAATTTTTATTTATTTCTGTATGTTTATGAATGTACTGTCTGCATGTAGGTTTGTGCACCCGTGTCGTGCAATGCCGCGGAGGTCAGAAGAGGGTGTCGGATTCCAGGAGAACTGGAGTTCTCCTGGAATTGGAGTTTCAGACGGTTCTCAGCCACCATGTGGGTGCTGGGGATCGAACCCGGGTCCTCTGTAAGAGCGGTCGGTGCTCTTAACCGCTAGGCCATTTCTCCAGCCCCCCCCAGTCTTTTCTATTGTTGTTGTTCCTTCTCATTTATATTCTTCCTACATATGCCTATATGCACACTGAAGATATACCAAAATTATGACATCTGAAAATAAACTCTAGGTTAATTCTAAAACATGTTTAGGGTTTCCCATTTTGATAGTAGGATTGTATAAAGATAAAGAAACAATGTTACTTTACTTTCCTACATTACAAACCAAGTTGATGAGTAACATCAGGTATTATATTTACTAAAAAAACAAAGAAATAAATGAATTATTTAGTTTGCCTTTTTTTTTTTTGGTCTTTTCAAGACAGGGTCTCCCTGTAGCCCCAGCTGTCCTGGAACTCACTCTGTAGACTAGGCTGGGCTTGAACTCACAAAGAACTACCTGCCTCTACCTCCTGAGGGCTGGGATTAGTTTGCCTTCTAAAGAGAGAATTGGTGTTAGCATCCACAAATGAGGGATACCATTTGTCCTTTGTTTTTCTGGGACTGTGTTACTTCACTTACTATAATGGCTTCTAGTTCCATCCATTTACCTGCAAAGTTCATGATGTCATCTTTCTTTACCACTGCATAGAATTCCATTGTGAATATGTACCACAGTTTCTTTATCCACTTGTTGGTTGAGGGACACTTGGGTTGCTTCAGCTCTTCACTATTGTGAAGAGAGCTGCAATAAATATAGATGTACGTGTATCTCTGCAATAGGATATGTCTTGTGGGTATATACCCAGGAGTGGTATGACTGGGTCAGGTGGTAGGCTCATTTTCAGTTTCTTAAGAGTTCCCAACACTTCCATAAGGGTTGCTTGAGTTTGATTTCCCACCGGCAGTGGATGAATGTTCTCCTTTCCCCACAACCTCTCCAGCATTTAGTATCCTTTGTTTTCTTGATCATAACTAGTCTTACCAGAGTAACATGAAATCTTAAGGTGGTTTTATTTTCTATTTCCTTAATTATTAGCAATAAGATGTTTAAGATATTTCTCAGCCATTTTTACTTCTTCATTTGTGAAGTCTCTGTTGAGCTATTGACTCCATTTTTGAGTGGGTCATTTGTTTTCTTCCTCCTTTGTTTTTGAGTAGTTTATAGTCTCTGGATGTTAATGCTCTGTCACATGCATCTCTGGTAAAGGTTTCCTCCCACTATCTCTGGGTTTTCTCTTCAGTTCATTGATTATTTCTTTCACTATACAGAAGCTCTTAAGTTTAATAAGGTCCCATTTGTCAGTTGTTGAGCTTATTTTTTGCAGAGCTGCTATCTGATTTAGAAAGTCTTTTCCTACCCTATGTCTTGTAGTTTACTACCAACTTTTTCTTCTATCATTTTCAGAGTTTCTGGCTTCACATTGAGGTCTTTGATCCATTTGGAGTTGACTTTTGTATATAGTGAGAGGTATAGGTTTAGTTTTATTCTTCTACAAGTGGAGATCCAGTTCTGCCAACACCATTTGCTGAAGATGCTGTCTTTCCTCCATTGAGTCTTCTTAGCCTCTTTGTCAAATATGAGGTGGCTGAAGTTGGATGTGCTCATGTTTGGATCCTCAGTTTTGTTCTATTGATCTATTGGGTCTGTTTTTAAGATTTCTTAATCAAATCTAAACTTGCTCCCCCATCTCTGCCCCCTACCCTGCCAGAGTTCATGTATTCTGCCATATGTAACTTTCATCTTTTTCTCAGTCTTTTTTTTTTTTTTTAATTTTGGGATGTAGAACTTTACTGTTTGGGGCAGAATTTTACTGTTTCAGTCAGTTCTTTGGCACAGTCTTTTTTTTAATTAATGTTTTATTTATTTCTGTAGGTTATGAATGTACTGTCTGCATTGCAAGTTTGTGCACCCGTGTCGTGCAATGCTGCGGAGGTCAGAAGAGGGTGTTCGGATTCCCCTGGAACTGGAGATTCTCCTGGAATTGGAGTTTCAGACGGTTCTCCGGCCCATGGGTGCTGGGGATCGAACCCGGGTCCTCTGTAAGAGCGGTCAGCGCTCTTAACCACTAGGCCATCTCTCCAGCCCTGGCACAGTCTTTGTTGTTGTTGTTGCTGCTGTTCCTTCCAAATGAATAAAGTCCAAAATATGCTACATACATGGCACACATATATCAAAATTAAGACATCTGAAAATAAACTATAGGTTTTGTTCTCATTCTTTAGATTTCCTTATTTGTTATTTTTTTGTTTTTGTTTTTTTTATGAGCTTTGTGTATTCATACATCATTTTCCAATTCAGTTGAGGCATATATCCCCTTCCCTTCCCCCACCCCCACCCCACCCCATCCAGATCATGCATCTGCCGTAGTTTTCTGCTCTTTCTCTGCTTTTTTGTTTGTTTTGTTTTCATTTTTTTTTAACAATAAGTGATAATTTGTGAGTACAAAGATCCTTCATGTAAGAATAATTTGCAAGCAGTTGTGCCCAACCCACACAGCTCATGGGTCCCACATCCAGCACGGGGGGCTTGTATGTTCAATCAAGTTGATCAAATGAGTGTCCAGCTCTATATTGTTGTAGTTTCACCATTAACCCCAATCTGAGCCCTTACATTCTATCATGCCCCCTCTTCCGCAGATGTTCCCTAGGCTTAGAAAAGGGGCACAGGTGGATGAGAAGCAAAACACTCTACTTTCTCTGGAGCTGATGTTTGGTCTCTAAGTCAGTTCTGGCTGTTTTTTTCATGGGTGACAGTTGTCCAGGAATAACCTTTCGATCCTACTAATGAAGCACAGCAATTAGATATTTAGGTATTTAAACAGTATAATATATAGCCTTTCGATCCTACTAATGAAGCACGCACAATAGATATATAGAATTTAAACAGTACTAATTTTATGGTAGGTTACTTTGGTATAGACACAGATGTTTTGGATGGTATGTTAATTCATGAATTACATTTTCTCTGTTAAGTATGGCAGGGTCTTTGTGTGGTTTATAACATCTCTTAACCATTAGAGGTGTAAGCTTGTGGCATCAGCGTGGGTTAATTCCTCCAAGGAGAGAGCTAATAGCCAATTAGATTTGGATATACAGACATAGGCTGCCACTGCTGCACAGTATTTCCAGGCAGACTTTCTTAACTCCCCCCCCCATAGAATAAGGAGAAATATGATGATGAGAGGTCATTCTCCAGCTGTAGATTGAGCCAGCTGTTATAGACGTATTCTCTTGTAAAAATCAGTAAAACTGCCTTCTTTAATTGACTAATGGACATAGAAACTGAAAAGGATTATTCTCTATTCAGAACCAAATATAATCTAAGTCTCCTTAAGCTGTGCATTACACAAAATATATTAATACAGGAGCTCTGACATCAACAATGGATTATTCTACCAAGGAGATGTTGGCCAGGGATCCAAGCCCCACAAATGGTAAAGGCTCCTTGCCTCCAACTGGAAGTGTCTGCAGGAAGAGAGGCGATTAAGGCCTGCTGTTGAAGACCTGATATAAACATGGGAAAGATGTATGGAGACCGCACTTGCAAGTATACAGATGGTCTCTGGAATGCCAGAGAGTGTTACCAAAGGCCACTAAACCAATAAAGCAAATATAGGTCTCCTTGAGTCAAGCAAGACTCCTCCGTCAGCACCAGCTACACCTCATCTGCCTAGATTTCCTTATTTGTAAGGGTCTAAGTTGTTATCTCTTCTTGGTTTAACTTTGGTGGTTTCATTGAATTTAGAAAATCATTTGTTTTAGGTTTTCTAATTTAATAGAGTACAGGTCTTAAAGCGTTCCTTTATAATATTCTGGATCTTTATAGTTTCTGTTGTGATGTTTTCCTTTTGGTTCTGCTATTCTTTATTTGGATTTTCTCTTCCTTTTGGTTAGCTGGGGGAAGGGTCTACCTATCTTATTTAACTTCTCAAAGAAACAAGAATTAAATTCATTGATTCTTTGTGTTGTTTTCTTTGATTCTACTTCATTTATTTCTGATCTGACTTTTAATATTTCATCTCATCTACTGGATTTACATTTGTTCTTGTTTTTCCCATATTATTGAGTTATACAACTAAATCATGCTTTGTGCTATTTTTGATTGTTATAATGTGGGTGCTTAGAACTATAAATTCTTGGGACTGCTTTTAATATGTCTCTGATGTTTTGTTCTGTTTTGTTATTTTTTTCATTTATATCTAGGAAAACTTTTGTTTCTTTTTCTTGATTTCTTCTTTGACTCATCCATCATTCAGTAGTGTGTTGTTAAATCTCCATGAGATCATACAGTTACTACAGCTTCTTTTGTGGTTGATCTTAAGCTTTATTGCCTTGTGGTCCAGTAGTGTCTATGGAATTATTTCAATATTTTGTATTTGTCAGTCTATCTAGAGTCCCTAGCTTTAAGAAAATCAACTCTATCTCACCCAGCTGTCAATATTTCTATAGCTAAGTTGGGGCCTGCTGTCTGTTTCCCCATATCTGTGCTGGGTTTTTGTCTGCTTAATTTTGCATGGGTCTGTTGCATGCTGACACCATTTCTGTAGGTTCCTGAACAGGGTCTCAGGGGCTTGTGGGATTCTATTTCCACATGATCATGTACCTCTTCCCTTGCTCTTACATTCCTGCTCCCTCTTCTGAAATGGTCCCTGAACCCTGGGTAGGTGAAGTTTAATCTAGGGTTCCTGCCCAAGGACCCACATTCTGCAGATTCTTATTCTCTATGCTTTGGCCATTTGTGACCTTTACGTTTGGGTGGAATATCCTATAGATATTTGTTAGGTTTAGTTAATGTATTAAAGCATTTACTTTAGATGTTTGTCTGTCTGTTGGAGAAAGTGGGGCATTGAAGTCAGTTACTATTACTGAGTTTGTTATTGCTGTGGATTTGCTGATGCTCTGCCCATTACATTGACATGAATCTGTAATTGACATGACAGATGTGCATTTTTCCTTTGCCTAAGTCCATGCATAGTTGATGTCCTATGATTCTTCAAACCCCAAACAACTACATTCCTGAAACTTTATGTGAGGAAGAGAGAATTATGTGGCTAAAGATCCTCATTTGGTTGCATTTGGCATCTAAATAAGAAGAGAGCTCTGCCTTTGTAGTTGTGCAACCTTTAGCAGCTACATTTCACCTCTGTGACAGTATCTCATTAACCAGAAAGGACACCAAATGGTGCATCCCACTTTTGCATCCTACCTGTATGTCCATCTCAGCTTTGTGCACAAGTGTTTCATAAGTATTAGCTATAAAATTAATAATATAGCAACTTAAAGTATAAGAGAAAAAGGGAAAATTATTTTCTTCATTAATTATTAGCCAATGACATAGCATCTTTTTAAAACTAAGTAAACCTGGATTTATTCACATAACCGTTTTATTCTACATTCAGATCCCATTGCTTAATAAGGTTTGCATATCTGACCTGGCTTTCCAGGGACCAACATATAACATATTATTATACTTGTTAGAACTTATTTTTCTAAGAAAAAGAAACTTTTGGCTTCATGGCAATATTGAAATTTTAAAGGCTTTAAACTAAAAATCCTGCTATTTTAGATCATTTGTGCTTCAGTAGGTTGATACAGATATTGAGACAAAACAACATAGAAGGACAAGGGACAGTGACCACTGAGAAAACATTGGAGCATCCTAGATTAATCTGAGGATGAAGGGCTCAGTTTAGTCTGTATGGCTAACAAAGCCTTCTTGGAAGAGATAGAATTTAAAAGTCCTGAGTAATGTGTTGTCTTGTCAAATGTAAAAGAGAGACAGGTCTTCTTGGGACAGAATTATAATTGTGACAAAGGTGAGGTCATGGTATGTCTGGAGAGTGTTGTGGTTTGAACATGAGCTGCTCCTCACAGGCTCATGTGTTTGAACAGCTGGTCTCCAGCTGATGGTGCTATTTGGGAGTGTTGTAGAATGTGATAGGCTATATTCTGGCTATTAGAAATGGGTTGCTGGGCATAGGTCTTGAAGGTTATAGACCTTTCTGGTTCGGTCCCAAGCTGCGTGCTTCCTGATCTGTCAAGATATAAACTAGCTATGCTGCAGCTCTAGCTCCTACAGATGGAGTTGCCACAATTGCTATGCCTTCCCTGCTTTGATGGACTGATGTCTATGAAAACTGTAAGACCAAATAAGTTATCACCCCCTAAAGATGATTCTTTTAGCTATTGTGTCACAGAGATGAGGAAGATAACTTCTACAGTGAGTGATTAATAGATCCACTGGAAAAGGGTTTCTCAGTCTCTGCACTTAAGACATTTTTAGCTGAATAATTTTCCTGTGCATTCAAGATATTTAGCCAAATCTCTGCTTGCTCACTAACTTATGAGTACCTGATACACCCTTTAGGTGTGAGAACCCAATAATTCCCCTGCAAATATGCTCTGAGAACCAAAGTGTTTTGCTCTCTCCACCCCCACTTAGAGAATGCATTTGTTAGAAGAAAAGATTTAGTGTTGAGGGAAAGCGAGATATTAAGTGAAGGAAGTAGATAGACCCAGCAGAGCTTGTGATGCACCTCAAATGCCAAGGGATGCTGTGGACTTGTCTCCCTGGTTAATGGAGAACATTCATCTTTTCTGCAGAAGAATGGCATGGTATTCATGTTTTATGAAGATTTATTAGCCTCTGGCACTTGCTGGAAGTGCTCAAGTGCATTTTCATACAACTCTCTGTTGATGCGAAATACTGATTTTTCTCACGACAGACACAAATCTTCTAAAGCATTCTGATCCCAAGCTCCATTCTCCATCAAAGCACTAAACAATGTGGATTTTTAAATGTATGCATCTTAAGCTGGACAGACAGATCATAGAAGGTAATGCGCTTGGCTATGCTCATGTGAGGATCTGAGTTTGGAGTCTCAGAAACCACAAGAAGCCAGATACAGTAGCATATTTCAGTGATCTCAGCTCTCCTACAGCAAGATGGGAGATAGAGAAAGGGGAATTATTTGAAAAGGGGAATTATTTTTAAAGTCTGCTAGCATAGTGTACACAGTGGAAAACAAGATCCCCATTCTGAAACAAGGAAGAAGGCAAGAATCCACACCTGAGGTTGTCTTCTAACCTCCACACAGATACTATGACAGGTGATTGCATGGACACACACAGACACACAGACACATACACACACCCAGATAAAATAAATAATAAAAGTATGTTTCTCATATACATTTACTTAAACAATATTTTTGTATATATTTTATTGTACACCAGCATTAAAGGTTTTATTAAAGAAACCCATTTTGATTTTTAAATTTATTTTAATTTTATGTGTATGAATGTTTTGTCTGCATGCATGTATATGTCCGTCATGCATGCAGTTCATGTGAAGACCAGAAGGGAGTGTCAGATCCCCTGAAATTGGAGTTATGGAGGTTGTTAGCCACTATGTGTATGTGGGTACCTGGAACTAAGCCTGGTCCTCTGCAAGAGCAGCCAGTGCTCTTAACCATTGCAGCATCTTTCTGGCCTGAAAGATAATCATTTTGGCAAAAATACTTTTATTTTTTTCTTCTAGTTTTTATATACCTAAAGATAAGTTCTCTGCAAATTATAAGAGTGTAGTATTTTTATGTCTTTTTAAAATTATACTTAACCTAAACAACTTTATGCATGTATACACTGTATTCATAGTGGCAGAATATTCTATTGAGTTGATATACTCTCATTTTTATTAAAGGGTCATGGAAAAGTTGGTGTGGAAAGGATTCTGAGAGATGATCTGTTCTAGTGATTTCTCTAACAGTGCTCTTGGAAGCTCTCTCAGGATAAATTGTTCTGGAGACAACATGAGGTTAAGGGAAGGCTGCGGGGTGCTTAGTGATTAGGTCTTTAGAACCTATTTTGTGCCAGCTCAAACTACTCAGATTGTTCCTTTGTTTTATGCATAAGCTTCAGTATAGAATTACTTTTACAGATGGAAGCAAATAAAAGCTTTAGAAAAGGATTGAATTAGACTGGCTTTTTTATTCTGCAGAAGCTGCATATGGGTCTCTGACTTCACATTCTTTCCTCACTGCTACCTACAGCACTGTGAAATGACTAGTTCCACTTAAATGGTGGAGTGTTTGCCAAACTCAGCCCACTGTGAGGATTAAGTGAGGACACCACCTGGGACCCATAGCTCTGTCAGTGGACTCACTGTGCTTTGGCGAGAAGATCTGTCCATACTCATGTGGACATGCTTTTAGAAAGTTGAACACTGATCTATATGTAGAGCTAAGGAAAGAACATGAAAGTCTGAGGAGGCTGGATTAGAAGAGTGGTCCATGTTTTTGATGGTAGACCGCACTGCGCTCACACAGCATCTGTAGCTCGCTTTGTTCTAAAGGGCCATCTGAGACAAGAGTTTCTACCAGGCAGTTAGACATGTTCTGCTGTCAGCATGTTGTTTTTCAAACACAATGCTTTTCCTCCTATGTACATATTTGTCTATTTCTGAACCTACTAACCAGAAACTCCCACAGTCTTGTTTCCTTGTCAAGAAAACCATAAAACTTCTCACAGAATCTGGATACATTCTTCACATTTGGGCATCTCACCAACATTTGCTCTTTTGAAAGACAACATGGATGATGGATTAAGGACTCCCCCATCTCTCTCATCTCCCTTATGGCTAGCCCTGTCATACCCAGACATTCTCCACCCTCTTCCTTAAGAATTTTGCAATGAGCTGTCAAGTAATTTGTGCAGAACTGTTAACAATGGAAGCAGAGAAGAGAAAGGAAGAGAGAGGTCCCAGGGGGGTTCCCTGCTCTGCTCACTCAGCAGTTTGGGTAGATGCATAGAAGTGAAAAGGTCAGACCCTGGAAACAATCTGAGCTATAAAAGGCTCCAAAGTGTACAGTAATTGCTAGAGTGAACCCAAGACACTGAGGTCTGTAAATGAGATGGCCATGCACTTCTCTAAGAGAGGAGGACAATGAGTGATCCTATTTCACACGTCTCTTAGCATCACTGTCCCCATTTCACATGTGTCATTAAAATACCCATGAAATCTCAACTATATAGTTGACTAAACAAGACCTGCATGATGGCAAATCCAGTTGACATGTCAATATGGTTGGGGGATATTTCAGGGCATCCCTCTTTTGAATGAAGAGCTCTAGGAAATCCTGGTACTGAGAGAAAGAGAACAAACTTTCCCCAGAGAAAAACTGCAAGGAGGGTTATTCAGTTCCAAGTGGTCCCTCTAAACACATGTTCATATGAGCACTACTAATGGACCCCGTAGGGTGCATGCGTGTGTGTGTGTGTGTGTGTGTGTGTGTGAGAGAGAGAGAGAGAGAGAGAGAGAGAGAGAGAGAGAGAGAATAATAGGAAGAGTTGGGAAAGACAAGGGATGAAAATAATGTGCATACCATGTAAATGTATGATATTCTAAAAAAAAGTAAATTTAAAAGGGGAAAAGGAAGTGACAGTGAAATATAGTTGCCTCTCGGTATTCATAGATATTCATGATGAATACCATGAGCAAAGGATTTTGTATAAAAAATGCTTATGTGTAGCATCTTCCCATGTGCCACACAAAATTTCTAGACTATTTCTAATACCAAGGACAAAGTAAACACTTTGTAAATTGCTGTACTGTGTTGTTTTAAAGAATAATGTCAATAACACTAATACATAATCAATAAAGATGCATTTTTTCCCACATTGTTGATCTACAGTTGATTAGAAATAGAAGGGGACTGCACAGCAGGTAAGGTCGAGGGTTATGACTTTTTCTCCACTTTCTCCACTAGAAAAAGAGATTTAGAAGATGAATTAGATTCCCATGAATTAGATTCCCACAAGGAGATACATTTTCTTCCTTCCTTTTGGTTTCTTTTCTCTTTTTTTTTATTTTAATATATTGTGATATTTATTAGGTTTCTCCAGAGCTGAAAGAAACTCGAGTTAGGAAGAGAAAATCCAGGGCCTTGAGTAGAACAAAAAGAGCATTAAACTAAGAATTGGAGCTTCCTAGGGCTGGAGAGATGGCTCAGTAGTTCAGAGCACTGACTGCTCTTGCAGAGGATCCAGTACCCACACAGCAGCCGACAACCATCCATAACTCCAGTTCTAGGGGTATCTCATGTTCTCTTCTGATCTCTGCAGGCGTTGCTTGACATGGATGCATTTACATACATGCAGACAGTACACTCATCCACATAAAATAAAAACAAAGTAATAAATGAAATATTTTTAAAAGAATTGGAGCTTCTTGCTTCTCACTTCTTGCTTCTCAGCTCACTTCTTGCACTGGGTGCTCAGGTTTCTCTGGCTTCCTGCAGCCCCTTCTGCATGACTCACAGGGCCAAATGGGAGGTGTCAGAGGGTCTGTTCTCTGCATTCATCAGGGCAGTCTCCTATTTTTTGCCACCTGGCTGTTCATCATGTGACAGATAGTGGTGGTAGAAATCCTACCTGGAATTTCCTGATTGTGGATGGCAGAAACTGGACTTCAGGACCTAATAAGGTTCCAGAGAAATTCCAAGATACATTTGATTTTGAAAGGCAGAGAAGGTGGCTGGAAGGTATTTTTGAAAATTAGGGATATAGGTTGGTGAGTTGTTAGGTGTTTCTCCCTGCATAGTACAACCAGATCCCTATTACTCCAACCTTTCCACAGCCCTCTGAAATCCACAATGAAAAAAATTATTGCAGCCAATGAAGACATTATCACCTCCAGGTAACTTTTAAAAATGCATATACTTCTGCTAAATGAAATAGTATATGCATATGCTCTTTCAAAGTTGAAAAGGATTATTAAAATGCCTTGTATCTATGAAATGCTGCATAAATGTAATCCATTATTAAAAGCTCTGTAGTTATTTTTGAACCGCATAGCATGAATATGGTTATTGATTTTGTCTTGATCCAGTTAGATGTACTTACCGAAGTATTCCATTTAAGAGACTGTTTTGAGCTCCCACTCTGAACAATGCATAGCTACAAAGATATATAACAGACAATGGGTCCTTTAGGTGGGTTGATTCTCTAGTTCCTATCCTTATTTAAAGTAATCCAACCCATTGCCTTTATAATGCCTTTCCCCTGTGTAATGTAGGTACTTCCTTTGTCCTTTGGCTTAATGCTCGTCCATGTGGCTTTCTTAGCCTAAGTTTAGCAAATGTAACCGTTGGACATGTCTTTTTTGCCTCTACCAGTGCACTGTAGCTGTGACTCTCTCACTCCAGGACCCATAGTAAACCCACACAGCATACTTAGCCTTGCTGTGAAGAGCCAAGCTCTGCTAGAATCATTCCATCATTCTCACTTGACATGCTGGTAAACATGACCAATGCTGAAGTCAGTAGCTGTTGGCTTCAACTACTGCACGGGTGGGCGGTTCATTATGCAGCAAAAGTTATAGTGAAAACACAGTGGAACTGAAGGGTTGAGACAGAAGTGGACAAATCTCTGGGGATCAAGATGCAGCATCAGATAGAGGGTCAAGTGAAGTTAGCATCAGGGCAGTGAGGAGGTCTTGACTTTTGAGAGGGACCTTGAAAGATAGTTTCAGTTTCAATGGACAGAGTCTGTGTGTGCTGTGAGTTCTCTGGTGTAAAAGGTAGAGGTCGGCATTTTTTTTTTTTCAAAGCCAATTTTTCATTGAAGCTCTGTGCATTTCATACAAAATTACAAATCAAATCTAGACCCGTGCCCCCCTCTTTTTACCCCCAACCCCACTAGAGCTCATGCATTCTGCCAAGCATGTTTTTCATCTTTTTCTCAGTCTCTCTCAAAGTTCTTGATGCAGAAGTTTACTGTTTCAAGCAGAAGTTCACTGTTTCAGTCAGTTCTTTGAAGCAGTTTTTCTGTTGTTGTTGTTCCTTCCAATAGGCATCACTCCAAAATATGCACATATGCATGTCACATATATCATAGGTTTTAGCACTTCTGCTTATGATTTTTTTCTTTATTAGGCTGAAAGATGTCATGTTTGAAGTCCTTTCCTTGGCAAGCCCAAACCACCATCAGTTCTGCCCTTGTGTTCCACACTGGAGTTTTCCTTTCCCATGGTCACCAAATGAGGTCCAGTAAGCACTGCGTCCTGTCTTGATCTTCCTGTACTGGTCTTCATGACACAGCCTGAGTAGTTAAACAACAGCAGTCTATACTCTGAAGAGGTGGAAACCCCAAGAGTAGTTCAGTCCACAACTTGAATGTCTCAGCAGTCCCAATCTGGCACTGAAGGTTTGGAGGATTCTTGGAGAGACATGAGTTTTCAATCCATATTGGAAGGTTGAAAAGCTGTGTCTCAAGTCTTTGAAGGATGGCAAAAGCAGTGGGAGCCACAGGGTAGCTGCACTTGCCAGTAAGACAGGCAAAACAACTGTGCTCTCTTTTTTTAACTTTTTGTCTTTTTACTAAGATCTCAAGTTTTATACCTGAAGTACAATTCCTTTTTTTTTAAATTTTATTTATTTTTTATGTGTATGAATGTACTGTCTGCATGTAGGTTTGTGCACCCATGTCGTGCAATGCCAAGGAGGTCAGAAGAGGGTGTCAGATTCCCCTGGAACTGGAGTTCTCCTGGAATTGGAGTTATAGACAGTTCTCAGCTGCCATGTGGGTGCTGGGGATTGAACCCTGGTCCTCTACAAGAGCAGTCGGCACTCTTAACTGCTAGGCTATCTCTCCAGCCCCTGAAGTACAATTTCTTAGGACTTACTATTTATATATTTCTGGTTATACTTTCCCTTTGGATGTTTAAGGCCATACAGCCCAGATTAACCAACGTTTTTGTTTTGTCAAGGTCATTTGAGGATCTGGTCCTCAAGGGTCACTCAGGTTTTGTGTGTGTGTGGGGGGGGGTGGTAGGTGGGGAGGAGAGTCCCTGGCTCCTTTTGACTTTTCAATCACCAGTTCCATCCACTAGAGGACAAAGTCAGGTCTTGCCTTTGAGCAAGACTTTCCTCTTTATAGACTGGACAGTGGCTAATGTCCCATTAGTAGATGTCCAAGACCTCCCTGCACAGGAAGACTGGTGACTCATTTGCAGGGCATTTCAAGAGATGCCCCCATGCATAGTCCCCTGGGACTTAGTTGACCTCTGAGGGTAAGGAACAAAGTTATCCCTTAAGACTCTCAGCCAAATTGGTATGGGCATTAAATATAGTCATTAAGCATCCAGAAACGCTAAGTTACACCAGCCTGATACTTTTAACTCCTCTATAATATTTTATAAAAGGCTTTGATAAAAGCTCAAGCAGCCTTGTATATGAAATACTAAGAAGCACTCCCATAAAATAAATAGACATAATGTCATGACAAACTAGTTTTTTTCCGCATTCCTTTGATCTTATATTACTCTAAAATAAGCATACCTATCCTCCATCCATATACCAAAAATTTCTAACTGTGAAAATAAATGGTAGTTTAGTTCTTGAGCCTGTTAAGGGATTCACAATATAAGAGCACAGTTGTTTTCAGATCATGAGGAATATAATATTAACATTGCTCAGTTTGCCTTACAACTAGATAATTGGTGCTAGCATCCACAGATGAGGGATACCATTCATAGTTTGTTGTTCTGTGACTGTGTTACTTCACTTAACATGATATCTTCTAGTTCTATCCATTTACCTGCAAAGTTCATGATGTCATCTTTAGAACTCCATTATGTAGATGTACCAGTTTTCTCTATCCACTCATCTGTTGAAGGGCACTTGGGTTGGTTATAGCTCTTTGCTATTGTGAAGAGAGCTGCAATAAACATGGCTGTGCATGTATCTCTGAGGCAAGATGAGTCTTGTGAGTATATACCCAGGAGTGGTATGACTGGATCAGGTGGCAAGCTCATTTTGAGTCTTCCAAAGGTTCTCGACACTGTTTTCCATAGTGGCTGTATGTTTCTCAGCCATCTCTAATTCCTCACTTGTGAAGTCTCTGTTTAGCTCTTTGCTCCATCTTTTGAGTGAGTCATTTATTTTCTTTCTTCTTTGTTTTTTGAGTAGTTTATATATTCTGGAAGTTAATGCTCTGTCAGATGTATCAGCAGTGAATGTTTCCTCCCACTCTATGGGTTTTCTCTTCACTTTCTTGATAGTTTCTTTTGATGTAAGGAGTTGTTGAGTTTAATGAGGTCCCACTTGTCAATTGTTGACCTTATTTCCTGTGCAGCTGCTATCTGATTTAGGAATGCCTATGTCTTGTAGGCTGCTGATAACTTTTTCTTCTATCACCTAAACTTGAGCACATACAATTTCAGGTAGGCATTTTAAACAGAGGAAGAAAGACTCAGAAAACAAGGAAGCATGAGATTATTCAGGAAAGGCTTAGCATACCCGTCTATGAGAAATTTCAGGATTTATTACTATGGGGAGATGAAGTTGATAATGCTGGAATAAATCAAGAAGATAACCCTGGAGTTTACAGTGGGAGGTGGAAGATTTTGTCATTTATACTTGTGCCTTTGAAGGGTTCTTCCAGGTGTGGATTAGGCTTAGGAGTAAACTTTTGCAGAATATCATTCTTGTGTAAGGATAAAAGATGAATCAGAAGGGTCTGGGAAGTGATGGCTAACTTAGAGGCTAATACTGGGAATGGTGGATCCTGGAAAGAGGAAAGGGAACTCCAGGAAGGTCTAGAAAATGTGCTCTGTGATTTAAAGTGTTAAAAAGCATCTCACAGAAAAGAAAATAAATTCAACTCCCTCTCTGATGCCAGAATGTTGTTTCCTAGAATGGGTATTTAGACACCTGAGTTCTACTATGAAATAAGTCAGCCAGTTATGGCAACTCAAGATTTACAGACTTTATTGATGGATTTTAAAACATGGGCTCAAATTCAGTATTGTGTTTACACAATTCTTGAAAAATATGCTCTGGACTTAGGTGTAATTTATCCTCGTGTAAGAAGGCACTGAAGAAAGTTCCCCAACTTATCTGTTTATTTTTCAAGTTGGAGTGAGCAGTAGAGGTGGTGTTCCTTTGGTAAATAGACTTTGGATAGAGAATAGTGTGTACAGGAGTCTTACTCAGAGCCTCTTGGGAACTGCAATATAGTTGAGGGGAAAGGGAGGTAGCACTGGGTAGAGAGAAAGGTTAGATTGCTGTGAAAATATAGCAATGGATCCCACGGAAGCTGGTAGCTGGGGTGGCCCCTCAGAGAGATATGGGCTTGAACCTTTATACCCCCACAATGACCAGCACACAAGGTAGGCTATGAGCAGGGAAGGAGTGCCACATCAGTGAGTCAACATCACCAACTGTAGAAAAGTTTGAGTGTCTGATCATCCACCCACATGTCAACCCTGAGGATGAATGCCTGGAAGAAAGGGGGATGCATATAGCATGGAAGTGCTTGCCAAGAGCTTCTGTTGCATCGACAATGTGTTGAGTCTGTGAAATGCATCACTGCTCTTATCTTCTTTCATAGGCAGATACTCAGAATGATGCAATGGTTGAATGAACGGGGTGGGCCGCTGACTGTCAAGGTTTGAATCCTGATTGCATTGCTATGTGAGCTTGGGCCCCCAAAGGCCTCTGTTTCTTCATTTATATATTGAAAATAGCAATAATGATAATTTGTCTCATAGGGTTGTGGTAAGTGTTGTGCAAACTAGAAAATAGCATGATTGACTTGTGAACTGGGACATAGTGAACTGATCTTTTTTTTTATTTTTTTATTTTTTGTATGTGTATGAATGTACTGTCTGCATGCAGGTTTGTGTACCTGTGTCATGCAATGCAGCGGAGGACAGAAGAGGGTGTCAGAATTCCCCTGGAACTGGAGTTACAGACAGTTCTTAGCTGCCATGTGGGTGCTGGGGATCGAACCTGGGTCCTCTGCAAGAGCAGTCAGCGCTCTTAACCTCTAGGCCATTTCTCCAGCCCCAAGCTGATCTTTTTTAGTTCAGGGTTTATATTGTCAAGTTTAACAACTGGTATTTCGGAGAGGGTTGGCCAGAGAAGCATTCCATGTCTTCCATTTCAGAGTCAGGAGAAGTGAAGAAAGGACTGAGGTGTAACTAACAAGTATGAGGTGGTAGAGACCCAAGCTCACGGGGCTTATACCCCTTCCCTGACAAGGATAAGAATGTCTATAAAAAATGACACTCAGCAGTCAGAAATTTATTCTTTTTTGTACTGAAGCCAGCAGTGCTGGTTGTCCAAGGACGCCTCCTGTGTTGTTACTCTCCTCCATGGCAGAGACAGTGCTAGGCCCCATCAGACACTTTCTGATGGAAGTGATGGTCTCCTAAGCTCAGAAATATATCTTGGTTCTACAAAGAGGCTTGTCACCTGTGAGTGTGACTTTAAACTTGGAAGTGAGTGAAACCCCAAAGAAAGAGCACCTGGGGGAAGTAGCTGTGGAGGAACTGGACATTGTATGTCATTAATCACTAATTGCTGAATGATTTTATTATATGGCAGCCATAAAATATCTCTTGAGGTTTTACAGCCAGTTCTAGGTTTAAGAAAACAACTCCTTATGTCAAAATGACTATTAAATTAAGTGATTCCATATTAAACATCCTATGGACTCTGGGTGATTGATGACTCTGTATAATGAATAGGAAATTTTCCTTTCAGCTGCTCACAGGAATCCACAGCCAATTCTGGAACAGCCATTGACCTTGGGAACTGAGAGTTAGGCTAGTTTCTAAGAGATACCTAGGTGTTCATAGTCTAGAGTCTTGGGAAACTGGGCCCCAAACCAATGTTTTACTGATAAGGAAACTGAGGCCTGTAGATATAATGTAATTCATCCAGAATCACTGGGCCTATCATGTAATATATAAATCTTTATCATTTTTAGACATCTTTAATGTCCTGCTTTAATAAAAGTCAAGTTGAACCTTGGAAAACTCTTTTGCTCATAAGATCCAATGAAACCACCTCTGGGATAAGATGTGATATTTTTCAATTTCATTTATTTACACTCACTGCACAGAATTTGCTTCTGTATCTTCCAGGTGGAGTTAGATTGACCAGTATGTTTTGGCCTTACAATGCATTTCTGCCAAGTTCCACATCTGTACCCTGGAGCACTGTGGGATATCAAGAATGCACTAGCCACAGTCCAGTCCTTCAAATAATTTATAATCAGCCTGAGAGATCTCATCTTCAGGTGTCAAATGCCCCAGTGTACAGCCGTGTGATGCAGATAATTGGTGCCATAGAAAACTGAAGACTTGCATAGTGGTTTGGCATCGTGAGATCTTGTTAAGCCAAAAGGAGGGGCTATTCGCTCAGAGCAGTGGTGGACACTGAAGGCTCAGAGGCAGTAAGAAGCATGATATTTTGGAGTCAGTAGGAGTGAGGGCTTTCTAATGCATGCTGAGTAAACCTGCCGGGTAGGATACTGTCTGATTGTGAAGGGCTTAAAATCCACCTGCAGCTTTTGTGGCCCTCCTGGTTATGTAGGCTGACTTCTATCCTTTGCCATGAAGGGTCCTTATTTCTCCCTCCAACTAGATTATGAGCTTTTTTTTTTCTAAGCAGAAATCTGGGCAGATTATCTCTGTACACAATATTTCACACAATGTTAGATAGATAAATACAGAAAGAAAAGAAGAAAGGAAGAGAAGGGGAGACATGAAGAACTCTTCTGCCTTTTTTATTGACAAAGTACTACATGAAACAAACCTAGAGAAGTTGTAAGACTTGAATTGCTGAGCTACTATGGAGAAAACTCCACAAGCTGGCCAGTGGCCTGGGGGTCAGCACTCCTAGTGTCCCCCTCATGACTGCAGCTGCTCTGGGCATGCTGCCAGCTTTCCAAGGTTCCTGGAAGTGGCCCCAGAGTGCTCCTTCTCTACCCACTCATTCTTTCAAAGAACATTTATATTACAATTTTAGAAACCAGGCAGTGTACTAGACACTGGGACACGAATGGTAGGGAAAACGAACATGCCCTTTACCTTCTTAGCACTTACAATGCAACAAGGAAGAGAAGTGATAATCAAATCATTGTTATCAAGAGGCAATTAGTGGTTTAATTACTAGCTGTGATTAGAGCAATTTAAGGTCATTAATGTTTGCCATGTGGAATATAAAACCAAAGTATCCAGCCATCTGAAATGCCTGCCTTTCTACATGTAACAGCAAACCTAACCTAGTCCCGTAGACCAATATTGCTAAGATGTGCATACAGTAATGAGGCATCTTCCTGTGAGCTTCCCCTCCCAAAGATGTGTGAGTGAATGGTAGCTGCTGCCCAAGTTGGAGATGGTGTTTGTGTTTGGAATCTTAATACAATCACATTGTGAAAGTGATTGTATTCAATGCCTCCTCCTTGTCACACAGCTGTCCTACCTAAAGAATAGGAAATTTATATAAGCACTATCCCCATTCATGGGGTGGCCAGGTAACTGCCACTGACTCACCCACAAACTGCCACTGATGTCTGATGCAATAGGAATATAGATTACCATATCCATCTTTTAGAAATTTGTGCAGCAATTTGTTAGATTTATACATTTGTTTCATTTACAAAAAATAGATTAAGAAAATCGATTCATCACAAATAGGTTGTAAACTGACTGTAGTAGCTTAGGGATATAGCTAGGTTGGTTAGTGCCCTTGCCTGACATATGTGAGGCTTTGAATTATACCCATAGCACTGCAAAAATAAAAAAGAAAGAACAAAGAAAAGGAAAGGAACTCAACTGTCTGAAATAATTTTGAGAACCTTCCCAGAGCTGTGTGTTCTTAATTTCAGTTGGAGAAGGTAGATAACTCTAAAGGTATATGCTGTAAAATATTCAACGTTTGTTCTAGAGCCTAGGGTTGAATGTTTACAAATGTGAAGATGCATTTTGGGAAGAGCAAGATATTGTCCTAGAAATAACTCTTTTTTTTTTTAGCCTAGGTCTAGAATGCAGAATCAATAATAATAACAGAACCACAAATTGGTAGTTCTAAGAAGAGAACCAAAACCTGTCCTTCCCTGCAGTATATCTGATCACCAGGCCAAAGTGCAAGATCAGATAGCTCAGGCAGAGCATCCTTGTAAAAACAAGGATGAAAAAAAGAGAAAAATTCAATAACTTCAAATGACCAAATACATATTATTTGATGTTTGTTCTTTCTTAATCCATTTCCCTCCCATCAAATTGCTCAAAAGCTACTTTGATTTATAAATGGAATTTAGGAACTTGGGAGTCTGAAAAATAAACAATTTAAACTTTGAAAGATAGCTCCCGGGAAGCAGAGTAAAGGTACTTAAAGGATTTCAGTTTCCTAAGACCCTAGAAATGCAACGAATTGGAGTGTCTCTGTTTAACTGCTGTTATGGGTGGCCCCCTGGGCAAGCTTTGTGCTTTATAAAAAGCTAATGCTCAGAAAGGGTTTTTAGAAAATAATATTCATTCATAGGCTCACCCGGTGGAACAATCCGTGGCTGACATTTTGTGGTCATGATGCTTAGAGCACCTGTGGTAACAGTAGCACGTGACCCCTCCAAGCAGTCCATCTGTACTAGAAACTTCCCCCTGAAAGTCCATTTGTTGGGTTTGTTTCCTTCAGCATTTCAGGCAGGAGGTTCTGTTGAAAACTTCTTGCTAGGAATCCAGGTGTCCTGGACCTCTGGAGCTTACAATGATTTTATCCAATCCTCCGTGTTTCTGTTTTTTTTTTTTTTTTCCCTGAGGTATAGGAGTTGCTTTGTAGATGTATCAGTTGCAGCTGGGCACCTCAATGTCACCTATTCAGTGCATTTTGGGCAGTTCTGAATCCCTGTAGTAGTCTGTCTGATGGAAAAAGAAGCTTCTTTGATGGGGATGAGAGCCATCCTTACCCACTGAAACAAGGCTAAGTATTTCAAATATAGTTCAAAATTATATTGGTTTAGGAAAATAGCAGTAGTATGTATTCCTTTAGGGTTTACGACTTCTCCAGCCACAGGTACTTTGCTAGGTTTACAGTATGAAGTGTTAATTCCTTCATACAGTGAGTGGGCCATAAATCCAATTGGATATCTGTAGGTTACCCTGAATATAAAAAATGCCACTATTGTACTGTTGGGGATTTCTTGCCAGGCTGGTAAGTGTTGTGGTTTATAGGCTTTACAGCTGGATAGAACTTTTCTCCTTGGCAGCTAGCAGAGTATCATGGTATCCTCTGATATCAAAGAGAGTTTGTCCTCCAGGAGTAGGATTCCAGGTCAAAGTCAGCTCAATTCCTCTAAGTCCTGTATCTAAAATGCACGATGTCTTCAGGAACAGAGTTTTATTTTCAAGCTTGGGAGGCGACAAAGGCAATGGGAATAATCTGTATTAAAGGGAGGTTTCCAGGGCCCGGTACCGGGCATTTGTTAGATAGCCTGTTACTCTTGGGGAACCATTATCATCCCATATGGCATAATTCTCTCTCTCTCTCTCTCTCTCTCTCTCTCTCTCTCTCTCTCTCTTTCTCTCTCTCTCTCTCTCTGTGTGTGTGTGTGTGTGTGTGTGTGTGTGTGTGTGCTGTTTGTTTTATGATTCTTTGTTTTTGGGGTTCTTTGTATATTTTAGATATTAATCTTCTGTTGGATGTTGTGCTAGACAGCTTTGGTGTCAACTTGACACACCTGGGTTGAGGGAGCCTCAACTGGGAAATTGGCTCCATTGAACTGGCCTGTGGCCACATCTGTGGAGTATTGTCTTGATTGTTGAGCGATGTGGTAGGGCCCAGCCCACTATAGGTGGTGCCACCCTGGTCAGGTTATTGTGTACTAGGTATAAGAGGGCAGGCGGGGCATGGGCCAGAGGAGCAAGCCAGTAAGAAGCATTCCTCCATGGCCTGTGCTCCAGCTCCTGCCTCCAGGTTCCTGCCTGAGTTCCTGCCTTGGGCTCCCTCAGTGATGAACTGTGACCCAGGAGATGTAAGCTGAATAAACCCTTTCCTTCCCAAGTTGGTGTCAGGCAGAGTGTTTTGTCTCAGTAATTGAAGAGACACTAGACCAGATATATAGTTGGCAAAGATTCTCTCCTATTCTGAGGGTTTCTTCTTCACTCAATTGATTGTTTATCTGCTGAACAAAGTTTTTTTATGAGTTGCCATTTGTCAGTTGTTGGTCTTAATTCCTGAGGGAATGGAGTCCTATTCAGAAAGTCCTCCTGTACCTGTATCTTATAGGGTAATGCCTACATTTCCTTCTGGCAATTTCATTACTTTAGGTTGCCCTTTGAGATTCATTTGGGAAAAATTCATTGATTTTTGTTCAGGGTGACAGGTGTGTGTCTAATTTAATTCTTGTACATGTAAACATCCAGTTATTATAGCATATTTGTTGAAGATGCTGTTTTTCCATCAGTGTCTAATATTTGTAAGCTTTTTCAAGTATAAGATGGCTGTGATAATATGCACTTATGTGATACATCAATTTTATTCCATTGATCTACATATATTTTATGATGCAACACAAGTATTTGAAAACACACAAGCACAAACCAAACCCTCATCCAGTATAGGGGAAAATAATGAATAGCAGATAATAAATTAATGAATAGAACCAAAAATTATTGAATCTGTATCTGTTTATGTAAACTATAGATAAGTTTGGCTTGTCCTTAGCCCAGTTACCCAAAAGAAAGATAGGAAGAGACAGAAATGAACAGAATCGGAGATCAATAGGAAAGTATCAAAACAGACACCAAAGAAATTCAGAACATTACAAGGCTACACTTTACAAACCTATTCACCATTAAGTTAGAAATCCTAAAATAAATGGATGAACTTCTAGATTCTTTCAAACTACCAGATTTCTTTGTTCATTTTGAAAAAGAAAAAAGACACATCTTATATTATCTATCTATTATCTATCTATCTATCTATCTATCTATCTATCTATCTATCTATCTATCATCTATCCTTCTATATCTGCCATCTACTATAATCTATTTATCATCTACTTATCATCCATCCATCTATCATCTATCTGTACTTCTAAATCTATCTATCTGTCTATCTATCTATCTATCTGTCTGTCTATCTATCATCTATCACCTCTCTATATCTACCATCTATTTATCTATCTGTTCTTATCTATAATATATTAATTCACTATTTCAAAACTTCTATCAATTAAAATGAAAAAACAAATCTGTCTTTCCCTCTACGTGGCATTCCTGTTTATTACCTTTTCTTTACTGTTGAATATTATGAAATTACCTTTTATGGATGTGCTTCCTCACCTTCAAGTCACCCCTGAACCCACTATGGTCTGGCCTTTGCCCACATTATGCCCTTTACTGGGATGATCAGAATTCTGACGTCCAAATCTTGTGCTCATCTTTCACTTCTTATCCTACCTGACCATCAGCAAGTGTTAACACTGTTGCCTACCTCCTTCCAGACTCCGAGTTCTGTAAGACCACCATGATTTTTTCCTTCTATTCTTGGTTATTTTCCAAGTTATTCATTTGCTGCCTTCTTCACTGAGGCTCCTGCTCCTTGATTAGGAGACATTCCAAAGGCTCCTTTGCTTACAAAACTCTATTTTTTTCCTAAATAAACCACACTGCTTCAATCTCTCCAGAATCTCTCTCTCTCTCTCTCTCTCTCTCTCTCTCTCTCTCTCTCTCTCCTTCTCTCTCTAAACTCACACACATGCACACACATACACAAACTTATATATACAATGAAACACACACACACACACACACACACACACACACACACAGCCCACCAGAGTCCCTCTCAACATTTCTATGCTGATATTAAAAAATTATGAGCTATCTCTTCTGTGTGATACCTTACTTACCTAAAAACCCATACCATCTTTAACCAAATATATTGCATTTCCCAATTGTTTAAAACTCCATCTCTTTTTTCTTATTTCATTAAATGATTTCTAGTGGTTTCTCAGATTGTCTTTCTTGTCATGTTTCCATTAGTCTACTTCTCTACCTACAAATCTCAAATCCAGCTGCAATGCCTTCCTCCATTTCATCAGTCAGTTGCTCTGTGCCCTTGACTTCCATGTTGACTTTATTACACACAAAAGTTCTACTCTACATCTCTTTTCTCTATCTTTGTTGGTGCTTCCTTAAGGCAGGAACTCATCTTCTGCCTGGAGCAGTTCCCTCCCTTCCTCTCTGCATTCAGTTTTCCTGCCACTCAAACAATCTCCTTCTGTTGCCTTGTTCAATTTCCAAAACTCAGGTTAAATCAGGTTAGCCTTGGGTTAAATGTCTGGTGCTCATGCCAAGAGAAACCTATTGAAATGTTCAAATAGATTTAATGATACAGTAGAGAGTCATGATTACTCATGAAATGTGTCATGAAAATTTTGTGACCAGGGACAAAGAACTGTTTATGACTTATCCCCTTTAAGTTTCTTTTTGTAAATTTGAGGCAATTCAGGTTGTCAAAAATTATGTAATTTTTACACATCCTCATTCCTAAATGGACAGAAATCAATGGGATGACAGGTAATATCTCCAGTGTCTTACTGAGCACAGTGAGCTGTTTTCTAAAACAGAACATGAAGGCATCTGGTGAGTGAATGCAGACCACTGGTCTACTGAGGTTCCCAAAAGAGTCTTTGATATTTGCTCAGATTCAGACATGTGTGTGTGTGTGTGTGTGTGTGTGTGTGTGTGTGTGTGTGGTGTTACATATATGCAATGTACTTGTTACCGTGTATTTGTACACAGGTATGTGCAGGTGCGCATGCACATGAGCACACATGACTATGAGATCCCAGGGTTGATAGTGGGTATGTTTTCTTGGTCACTTTGGATATTTATTTTTTTGGTGGACCATTGAGTTTATTGGTATTAGTTGCAGGAGGAGAGATGTGGAGTTGCCTGCAGGCACATTATGCTCATGGATGACTCAAAGGGAACTACATCATTGAACATCCACCCCAGGATGAGTGATGACTCAGGAAAACTTTGACCCTGGAGCTCCCTGAACACCCTGGGTGGAGAGTCTTCTCTCCCCAGCAACTGTTGCTGTTTTTATAACCTTAGGAATTTGTGCATTTTGTCAGTCTCAGGAGCTTCCTCAGACTTAAAAAAAATATTTGTGTTGATTCTTTGAGAATCTCATACAGTATATTCTGACCCCTTCCCCATTTCACCCCACCTTACTATCCCCACTATTTAATCCATTTATTACTATTTTTAAAGACCTATCGATTCTGACTTGTGTTCTTCAAGTGCGCCTGGTTTTGGGTCCATTTCTGGAGCATGGTCAACCTACCTAGCAAAAACCCTTAAAGAAAATGTCTCCTTCTCCCAGGAGCACCAGCTGCCAATGGTGCCTCAGCTAGGGTGGTCTCCTTGCCCACCTTCCCATCCATGCTGGGTATTTTGTCTGGTTTGGGCTTGCGTGTTGTCACAAGCACTCTAGGTTTATACATGCAAATGGCCTGTTGTGTCCAGAAAACATAGTTTCCTTGCATTCATCTATGATTTCTGACTCTTACAATCTTCCTGCCCTGAATTCCACAATGGTCTCTGAGCCTTGGGAGGAGAGGGTCTGCTATTGGTGTCCCATTTAGGACTGAACACTCCATAGTGTCTTATTCTCTGTGTATTAACCACTTGTGGATCTAAATTGTAAATACCATCTGGTGCAAGAAAAATCTTCTGTGGTGCCTGTTGAAAGATGAACTAATCCATGGGTATAATCCATAGTCATCAGGTGAACCTACTAGTATTATTCTGCGAGACAGGCGTAGTATTGAACCGACTCCTAAACCTTTATTTTTGATTTGTTTATTTTATGTATATGAGTGTTTTGTGTACATTTATGTCAGCCCCCCCCACCCCGATCCCCAGCATGCAGTGGGTGAGAAGGCCAGAAGATGTTATTAGATCTTCTGGAACTGGAGTTATGGATGACTGTTAGCTGCCATGTGGGTCCTGGGAACTAAACCCAGCTATTTTTCAAGGGCAGCCATAGTGCTCTTGATCACTGGAACCATATGCCCAACCCCTAAACCTTAATTTTTTTAAAATAGAGTCTCTCATTAACCTGAAGCTCATCATCTTGGCTACACTGGCTAGCTAGAGACCTTCAAGGATCTCCCTTTCTTTGTCTACCCCCAGCACTGGGATTACAGGAGCACACTCCCACTATGTGGCTTTTTTAATGCTTTTATTGATGTTTGGTGTATTTCATACATCATTTTTTGATTTAGTTTAGGCATATTCCCTTTTCCCTTCCCTCCACCCCACCCCAGATCATGCACTCTGCCATAACTATCCTGCATATTTCTCTGTCTTTTTTTATGCTTAGGAATTCACGTTTTCCTCCATTAATTTTATATTACTCTAAAATATGGATATATACTCTGCACCCTTATACAGTAATTACAGTGTCTGAGAATAAGTGGTGGATGGTTTCTAGAGCCTGTTGAGAGATTTATATTATAACAACATAGTTGCGTTCAGATAAACAGAAATATAACAATAATGTTGTTCAGCTTGCCTTTCATCTGGGGATGTGTTGTTAGCATCCACAAATGAGGGAGACCATTTCCTGTTTGTTTTTCTGGGATTGTGTTACTTCACTTAGCATAACGGCTATCAGCTCCATCCATTTACCTGCAAAGTTCACAATATCATCTTTCTTTACCTCTGAGTAGTACTCCATTGTGTAGATGTACCACATTTTTGTCATCAACTCATCTGTTGAGGGGCATTGGGGTTGGCTCCAGCTCTTTGCTATTGTGAAGAGAGCTGCAGTAAACATGGATGTGCATGTATATTTGTGGTAGGATGAGTCTTTTGGGTATATACCCAGGAGTGGTATGGCTGGGTCAGATGGAAGGATCATTTTGAGTCTTTTAAAGGTTCTCCATACTGCTTTCCATAATTGTTGTACAAGTTTACATTCCCACCAGCAGTGGATGAGTGGTTCCCCTTTCCCCACAACCTCTCCAGCATTTGGTGTCTTTTGTTTTCTTGATCTTAGCTAATGTATTGGAGTGAGGTGATATCTGATGAGGTGATATCTGAGAGTGGTTTTAATTTGCATTTCCTTGATTATTAAGATGTTGAACACTTTTTAAAAATTTTTATTTATTTTTGTATGTGTATGAATGTACTGTCTGCATGTAGGTTTGTGCACCTGTGTTGTGCAATGCCGTGGAGGTCAGAAGAGGGTGTCAGATTCCCCTGGAACTGGAGTTAAAGATGGTTCTCAGCCGCCATATGGGTGCTGGGGATTGAACCCAGGTCCTCTGCAAGAGCAGTTGGCACTCTTAACCACTAGGCCATCTCTCCAGCCCCAGATGTTGAACACTTTTTAAGAAGTTTCTCAGCCATTATTTCCTCACTTGTGAAGTCTTTGTTCAGCTCTTTACTCCATCTCTTGAGTGGGTCGTTTTTTTTTTTTTCTTTGTTTTTTGAGTAGTTTATATATTCTTGATGTTAATGCTATGTCAGATGTATCACTGGTGAAGATTTCCTCCCACTCTGTGGGTTTTCTCTTCACTTCCTTGATTGTTTCTTTCTCTGTACAGAGGATTTTGAGTTTGATGAGGTCCCATTTGTTAACTGTTGACCTTATTTCCTGAGCAGCTGCTGTCTGATTTAAAATGTATTTTCCTACACCTATGTCTTGTAGGTTGTTGCCAACTTTTTCTTCTTTTACCTTCAGGGTTTCATGCTTCAAGTTGAGATCTTTGATCCACTTGGAGTTTATTTTCATACAGGGTGAGAGGTAGGGGTTTAACTTTGTTCTTCTACAAATGGTGATCCAATTTTGCCAGGACCATTTGCTGAAGATGCTATCCTTCCCCCACTGAGGTTTTTTTTGCCCCTTTGTCAAATATGAGGTGGCTGAAATTGTATGAGCTCAAGTTTGGATCTTCAGTTTTGTTCCATTGGTCAATGGGTCTGTTTTTGTGCCAATAACAGGCTGTCTTTATGACTATGGCCCTGTAATATAGTTTGAAGTCTGGTAGAGCAATCCCCCCTGTATTGCATTTTTCACTCAGGGTTGCTTTAGCTATTCGGGGTCTTTTGTTTTTCCATATGAATTTCAGGATTTTTTTTCCCCAAGTCTGTGAAGAAGCTCATGGGGATTTTGATTGGGATTGCATTGAATCTGTATATCAATTTGGGTAAAAACATAGGTTCTGGAAATTTGAATTCAACTCTTAATACTTTAACTAACAACCCAGGTCAAGTGAAATATGAATACCATCTGCTATGGATCTTTCAGGAAATCAAGATTGAGACAGACTACCCTCTATGTAGATGTGGGACCCATTTATTGTGGTATTGGATTTCTCACCAGATTCCCAAGGCACCTTCCGTGTTGGCAGTCAACATCTACTGAGCCTCCCGTCTTTAGTCCTATCTTACGCCAGTCATTGCTGTGCACATGGACACTGTCCATCTCTATTTCCTTAATCAGGCTTCATTTCTTTATCAGGGAAGGGTAGCAGACCATGCAATTCCAGGCATTCAGTTTCTTACCTTCCAAGTTCTACTCAAATGTTACTTTATCTTTGAACTTCCTTGGATCTCCCTCTCACCCTTTTCAAAATGGCTAAGAGAAACATCCTGGAGACAGGCCTCCTGGCCCCTCTATTAATTCTCTAATATTGTGTAGATTTTCTGAGCTGGATCGCATACCTGGGGCTTCTTCTGTCTTCTTTCTTTGAGGTGTGTATGTCTGGGGCTCAGTACATGGCCATAATGCTCAGCTGGGGTTGACTTCACTTCACAGTCTTCCCAGGCTTCTAAATGTGGAACAAATTAAATCTCTGTGAGTTGTATGTTGTCCCTCAGTAGTTCTTTTTGAGACTTTCCAGCAGGGAGATTTTGAAATTCTGTCCCTCCTATAATTAACACCTTGATTATGCTGTACCTTATTGGCAATAGATTTATCATCCTGCATTCATACTTGACAGGGGTTAACTATCATCTCTCTTCATAAGTCCTTGTGTGCTTCTAGACAAGTTGGCCTCTTTCTTCTCCTTTTCCCAGCCCTCCCCACCCCAAAACATTTTCCAATGAACCCAGATCTTTTTTAAAAAAGTATTTTATTGACCTTTTGTACATTTCATACAATTGTTCTTAATCCAATCTAGATCCCTCCCCCATCCATTCCCCTGCAACCCCTCACTGCACCTTATGCATTTCTTCATACATGCTAAGTACTGTCCAGGATTTCTGCCCAGATGTCCACTGGTGCAAGTTCATCCACTGGAGTCTTGTCAGCCTATGTAGAGATCTTAAGGAAGGTCTATTGTCCCTCACCCAATAGCCATCAGTCGCCAATAGTTTGCAGGCTAGAGCCGACCTGTCTCCTAGTTCCCTTCCTCCGCTCTGGGCCTTGTCTGGGGTCCACGTGGGTCTTGTGCAGGATGCCACCACTGCTGCAGTTCACATGAGCAAGCTTCCAGTGGCCTGCAGGCTTGCCCCAACCCTACGCTGCGACCAGCTGGTCGCCTGAATGTAATTGATATTAAGCTGAATTTTGGAGACTTGGAAAGCTCCACTGTCTGTTCCTTTTTCATTCCTGACTGGAGTCACTGAGCCATCACATTGTTAGACATGTCACATTTACTCCTTCCAGAGAATGGAGGACATGGGAATTGGGTTCCTCCCAGGACCTTGTCTCTGACTCGTGCCTCATGGGCTTAGCTCCATTTAAAATCCCCTGAAGTGAACCAAGGATTAAGAAGACACACATCACCATCCTCAGCATCTTTGCCTGTGAACCATTATGAAACCTATATTTGTTGAGGAAGCTAAGGTGAGAGTGGTCAAATGACCAGTTCAGGTTCACACATGGAATAAATAGCAGAGCCAGGATCCAGCCCAAGATGACTCCAGAGCTGGGATTCCTTCATGACTGTGTTCCATCTGTGTCTCAATTGGTGTCTCTTATGAAGCTCATCTGAAATTCAGTACATTGTAGATTGCCTGATCAAGGATACCTGAATCAGAACTATGTAGCATCTTCTAACACAGATCCTTTGCCTGAATCCTGCTTCCCAGCCTAGGAAGAAGGAGCTTCACATTTTCCCTTTCAATAGAACAGGTATCTCCTTTGAGAACACTGCATGGAAGGAGGCCGCTAGATTTCTCCACAAACCAAGGGACCCTTCCTTGATAGTCAAATCGGATGATCTCAGGGGTGCTGACAAGATGTTTCAGTGTTTGTTAAATAAGAACCATTTGTTTAGTTCAGGAGCATCTGTTGAATAAACAAGATATCTGATGTGCCATTTGCTCATTGGAAATTAACAAACCCTTTAAAAACGGCAATTTGTCAGGAGTTATATGAGGCGAAATTCATTCTCAGCAAGTGAACAAATTGAAGACCTCTTTCCCAGGCTTTCTAGAATACCCTGGAGCCAGTTGTGCAGAAAAGGTTCAGTTTAATTCCTCCATTATTAAGGAAAATATGCAGACAATGATGAGGAAGAAAGACAAATGTCCTGCTATGGAAATTAAGCCATAATACAGGATGCATCGTCCAGAGCAACTGCTGTGAGCTAGTCCCTGGGGCTGTGTTTCCATTTGGAGGATGGAGGTCTCCTGCATGGGAGGCAGATTCTCTTCTTCCATGATGTTTCCAAAATTCATTTGGCATTCTTCTTGTGGCTTTCCATGAAGAAGGAATAGTGGAGGGGTTTGAGCTTAAAACAGAAATAAAGAAGACAAAGAAAAAGTTACAAAGTCCCTCATTCTGTCACTTAATGGAGAAGTTACATTACACTGGGAAAAAATGAATTTTGGGTACAGGCCCTCCTTCGCTGTGTCACACAAGGACTTCACAGTGTTCGTCTATCTTCACTTAATACTTGATCTTTAGTCACTGAATGTCCATAATACTTAGTCCAGGTGTAGAAGCATAATAAACATGACTGATAGGTAGTAACTACTGTGACAGGTGACAAAGCTTTGTGGTTACCTTCAACTATAGAAGAGGAGGAAGAGCTTTGGTCTATGTAAGTTTCCAAAAGCCAAGAGGGAGGTAGAAATGTGATTTATACCCATGCAATTTTGGAGCCCAATGACTTGATCATGAGCTTGCAATGTTTCGGAAAGTCTTTGAAGCTTAAGGTCTCTGGGTCCCTTAGTGTAAAGACAGAGAAGAAAATACTCTGGACTCAAGCCCTCCCCTGAGCAGAAGGACAAAAATACTGACATTCTTGATAAATGCTGTCTGGGTTGAGGTTGGAATGCTTTTCTTGCTGGATTGCAATTCAAATTCTTTATTTAGAGGGGCTGGGGATGGGAGGGGTGATTGAGCAAGACGATGAGCTCTCAAGATTTATATAAGTAGGTCCCTGCGGGCTCTAGTTAGGAGCTAAGGAATTAGCTGACTCTGGGCCCCCCTGCAACTTGCTGTCTCATCTCTGCACATTAGCTCTGTTAGCAATTGATCTTGTAAACTTTCTGAATCAGAGGAATTAAAGATGAAAAAGAGCCTATTAAGTGATCTTGCCCCAGCCCTAGACTAGGCTGAATGACTCCCATGAGAGGATTCCAGAGTGTCTGGTTCAGTTTAATTTTAATTTTCCCAGAGGGTCTGCCTTCTTGTTCTTCCCCTGGGCAGCACTTCCCAGGCTGATGGCTGTAGGCGTAAGCATATCTCACAGGAGGCCACTGCTCTTTACCAGGGCTGTGCATACTCACCTTGCACTCCAATTTCCAGGGGCATGGAATATTTTTTCAGATTGTCTCTGAAGTACGCTGGTGCTTGAGTGAGAACCCTAAAACAGGGAAGGTTAGCTCCGCCTGTGGATGTGCACTTTTGATTTTGCATTCTTATCTTTTATTTATATGCAGCAGTGTATATGCAGACAAAATGGGGTTGAGAGTGCATGAGAGTACTAGGGTCAAGAGCTTATAATCTTTTGGGAAGATCAGAAACATGACCAACATGTATTGGGTACTCTTTAGCCTATGGAAGAGTGTCCATAATTTTACCTAGTTTAATTGCATTGATAGGAGATAAGCACCATAATTAATCATCCTTTTTCAGAGGTGAGCATCTTAAGTCCAGGAGAAGTCAGAGCTTTTGGAAGTTACAAAGCTATTGGTGGTAGGGCTGCGGTTTGAACACAGGTCTCTGAGTTTATTCCACTGCAGTCTGCCACTACATAATAATTTGTACCAAAGAAGATAGAAGTGCTGAAGAGGGTAGGAGAGGATCAGTGCTGACTAGGAAGTCTGAGCTAGTGGCATGAGCTCTTTGAAGATTCCAGCTATATCATTCTTGATAGTAGTTACATATCTTAGCATGTAAGCAATGATTCCTTCCAGGTATAAGGGAAAAGGCCTTTACCCATATGTTTCCTGCTTAGAGAATGATGTGAGCAAGGTAACCAGTAAGTAGCACAGGCATACATGGCTAACAGTGGCTCAGTTTGCTACATAGACCTTCTAAGATGTCTTTGCTTATTTCTGAAAATCTCTACTATTTCAATTACTTGTCTTTGGTTCCTCTTGCCCGAGGCCCGGATTGTGTGAGTATGGCACAAGAGGTAGAGGCATGAGGTGAGATAACTGGACATAGAAATCAAAGAGGTAAGTACTGACTGGGGAGTTAGTGTGCAGTTTTTGTGTGGAGTAGGTATCATAGAAAAATCACTAATACAACCTAGACAACAGACTAAGCTCATGTTACCCCTGGGGAAATTGTTTATGAGAACAGAGAGTCATGGGCCTTTATTTCCATCTCCTCAATGCCTTGTAATTTCAGGGTAGAGTGTCTAGGTGTATAACTTAGAGCAGGCATGAAGTAAAAAGGAAGCTCTTAATGTTCAACTCTAGTGATTTGAATCCTACTTCTCCTTGGGACCTGAAGAATGTTGAGCAGTTTGTTAATCTCCTCTTCAGTATGGACCACTCTTTCTGTTTTCTCTTTGTGGGTTGGGTACATATTCTTCATAGATTCCTTCTTAGGAAAATTTTGCCCATTTATTTCCCTCCATTTCTCATGGAGACTGGTAGCCTACAAATGAACCCCATTCAAGATGAGCCCTGGATCCACTCAAGCCCTGAGCTTGAGTGGGGAGCTGCGGTTTATCAGCTGTGGTGACTTAGACAAGTCATTTATCTTTTCTTTAAATATATATATATATATATATATAATTTTTATTTTATGTGCATGAGTATATTGCCTGCATGTGTGTTAGGTCATTCATGCTCTGTAATCCCCATGGAGGTCAGAAGAGGGTGTCAAATCCCCTGGAACTGGAGTTATGGATGGTTTTTATCTGCCATGCAGGTACTGGGATCCAAACCTAGGTCCTCTCCAAGAGCAGCCAGTACTCTTAACTGCTGAGCCATCGCTCTAACCCTGAGAAGTCATTTATCTTGTCTCAGCATCTAACACATGATTGGTAGGTAAAGTATACTCAAAGCTGCATCTGTTGTTGGATTTTGAGCATTTATCCAACAAAATAATTTTGTATAAGAATAGTATTAGGAATTGGAGTGAACACAGTGGGCACAGCAGGGGAATTCCTTACCTGCAAGAAAATTTACCATCTGGCAAGAAGGAGGCATTATTCAAATAATCACATGAATTACAATGAACAGTAAATAAGATGTTGACACAAAGCATTACTTTATCACAAATGATGACTCATCAGAAGACAGTGTACAAATACAGTTGCCATTACATTTTCACAGGTGAGAGTGCAGTAGTTGCCATCTCTTTCATGGGGTCCCCACATGATTACAGCCTGTCCCCTCATACACTTGATTGCTGTCTTCCAGAACAGTTTACACACATGAACCCATATAGTAGATGTCCTTTTTATAACTACTGATTCCAACCACAGTTTGGGCCAGAGGTAGGTGTGAATCTGATCTGTCAGTGTAGACTCCAGGCAAATATGTCTATGCTGGTATAATGCACCAGAATGTGTCCCCAGAATAGTCCTGAGGCAAAGACTGTGAAATTCTGATTTTATTCTCTTCAGAGCTGAGATACAATTAAAAATGTTACCACAGTAATTGGCAACATCCATTAACTTGATGAGAATCGCCCAAGGCTGCACATTTCCCCCTTTGCACATTATTAGTCTATAAATACACCTGGTTCCTTACTCTTTCTTCTGCAGAACTTCCACAAACTCTCCTCCCCACACTCCCAAGCTGTCTCTTTAATGCCCTTTGCCTTTTTAATTAACTCTCTGAATTCCTCCAGCACTTCCAGCTGGTACCACATAATCTTGCATCTAATTACATGTGGCCTTGTGGTTTATCTGAGAGACAGCCTCAAAAGTGCAGTCTTGAGAGACCTGGATTCAATCAGCAGAGCCTGTGTGTACTCCAGCTCTGCCTTAACCTACTGGAAGATCTCCAGGGATTTAGATTCCTACATGAGCACATCTGTATGATGGGAAATGATGTCTGCTTCCTAAGATCAAGGCTATGGAAATTAGACAACAATGCAACGGTGTTCTGCAAACTACTAAGTATAGTTGTCTCCTGTTAACAGCTCTTTCATCTGCCTGTGTCCCATTTTATGTCTTGTGGTCCTTGCTGAGATGCAGTTGTAGGCAGGTCCTGACTGCTCTCAAATGTCTAGAGCCACCCGTCTCCTGATGGACACAGGTCCTGAAGATGGAGAGGGAGGCCTTAGGGTCCATACCAGGAGAAAGCTCCCCCTTTCTCTAACACATTCACTTGATAAATGATTCACAATGAGAGGCAAAACAGGAGAAGGAGCTCTGACAATCAGTTGTCATATCTGGAAGCACAAATGGAAAACTGAATGAAAGGCCTCCTTCTTAGTCATCTGTGGAGTTAGCAAGCATCAGATACCAGGGATGGCCAGGACCCCTTTGTCCCACAACTGGTGCTGTGTGCCTAGGAAGCTCCTGGGAGCCACAGAGCCACCCGAAGACTCGTTGTGCCTATTTGTGACTCAATTTTTAAGACCCAACCCTTTGTGAACCGCCCCTAACAGCAAATGTTGGGGTTAGTGCCACAATTTTCAAACAGTATCTTTCCCATAGAGCTGTTTCTCTCAAACCAGCCAGGTTCTAGAAACCCAGGACTTGCCCTGACTCTTCTTACATCTTCTGTCCCTGATTTTGTTTTTGGTGATACACACATGGTAGGTATTGGGTAGTTGTGTGTAAGATGGACAAATTGTTTGCTTAATGTGGTGATTAGGCCAGAATAGATCCAGGACTGAAATTAGGGAGAGCACAGGAAGATGTCCCTTCTCAATCCAAGGTTTGCAGAAAGTCTTGCCAAAGTAAATGTTTCTCTTGATTGTTTTTATATGGAAGAGTTTAGGATATTTAAGTGGACATTGACTTTTTCCTGAGTGTGTATGTTTCTTCTTTGGCTTCACCGTGACCTGAGTTGCTCAGAACATTGATAGAATCCTAGGCATTGAAGGACCCTGGTGAATGAGGAAGTAACTATCATCCTACAGTATTGCTGCCTGAGAGTCACATGTTCTGGTTCTGTATTTTATACACTTTCAGCACATTTCATAAATTAAGTATCTATATGTATATTACCTATATATGTATACATATCTGTATAAATTACACATATATACTTTAAAAAAACTGCTATGTGTGCACAGGTCAATATGTAGTAAAAATGTAAAAATATAGCTTTTTCTGAAATCTCTAGGATAGTGGCTTAGTTCTGCATGTTCTTTTTCCTTTTGTTTCTATGAAGTGTGAAACTTTGCCTGGTTCAAGGCAAGGACATGTAAGACCTGTCCCAAGGAACCTCTGAGAGTTATCTGATATCTCTGTGGGCATTCAGTTGTCTCTGTGAATTATCTATAGCTCCATGAGGTCAGGATATTGCAGTGTTTTTCCTGCCTCACCTATCTCTGCAAAGTTTAAGTACCTGATAGCCCCTTCCCTTGAGGTATTGAGCAAAATGTCACACCTCTAGTTTACCGGTTGCACAAACAGGAGCTCTGCAGCCCCCCTCCTGCAGGCAGGAGACAGCACTGAAGCTTGTAGCTTTGTGAAGCTGCCAGCCTGGTTCTAGGAGAAAAGAACATTGTATGGATTGCGGCCACACGTGATTAAAGGACCAACAGAATATATATATATATATATAAAACCAACAATGAGGGTCTCTCATATTTTTTCCCCAGTATCCTTCCCTTCCACCACTCCTGTTTCTCTCATTTCCTCTTTCTACCTTTCTAATCTCCCACATTCTAACCCGGATTTCCTGCTCTGTCTGTCACTCTTCCTGATCTACTTTGCCTTCCCAGGATGTTCCTTAAGTGTCACTTCATAAACATCTATTAAAGGAACAATGCATGCTACTAGTGTAGGTCTGGAGAGACGCATTTCCAGAATTTCATGGCTAGAATCAAAGGCTCTGCCTGTGCTCTACCTCAGTCCTGCAAATATTGCCATGTTCTTGATCTGTTTAAGAAATAAATGGATCCACCGATGTCTTTGTAGGTGGTTTAATATAACATGATCTTACTGGAAATTATGAAACTCTTCACAGGGTTATTCAGACTGTAATCTACTTATGTATAAACAAATGTGTCATCTGTTATTATAATGAGTGCTTACACATATTAAGTAAAGAATTGTTGTTTATATTCCTAGTAATGATCTGGTTTCATAGTCTTTAGGTAAGTTCTCATGGATTTGTGTTGCATTAGCCCACTCCTGATATCCCAGTGACTAAGTTTCAGCTTAGGACCATAGCCATCTTGTAACATGGGCCAGTTCTGGTCCACTGAGGTTCCACTGAGTTCAACTTACTTATCCATGGGAGTGGTCAGTCTTCTGAGATGTATGATATGTCCTGAAAATATTTTGTGTGGATACTATATTTTGATTCTAACCATACAAAAATTGTAAAGGTATTGGAACAAAATAAATCATGTAGCTTTATGTACCTTATGCAAAATCATCCTGAAAATACTTAGCTTATTCTTAGATTTATATAAGATAGATATACTCATATTTTCTAATCTCCACTATTTTATGAAAAAATTGTCTTTTTATTCTAATTTTCTTGCGGCTGTATATTGTATGTTGATCATGTTCCCTGGTTCGTTGCATGTTACTATAGCTTTGCTTCTTTTAGTCCTCTGTGTTACTCTGGTTAATTTCACTTCTATTTTTCATGTAATATATACATAAATTATTTTATTTTGCTATATGAAATCTAGGGACTGCAAACGAGAGAAAACACATTAGTTTTTCTCTCTGAAACCAGTTCAATAGATTGACTCCAGTTACATATATTTTCCACAGACCATATAACTTCATCTTTATGGTTTTCCTTATGCATTCCTCTGTTGTTACACACTTAACGTGGTCTCAAAACTCAGCTATTGTGAACAGTGCTGCAATGAATGTTGATGTGCAAGTATATCTGTTGAGAATATGTTCAACATCCCTGCCATTAGGAACATGCAAATTATAATAAGATTCCATCTCATGTTGGTTAGAATGTCAGTTACTAAGAAAACAAACAATAAATTCTGATGTGGTTATAGATATAAGGTAGGCTTTACATACCTGGTGGGTCATGAACTAGTCCAACATCTATGAAAATTGGCATGGGAGTTTCTCAAAAATCAAAGAATAAAATAGGTCTATCATATGGCCTTGCCATACCACTCCTGAGCATTTATCTTAAAAACTTCATATCGAACAGTTGAATTTTAATGTATGAAATATATTTCATGACCTACTAATGGTCCACAACCCATCATTTAAAAAATATAGACCTACTGAGCAGCCTTTTATTAGAGAACTTGTAGGCTAAGGAAATAACTGTCCAAGGATTATAGAAAGGCCCTGTAGATACAGTGATCAACTTTGTATGGAAAGTGATACTAATATCTCTGAGACTGCAAGGAGAAAAAGAAAGAGAAGAGGACAGAAGAGGGGAGATGGGAGGAACGGAGAAAGGAAGAGGGTGGAGAGAAAAGAGAGAGAGAACATTAGGATGCAGGGAAAGAAATGCAGTTAGAAACTATGAAAGTCCTATCTCAGAACAGCATACAGTGCTCTTTTTCTCCTTTCTGTTTCTTTCTTCTATCAACTTATACATTTCAAAACAAACTGCTCTAATGTCCTGCTATGCTGTTAAAACTTTCAAACCAATCTCAAAGTCTGAGGAAAGAATCTCTTTGCTCCAGCTTAGGTGAGGTTCTAGTCTTGATCGTCTCTAGAAGATCTATCTAGACAAGGGCTGATATCATATAGACATGGGCATGAGAGTCAAAACCTTAAGTGCTCCCTGTAGCCCTGATGGTTGGTCTGGAGCTCCCTATGTACACCAGGTTGGCCTCAATCTCAGAGATGCTCCTGCCTCTGCCTCCCATGCATCACCAAGCCTTGCCTAGAAAAGTACTTTTAAAGATTTCTTAAAGTAAACTCTTGTAATTATGGGACACCAGCAGTAAAACTTCTCATCCCCTCACCACTAATTCCTATCTCCAATGGCCACGTTCAAAGTAAAACAAACAAACAAACAAACAAACAAACAAAAAACAAACAAACAAACAAAAACACACACACCAAAAAACCCCAAAATGTTGTCGATTTAGATGCAGTTAGCAGTTGATTAGGGCAGGGTCACACTTGTGACATGAAGGTAAGCCTGCAGACAAATCTGCTAGCAGAGACATGCGCCTGTGAGCCACGGGAGATCCTGGAGGTTTTGCTGCCCCAGCGCTTTCACAGGATGATCACATTTGCCAAGCAAATCACAGATGACTGTGTTTGACAGATTCAATATTGCTTTGAGGATAAATGGAGAAAATAACAGCATAATAATATAAAGTGAAGACTTTATTCACTTAATTGCTTAGAGATTAATTAAATGAATGGAATCTGTTTCATCATATTCCAGAACTATTTTCAACATTTCTCCTAAACATATTGCTGGGTTATTAATATTCATGTATATTCATCTACTCAACAGATATTTAATAAATGCAGTACAAGACATGGTGCTATGCACTAGTGAGGAACATAATTTAATCAGATCTAGAGGCTGTCTTTAAGGAGAATGTAACTAAGAAGGAAAAAAAAAACATAAGGTGGATAAATGACAGTAGAGTAAGATTGTGTTTGGAGCTAGGTTCTGCCTCTTTCTCATTCTGTATCAATGGATAGGCAGTTGGACACACCAAAACTTCTATTTCCCCCATTTGAAAAAGAAAAGAAATATTTTGTTGATCTCAGAGTTTCTTAATGATTGAGATAATACATTTAAACAGAGTAAAATAATCTAGGCACATTAGAGGCATTTGTAGACAACATGTGGAGTTTCCTAGCAAACTTATAGTTGAAAAGTGTTAACATGCCTCTCTCTTCTACATATTTTACAAAGTCTTTTCATTAAATAACATTATTACTAGTAATTATTATTTATTTGTGTGTGCCTTTGTATGAGGAGGACAGATGAGTGGGGATGCCTGTACATAAATGTGTGCCGGCTCTGGAAATCAGAGGTCAACCTCAGGTACCATTTTTAGATATCATCCACCTTAGGTTTGTTGTTGTTGAGACAAGCTCTCTTGTGTACTTGTTGCCAATTAGACTAGGTGGGGCTGGCCCATGATCTCCATGGAGTGCCATGTCTCTACCTTTCCAGCACTAGGATTACAAGAGTATTCCACCAGCTGTAATTCTGATGGGTTTTCCTTTCTATGTAACTTGTTGTTTTTCTCTTGTGGCTTTCAGTAGTCTGTCTTTGTTTTGAGCATGGGGAGTTTCTTTTCTGATCTTGTCTATTTGGTGTTCTATGTGCTTCCTGTATCTGTATAGGTGTATATTTATTTCAATTTGGAGAAATTTTCTTCTATAATTCTGTTGAAGATATGATCCATACTGTTATCCTGGCATTCTTCTCCTTCATCTATACCTATGATATGGAGGTTTGGTCTCTTCATAGCCAGCTTTATTTTTCTGATTTTCATGTTTGTGTGGCAAGCACTTCACCAACTGTGCCAACTCTCTATCTCTCTATTATTATTACTTCCCCATTGTGCAGGTGGGAAACTTGAGACATAAAGACTATAGTAAACTGCCTATGATCCTACAATTACCAATTTTGGAGACATGACCTCAGTTCACAGTTGGTAGCTGAATGTATACCTCTGCCTGTATCACTGATACATTGAAAGAAGACTTTATAATCCAAAGTTGGGCACTAATGAATAATTCTCAACCCACACAGTCTAATCACTGGGAACATCCAAAAACTGGTGACTCCTTGACTCTGGTCCAGTTTAGTAGCTTTGAAAGTGTGAACCTTGGGGCTGGAGAGATGGCCTAGCAGTTCAGAGCGCCGACCGCTCTTGCAGAGGACCCGGGTTTGATCCCCAGCACCCACATGGCGGCTGAGAACCATCTGAAACTCCAATTCCAGGAGAACTCCAGTTCCAGGGGACTCCGAGACCCTCTTCTGACGTCTGCGGCATTGCACAACACGGGTGCACAAACTTGCATGCAGCCAGTACATTCATATACATACGGAAATAAAATAAAAAAAGAAAGAAAGTGTGAACCTTGACCATTGTCTATGTATTTCCTACCAGTAAAAATTCTTGGGCCCTATCCAGTCCTCCTGAGTCAGGCCATCTCTGTTTTAATGCTAGGAACATTAGTAGATTTTATTGACATGAAAATGAGAGTCTGAATGAGAGGACCATTAGACTAGTTCAACTGAACCAGAAATCACAGGGTAGGGCCAATGCATTGCATGGTGTTTAATGTTTTTCCATAATACCCACTCCCCAATTCTAATTCTTCGGCAGGGAAAGGAACTTTCATGGAAAGTAAGCATCAGACTTAGTCATAAGGAGAGTCTACTGAGTCATTATTCCAAGCAGAGAGAGAGCTTGTGGGAGGGAGCTGTGGCGGGAATTGGAGAGGTGCATGGGGGAGCTGTGGTAGGAATTGGAGAGGTGCATGGGGGAGCTGTGGTAGGAATTGGAGAGGTGCATGGAGGCGTGGAGGCCAATCATAGTCCAATAATCTACTACCAGTAAGAAAGAACAAATTTCAGATATCTTACCATAACACAAAAAGATGAGGTGATAGATATGCTAATTAACTTAATTTAAATAATTACACATTGTATACATATATCAAAACATCATATTGAACCTTATTAATATATGCAATTATGATTTGTCAGTTGAAATAATGTTTATAAAGAGATAATTTTGTAATTTAAATGTCTAGGTAATCAGTTGGTGAAGCATTGGTACTCTGATTTAACAGTGTTTTACCTTCAGTTTTCTACCCTAGTGTCTAATTCTCCTATTTCTAGGGAAATTTATACCCTGGAATTCATACCCACACACAGAGAAAAAAAGCACAGAATCTTGGCCTTGCCACTCCCTGGTGACAGTCAAGTACATGATGAGCAGGCTGGGAATAAAGTCCCAAAATGGATACTAGGACCATTGGACACAAACTTACTGGGTCTCAAGGTATTTGCAAATGCTATTTTCTGTTCTGTGAAATTAAGGGGCTGGATAAGACCATGATGTTTTAAAGATTGCTGCATCCAGCTCTCTTGGGGACTGTCCTGTCTAGGTGAGCTGCCATGGATCCTGAGATGTTCCTGTCTGACCTACTTTATGTGATCGGACTTGAAGACTATTCTCACACAGGGTGCCATTGCTAAAAATAAGCTGGCAGCCACTTGACCTTCTTCCTATTCTGCTATCAGTAACTTCTGAGTGGAGGTTCAAGGGCTGAATTCAGTGTCGTCCCTGGAAGTTTGACTATGGATCCCTATTTCCTTTTGTTCTGTGTGTCCTTGGTTTTTGCCCAGAACTTGGAAAAGCTTCCAATGTTGGAGAGTAATCACTCCTTCCATTTAGAGTTTCACATGATCTTTGGTACACTGACGGGGCTTATTAGTTGTTATTAAATTAATGGCAAATACCCCCTAAATCAGACCATCTTCATATTATTCAACTGTCTATAATTTTGTTTTGTCTTTAATCTTTCTTAGCATGAAGTGAACAATTCACAAAACAGATATTCTCTGAAGTGTGGTAGGACAGTGAGATTCTTTTGAACACATGAAGAGTTTATTTACAAATTCAAGAATGCTCAAGGCAAGGCCTTATGAGGGTTGCTTGAGTGAAAGGGCTTTAATTATTCATTCAACAAATTTTCACTGATCTAGCCTATGGCAAGGACTATGATTAAATACATGGATATAGCATCAAGCAGCAATCCCTGAGGTCAAGGGTCATGTGTAATAGGGAGAAAATAATGATTTCAATCTGTCTCAATGATTTTTATATTGAGGAGACAAAAAGGGGTATTGTAACAGCCATCATCAAAAGTTGTTTTCCAGTATTTATGATGGAATGATAAATCTAGACAGAAAGTGCAGAAATTGAAGTCTTTTGGTAGACAAATCATTGCAATTCACTGCCAAGCACAACAATATCATTATTAGGCAGCCAGCAAATATAATACTGAGGATAAACAGGTCAAGGAAGGTAACTGGATGGAAGGTTAGCTTATTTTGTCTTTCACATAAAATAATGACAAGTAAAATATAATGAATCCTGGGGCTGGAGAGATGACTCAATGGTTAAGAGCATTGATTGCTCTTGCAGAGGACCCGTGTTCAATTCCCAGCACCCACATGGTGGCTGAGAACCATCTTTAACTCCAGTTCCAGGGGAATCTGACACCCTCTTCTGATCATCACAGCATTGCACAACAAGGGTGCACCTACTTACATGCAGACAGCACACTCATGCACATAAAATAATAAAAAAATAAAAATATATATGTAATGAATTCTTTCTGTATGCCGACTGTTTTTTTTCCATTTTATTATTATTATTATTATTATTATTAAACTTTTTTCATAGGTCATACATCATTTCTCGGTAGATTCTAGAGTCGCTTCCCTTTCTATGCCCCCATCCCACCCAAGTCCCTACACTCTGCCATATATGTCTTGCATCTTTTTCTGAGTCTTTCCAGAGTTTTTTCAGTTCTTTTGTTGTTGTTCTCTCCAACTTGTATTGCTACATTATATATACATATACATAGTTATATATATACACATAAATATATACACACATACATACACATATCACTTGAATTGGAGGATTTTTTTTCTTCCCTAAAAGATGTCATGTTTTCCTTAAGGAAGTGCTCAAAGGTTCTTCCTTAGCAACCCAAAACAACCATCAATCCTATAGTTTTGCTCCACATGTGGTCTTTCCCTCCCATGGTCCCCCAAAATGAAGTCCAGTAAGCTCACGTCCTGTCTTGATCCCCCTGCACTGGCCTCCATGATACAGTCCAGGTAGTACAACAATGGCAATCTACACTCTGACGAGGCTGACATCCCACTGGCTGTTTAGTCCACAAGCTGGGTATCTCAGTAGTCCCCATCTGGCACTGAAAGTTTGGAGGATTCTTGGAGAGACATGAGTCCTCAGTCTATATTAGGAGGTTAAAAAGCTGTGTCTCATGTCTTTGAGGAGTGCCAAAGGCAGTGGTAGCCACAAGAGTAGGTGCACTTGCCAGTAAGAATTGGAGATAGACCAAACAACAGTACTCTCTCTCTCTTTATTTCTTTGTTTTTTTTTTTACCAAGATCTAAATTCTAAGTACTGCAGTAAGTTTTCTCTGGACTTACTGATTATTTTAGCTGGTTGTACTTTCCTTTTTGATGTAAAGGCCACACAGTTGCCCAGATTAACCAAGGTTTTGTTTTCTCAAGGTCAGTTGAGGATCTGGTTCTCCAGGGGTCTCTTCGGGGCTTTTTTGTGGTGGGGGGAAAGGAGGAGCCCCTTGCTCCTTTCAGCTTTTCATTCATCAGTTCCATTCACTCAAGGACAGAATCAAGGTCTTGCTAGACCAGGCTTCCTTTTCTGAAGCACGAGCAGACTTTCCTCTCTTTAGATGGACACTGGCTGAAGTCCCTAGTGGTCTCTAAGACCTCCCTGAACAGGAAGACTGGTGACCCATCTTGTAGGGCATTTCAAGAGGTGCCCCATGCTTAATCCCCTAAGATTTGGTTGAACCTCTGAGGGTAAGGAACAAAGATTTCCCTTAGGTCCCTCAGCCAAATTGTATGGTCTTAATATGGTTGTTAAGCACCCAGAAAAGGCTAAGTTGCACCAGCCTATTACACCTATATTAACAATGTATCCTTTGGAAACAAACTGTATGTTATTTCCATAGCATATTTCTTGATTCGCATCTTTCCATTTTAATCGCATAATACTCTAAAAGATGCACACATACCCTCCATCATGTACAAAAACCCAAGGTCTGAAAATAAATGTTAGGACAGCTCTAGAACCTGTTTAGGGATCCACATTGCAAAAGCATAGTTGTCTTTACATCATGAAAATATAATATTAACGTTGTTCAGTTTGTCTCACAACTAGGTACTTGGTCCTAGCATCCACAGATAAGGGGTACCATTCATCTTTTGTTTTTCTGGGATTGTGTTACTTCACTTAGCATAAAATCTTCTAGTTCCATCAATTTACCTGAAAATTTCATGATGTCATCTTTCTTTACCACTTCATAGAACTCCATTGTGTAGATGTACCACATTTGCTCTATCCACTTGTCAGTTGAGGGGCATTTGGCTTGGTTCCAGCTCTTTGCTATCGTGAAGAGAGCTTCAGTAAACATGGCTGTATATGTACCTCTGTGGTAGGAAGAGTCTGATGGATATATTCCCAGAAGTGGTATGGCTGGGTCAGGTGGTAGGCTCATTTTGAGTCTTTTTTTTTTTTTTTTTTTTTTTTTTGTCTTTTCGAGACAGGGTCTCCCTGTAGTCCCAGCTGTCCTGGAACTCACTCTGTAGACCAAGCTGGCATTTTGAGTCTTTTAAGGGTTCTCTATACTGCTTTCCATAGTGGTTGTACAAGTTTGCATTCCTACCAGGAGTGGATGAGTGTTCCCCTTTCCCCACACCCTCACCAGCATTTAGTATCATTTGTTTTCTTGATCCTTTCCAGTCTTATAGGGGTGAGATGATATCTTAAAGTGGAGTGGTTTTAATTTGCATTTCCTTAATTATTAATGAGTTGAACACTTTTTAAGATGTTTCTTTTTTTTTCACATAAATTTATTTATTTATTTATTTTTAAAAATCTAGACCCGTTGTCGCCGCTCATTCCCCCCTCCCCGCCAGAGCTCATGACATTCTGCCAGACATGCTTTCCATCTCTTAGTCATTCTCAATATTTTCAGGGGAAGTTGACTGTTTTGAGGCAGAAGTTCACTGTTTTCAGTCAGTTCTTTGATGCAGTCTTTCTTTTGTTGTTGTTTGTTTCAAAATGCGTTATGCCCAACTGCTTTGGACAAAAGCTCAGGGGGCCCTATACAAGAAATACTTACAATTGGGTAATATGGCACTAAGCATCCACATAAGAGGGATATCATTCATCGTTTGTTTTCTGGGACTGTGTTACTTCACTCAGCATGATGTCCTCTAGCTCCAGGCCATTTTCCTGCAAAGCTCATTATGTCGTCTTTCTTTACTGCTCGCATAGGACTCCATTGGTAGATGTACCACATTTTCTCTATCCACTCTGTGAGTTGAGGGGCATATTAGGTTAGTTCCAGCTCCTTGCTATTTTGAAGAGAGCTGCAATAAACTATGGCATGCATGTATCTCTGTGTGGGGCGTAAGTCTTGAGGTACATGCCCAGGAGTGTTTTGGCTGGGTCGGGTGGCAATTCATTCCAAGTCTTCCAAGGGTTCTCCACACTGCTTCCATAGTGGCTGTACGAGTTTACATTCCCACAGCAGTGGATGAGTGTTCCCCTTTCCCCACAACCCCCAGCACTTTGGTTTTATTTTGTTTTCTTGATCCTACCAGTCTTATTGGAGTAGATGATATCTTAAAGTGGTTTCATTTTCATTTCTTAATGCATTAGTGATGTTTGAGCAGTTCTTGAGGTGTTTTTCAGAATCTCTAATTCCTCCCAACTGTGAAGTCTCTGTTCAGTTTTTGCTCCATCTATTGAGAGGGTCATTGTTTTCTTCTTTCTGTTTTTGGAATAGTTTTTTGTTATATATTCTGGAAAATCTAATGCTTGTCAGATGTATCTTGCGTGAAGGTTCCTTCCCTCACTCTGTGGGGATTTCTCGTCACTTCCTTGCATTGTTTCTTGATTTACCAGAAGCTTTTGAGTTTGATGAGGTCCCATTTTTGTTTCAATTGTCTACCCTTTATTTTGTGCAGGCTGGCTGTCTTGATTTAGGGAAGTTCTTTTCCTACGCTCTATGGTCTTAGTCTGCTGCCATACTTCTTCATCTTCAGAGTTTGGGGTGGTTTCACGTTTGAGGTCTTTAATCCATCAGAGTTGACTTTTGTACATGGAGGAGAGGTAGGGTTTAATTATCAGTTCTTCTACAAGTGGTTGATCCAGTTTTTTGCCACGCCACTTGCTGAAGATTGCTGTCTTTTCTCCATGTGGTTTCTTGGCCCCCTTATCAAATATGAGATGAAATTGTATGTGCTCAGATTGGATCTTCGTTTTTGTTCCAG
>VZQC01013833.1:18743-55861 GCA_009823505.1 Rhizomys pruinosus
CTGAGCTACATCCTCAGCCTCCCCTCCCTTTTGGAGGGCAGAGGGTTGTTGGAGACATAATCTCATCTAACTCTGCCAGACCTTGAACTCTGTATGTAGCTAAAGATGAGTTTGAACTCCTGATCCTCCACTTCTTAGGTGCTATAATTACAGGCATGGGCCAGCATACCTGGCTGTGAGTCCAAGGTTCTTACATGCATTGTATTAATCCTGTTTAGGGTTAAGAACAGCCCAGAGGTGGACATATTTGAGATATTGTTTAATTAAGGCTGAGAGAAGTGGGAGCCCTACCATCAGCCGTCATACTTGAGCTAAGTAATTGCTGATTAAGAATGTAGAATCTACCATTAAACTGTACTGTATTAAAATCACAAAAATTCAGTTAAAAAAGCAAACATACGCAATCACACAATAACAACAACAACAACAACAAATGCAGACTCTAGACAAACTATCTAAGTGGAATTCCTGTTCCAGACCTTGTCAGCCAATTATTAATCTCCCTAAATTCCACCTAAAAATATGAGGATGATGATTATGTCTGCATATGCTTTCTTATGCTTAAAATAGAAATTTCACATAGAATACTTTGCATAGTACCAAGGTGTTACTGAAGGCATTTGTTTATTTATTTGAGCCTCAGAGAGGTTTTCCTAATTGATGTACAGAGCTGTTATGAAGACCTGAGATACTAACAGTGAGATACTACTAAAGTAGGGGAGAGAGGAATCACTGGGTCTAGTGATAGAATGGGTCATGGTGGGAACAGGTTTGATGATAGGGTTGTATTGAAATTCCTTCCACTGACTAGTAGAGTCATGGTACTGTTGAGTAGAGGGAAAACCAGGTTGATGTGGTCATGATTTGATGTAGAGTTTGGTCTGTCCTCATAGCTAATCTGAAAGGAGATTCCTAATGGGAACGGCCTTTGTCAGGAGAGATGGGGGTTAGGAGGCACACATGTCTTGAGAGTCATCTTTAAGAGAAAGGAGAGGGGCTGGAGAGATGGCCTAGCGGTTAAGAGCACCGACTGCTCTTACAGAGGACCCGGGTTCGATCCCCAGCACCCACATGGCGGCTGAGAACCGTCTGAAACTCCAATTCCAGGAGAACTCCAGCTCCAGGGGAATCCGAGACCCTCTTCTGACCTCCGCGGCGTTGCACGACACGGGTGCACAGACTTGCATGCAGGCAGTACATTCACACACATACAGAACTAAATAAAATTAATAATAAAAAAAAACAAAAAAAAATAGACATTCATTTCCAAAGATTTTTTTTAATTTGTTTAGAGGAGGGGTGTTTACAGAAATCAGAGGAGAGTATCAGATTCTCCTGGAGCTGGAATTATAGGTAGTTATAAGCCACTTGGTGTGGGTGCTGGGAAATGAATTCAGCAGGTTCTCTGGAAGAGCAGTATGCATTCTTAACTACTGAGCCATGACTCTAGCCCCTGTGTCTGCTTCTGCTAACTATTCATTCTTTTTTGTTTTTCCAAGCCTGCTTCTTCCATTTATATTGTTAATATACCCCAGAACACTGATGAAATACTATACAGAAGAGTCAATGTGTCTAAAAATGGAGTTTGAATATTTTGCACAAAGCAGAGTCACTTGCTTTGCTATTGATATCCCTTAGTGAGAAATTAAAGCAAGCAAGTAACTGTTGTCTCTGTTTGCTTCAGAGAAGCAAACATTTTCATTCTTTTTTTTTAATTATTTATTTTTGTATGTGTATGAATGTACTATCTGCATGTAGGTTTGTGCACCTGTGTCATGCAATGCCGCAGAGATCAGAAGAGGGTGTCGGATTCCCCTGGAACTGGAGTTCTCCTGGAATTGGAGTTACAGATGGTTCTTAGCCACCATGTGGGTGCTGGGGATCGAACCCTGGACCTCTGCAAGAGCAGTCGGTGCTTTTAACCGCTAGGCTATCTCTCCAGCCCTTCATTCTTAAATACACGTATAATCATGTGGGCAGAACAATGAATGGAGACAGGAAAATAGTAGGAACTTGCATAACTGAAATAATGAGCCTAGAACTCTTACTTCCTGGGAACCTGAAACTGCGGTCCTCTTCCATGAACCTTGAGCTGTGATCTATCGTCTCCCATGAGCCTGGAGCCGCTGTCACTTTCCATGAGCTGGAGCTGTAGTCCTTTCCTCCGAACACAGAATTGTGATCCCCTCTCATGAACCTGGAGCTGCCGGCCCCTCCCTTGAGCCAAAACTGTGGTCCCATCCCATAAACCTGGAGCTGTGGTCACCTCTTGTGAGATAGAGCTGTAGTTGTCTCTTTTGAGCTAAAGCTGTGGTCTCCTCCTATGAGCCTAAAGCCGTGGTCTCCCAGCTCTGTGTGAACTTGGAGCTGTGGTCCCCACCAGTGTTACATTCCTCCAGTGGGAGGCTGATGGAGGAGCAGACTGGAGGATGGAGGACCTCCTGATGCTGGGCAGCAGTTTCAGCCTTCTGAGTGGCTGCACTCCCCACCATCCCATCCCCTGAGGTCCCAAGTTACATATGCCAATGGCTTTATCTCTGTGCTGAACTTATGTAACAGACAGGTAGGGTTTCTGTCATTTGCAGATTCTAGTCTTGGGAGGACTGAGCCTCAGGAATGGCCTTCTCAACCTCCTTTGATGGCCAGGTATGGTCTCGACTCCACGCATAGCTGAGCATTATGTTGCACCACTCCCATTGCCAGGCACCAAGATGGTTTCCATCATTTTTCCATTACTCCTCTACAGCCCCTGTGTACCTAAATCTCTGTGCTACAGAAAATGCAAATCACCTAGCTGAAATCCTAGAGATAAAAATCACAGTCTGGGAAGTTAAAAATAAAAAAATAAAAATATAAATAAAAAATTTTGGTCTTTTTGAGACAGGGTCTCCCTTCTGTCCCGGCTGGCCTGGAATTCACTATGTAGACCAGGCTGGCCTTGAACTCAGAGATTTAGCTGCCTCTGCCTCCCAAGTGCTGGGATTGAAGGCCTGCACCACCATGCCCAGCCTAAGACGGTTCTTAGCTACCATGTGGGTGCTGGGAATTGAACCCATGTCCTCTGCAAGAGCAGTCAGTGCTCTTAACTGTTGAGCCATCTCTCCAGTCCCCAAATTTAAAATTTTTTTAAAATAAACTTTAAGTAGCAAAAAAGGTCTTGACTCTTTCATATCAAAATATCGCTGAATGTACAAACAGCTATGTGTTTAACTTAAAATGTTCAAGGTATGTATATTTTGTATGATTTCCTACTTTAATTATCTTTTAAATCATCTGGTCAAGCATCCTTCTAGACAAATGTACACTTCTTTGGCTATTTCAGAGGGGAATGGTGAGAATTAAACAGGAAATCTAGAAGGACTAGGATCACAATAAGGTCTCAATAAATGATTGGAACTCTAAGGTGGTGACCTCAGTAGGCACACAATAAATGCTATTAAGTTAGTAGGATTCACAGCAGTCAGGTTCCGCCGCTAATTAGCAGGACGCCCACGAAGTCCTTTTACCTCTTGCCAACAATAAATGGAACCATTTAAACTAGAACTGGTTACAGTCACATTTCAGGAGGCACACAGATCTCCAGGGGATCTTGCTAAGATGCTGGCTGGCTCTGATTCAGAGAGCTTGGGTGTGGCCTGGGGAGGTTGCTTTAGAAACGAGTTCCTGCGTAATGTTCATGCTGCTGGTCCATAGTCCACACTTTGAATATCAAGGGTCCTAGCATGTAATTCTCAAACTCAGGCATGCATCAGAATCATCTGGGGGAGTGGAGGGCTTGTTGAAATATGGATGGCTGTGTTAGAACACAGAAATTCTGGAATTTTCTAAGTCAGGTGAAGCCAAAAAATTTGTATTTTTCATGAGCACACTTTGAGAATTGCTGCCTACAATGGTCTCTAAGCATTCTTCCCACTCAACTCAAATACTCAGCATGTCGTTGGCCCTCTCAAGCCAAGCAAAGCACTGCACTGTGTTAAAAATGAAGGCTGGGCCAGGCATGGTGGCGCACGCCTTTAATCCTAGCACTTGGGAGGCAGAGACAGGTGGATCTTTGTGAGTTCAAGGCCAGCCTGGTCTACAAAGTGAGTTCCAGGACAGCTGGGGCTACAGGGAGACCCTGTCTCGAAAAGACCAAAAAAAAAAAAAAAAAAAAATGAAGGCTGGAAAGATTGGAACACATGGTTTGGCTCTCATATCGCTAATCGACTCACTTCACCTCTGAACTGTGACTTCCCATCAACCCGTAGGATTCCTTTTCTTGTTGCCCTTTCTCTTTTTCTCTTTTCCTTCCTTTCTTGTCAAAAAACCCCAAAAGTCTTGTCAGGGGGTGGTTACAGAACTTCAGCTCTAATCCTTATGTCTTGACAAGCACAGAGATGCAAACATCACTTAACGTGACAAGCAAACCATAACTGCAGCAAGAAAACACTGTTAGGAAGGTAAAGAGATAATGCGCCCAGAACATGCTGGGCAAATAACAGCCCTTTGTGAGTCAGCATTAGCATAATTACTGAACATCAGTAATTGCTGAAATTATGTTCACCAGGATCATTTATAATTCAAAGTAAGAGGCTTCTTCCACAGATTCTCCCAGCAGGGAGGTGAAGGTGGCGCACCAGCTGGTGCTAAACACTCAAAAAAGTCCTAGGCCACCTCCCAACATCTCCAGCACGGACTTTGGGTGGATTGTCCATCTCCTTACAGATTTCTCCAACTCTGTCCCCATTGTATTTTTCCTCTAGAAATCCATCACCTCTCCATGACGTTCAATCGCCTGGTCAACAGTGGAAGCAGCATGTAGATCACAGCACACAGGAAGTGCAACGGAAGCTGGGTCATTTGTCCAGATGGGATCTGTGTATTGTTGGATTTGACCAGTAAACTGCTATGTGCTACCAACTGCAGGTCAGAATACCAGACCTCCCATCCCAGCAAAGAGCAATGAGTTTAACTGGTTAACAATACCTGGCAGAGCATAACAATAGAGACTGCTTTCTGTGTTTGGGACCATATATGTGGAGACCAGAGATCAACTTCAGGGGTCATTCCTCAAGTGTCATTCATGTTGATTTTCTGAGACAGAGTCTCTCATTGACCTGGGACTCACTGATTAGGCTAAGCTGTGTGGTCAGCAAGCCCCTAGGATTGGCCTGTCTCTGCCTTCTCAGTGCTGTGATTACAAGCATGTACCATCACACCTTTTTATATGGATTCTGGGTATTACATTCAGGTCCTCATGACTGTGTACCAACTGAGCTGTCTCTCAAGCCCCTCTTCAAACCCCGCACCAAGTGAATCTACATCAGTGATGGTGTCGTCCAGGAGTAAAGGGACTAACCTCTGAGGCCATTAATACAGATACTGAGACGTCACTGCCTTTAATCCCATCAGTTCCAAGTAGGGAGATACAACTAATGGAACACAGAATGCACAAGAAGATAGTCCAGAAGTAAATCCCAGGCCTGATGAAGTTGGAAAGGACCTGGGATCATCAGGCAAGCCCTTGAACCAGCAACTTGTGACTAAGGGTCTCAAAATCCCATTGTGGAGCAAATATCACTATGCCCTGGGGCAAGAACCTGAGAACCATCCTCGTTACTCTGTCCCTTTCCCCTCGGTTCCACCTTCCACCAATACTTAAGCTACAGGAGCATTTCTTGGCTTATTTTGTTTACTGCTATATCCTCAGAGCCTGGGACACTTGAATTCATGAACTGACTGAATAATTCAGCATGCTCTGCCTGTTCTGCCTTAAAAAAAAAAAAAAAGGCCACTGTACCTCTCTGCTTATTTCCAGTGCACTAACATCTTGCCCAGGTCATCGTCATTCCCCTCCCTCAGTCAATGGCACCAGCCCTACTTGACAATGGTACCTCAACTCTCAGCCCCTCAGAGCTGCATTGAAAGCCCAGACCATTTGCCACACGTGATTCTAATATCCCAGCTTTTAGCCCTAGAATTGTGGGAGGATTCCCTTACTAAACACACACAAGCCCTGTGGTCAGCGGCATGTTCATCCTGGTCCTGTATGTGCCAGGCAGTCTTCCGTGGACTTCCCAGGGCCTGCCACCTCTAAAAGACCAGATTGCTCACCCCTCCTCTAAGAAGCCTTTGATGACAATCTCTAACATTGTCTTCCTTGATGCTGAGCCTTCCTCTGTCCTACACATTTGGCATTTAGCATTTACCATTCAATATCACAGAATGACCTTTGATAGGTATGATCAAAATGACCAGCCCATGCCCAGTGCATCCCTAACCTCAAAGTGGTTTCCTAACTAGAAACACATAACAAGTTTGCTTATCAATCATCATGATTTCCATCCTCATTTTACAGGTGAAACTGAGACCCAGGGTAAGTGACAAAAATCATGAAGCTGAAGAGGACAGCACTAAGATGACAGCCTCCACAGTATTCCCACGTACCAGAGGTCCACTCACCTCAGGTATGTCTTACCTCACTAGCCAGCCTTGTTTATGACCCTTCAGGCCTAGCCAGGTGATCCACGGCTAAGATGGGATTCTTTTTTATTATGTACTTGTAATACTCTCCATGTTTGATAAGTGGCTAACATGGGTTGTTCTTTATTGCTCACAACCCTATGAAGTATACCATACTATCTTTTTAAAGTGCAAGATCGAATTTACAAAACTCAGAGGAGTTAAGTAACTTCCCCAAAGCCACACAGAAATCAACAACTAGGACCAGGATTGTAGGCAAATCCAGTCTGAGTATCCAGCCAGCACCTCTCAGAGGCACAAGTGGGAGTCATGGGACCTGCCTGCCTATGCCCATGAAGTGGGATGTTGTAACACAAAGATCTGGGATGGGACCCTGGGAGGTGAGGTCATGCTGCCTATAAAACCCATCCATTTTGAATAAAGCTCTTTCTGTATTTGCATTTGTACCTTACCATGCATGTATATGCTGTGCTTTTCCATGTGTACTTTCCACATGGCTCACCATGGGAATAAATGGGATGGACCACACAGGATTATTTAAAAAAAAAAAAAAGTCTAACTCCTGAGCCTATACCCTTGGTCACTATGCTAATCCACTTCTCTAATAGATCCCATAAGGATGTTAGCCAGGTTGGTAGGTGACCCCCATAGTGCCACGAGAAGGGCCCGGTAAGATCAAACATGTACCCTATCCATAAACTATCTGTCTTGTGGTGACAGTTGGCAGTTGATAAGGTTTGACATTTTCAAATCAATTTCTATCGACTTCTTTCTCAAAAAAAAAAAAAAAAAAAAAAAAGACAGGTTTGATGGATAAAACCAACACTCAGTGTGCTCAGGAGCCGTGAGGCAGGTAGGCCACAAGCTGGCTCTGCAGAAGACTGTAGAAAAGGCAGCAGCAGCAGCTGATGGAAAGAAGAACCCGCACGTGGCCCAGGCCTGCTCGCGGGTATCAGAGCAGCGTCAGGAAAAGAACACAGGCTGCGTGCTGGCACCGCATGTGCCTTCTCCTGGCAGAAGCAGACATGGGATTCTGCATTGGACACAGCCAGGAAGTTATGAATATTTATGTGGTCAACACACAAAATCTCATTTAACAAATACCATTCTGATGGATTTAACGAATTAATCTAAGCAATTTCCACATCCTAGTAGATGCCTGTAAGAAACAAATGGATTTTTTTCTGTAAAGTCTCCTGATCAAGGAAACATCTGAAGCAGATATGGGCAGAAATCCACATATGTTTGATAGACCTATCCCTTTGTGTGTCAGCCTTGAGCCTGTGCACTACACCTAACAACATGCGGTTGCTTTCCCTTGTTGGCTCCTCACAGCTTCTCTGTGAGGTTCCATCCTCTTGGGATCCTATAGGATTGAAGGGCGCTAGAATCTAGGCACGTGAGGACAGTATACCTTGCTAGGCAGAGCCTGGCAATGAGGACCTTGAATGCAGGGCTGAGTCTAATCAGGTAGGACAGGAAAGCACACCACCCCTAGCATCCAGGTTGAGTAACAGGCCCAAGGGCCCTGCACTCCACAGCCTCTTGTGCTTCCCCTCCAACTTGCTGACCACTGGGACCACCTTCCTTAGTTTGGGGTCTTGACACAGGTCTCTCAATAAGTCCTGGAAGTGCTGTTTCCATTTTGTGACAAAGGAGAATGAATTTCTAAGTGTTTAAGGGGTTTCCTATGTATATGGGCAGCTCCAGTCCACTATGGATGAATATAGATCTCTCCATCTCTACCTTCTATACCATGCACCACTGCTCCTAAACCTGCTCCTTATCCTAGGCCCTCTGCTTGGGAACTGCTCTGTAGTTTTCAACCCCCTGGACTGGATTGTTGGCTCCAATTCTTCTTTTTTTTTATTTTTTATTTATTTCTGTATGTGTATGAATGTACTGTCTGCATGCAAGTCTGTGCACCTGTGTCGTGCAATGCCGCAGAGGTCAGAAGAGGGTGTCAGATTCCCCTGGAACTGGAGTTCTCCTGGAATCGGAGTTTCAGATGGTTCTCGGCTGCCATGTGGGTGCTGGGGATCAAACCCGGGTCCTCTGTAAGAGCGGTCAGCGCTCTTAACCGCTAGGCCATCTCTCCAGCCCTGCCTACCTTCTTTTTAGAATGGCACCTTGTATTAGTTTTTTTTGTTGTTGTTAATGTGACCAAATAGTTGACAAAAATCAACTTAAGGGAGGAAAGGCTTGTTTTAGCTTATAGTTTAAGGAGACACAGTCTATCATGGCAGGGAAGACATGGCGGCAGGAGCAGATGGCAGCTGGTCACATTGTGTTAGCAATCAGGAAACGGAGAGGGACGGGAAGTGGAGGAGGCTTCAAGGCCCACCACCAGTGACTCACTCCCTCCAGCAAGACTCCACTTTCTAAAGGTCCCACAACATTCTCGGATAGTGCCACCGGCTGGGCACCAATGTGTCAAACACATGAATCTCCTGGGGACATCACACTTTCAAACCAGAACTGAAAGCTCGTTGCCATTGGACTTTGCAGTTCCTTTAACGAGAAGGTGGATCTTGTCTGCCCAGCCTGGTGATGTGGTAGTGCTGGCTGCAGAGTTCTGGAGATAGGACAAATTATGCCACAGATGTCTTGTCAGGGGTGGCTCAGCCTTTGGCCTCACTGGGGTCTAGAGTGGGAGGAATGTGACCCAGAGTGCTGCTGGGACAATGAGGAAACTAGAAACCAATTCACAGACTAGAACAAAGCATTATACCTCCTACAGACCTGCTAGCAAGAAAACAAATGCTTGTTGTAAGGCACTGGGGGTCTGAGGTTGTTGTTGCATGACAAAAACCAATCCACTGGCCAGCACAGGCAGAGGAGCCTTCAGAACCCCTGCTCTGTTTCCTCTACTGAACTGACTGACCTATTCTCAGCAAGACAGCAAGCTTTACAGATGTACCCTACACAAGACCACATTATGTAGTAGGAGTTTTGCATCACCAAGTAGGATATTTTGCAATTACCAAATAATTCAACACATTTAGATGCATCATATTGATTGAATGTGTGTTAAGATGAAACAGGACAGACCACTACTGGGACAGAAGGAATGTGGCTCAGAGGCTCACAGTTTGATGGCAGAGACTCACTGTAACACAAGAGTAAGGACAAGCCCAGTGTAGTGGCACACGCCCTTTAATCCCAGTACTCTGGAGCCATGGGCAGGTGGATCTCTGTCAGTTCAAGGCCAGCCTGGTCTATATAAGCAAGCTCCAGGCCAGCTGGGACTAAAGGGAGACCCTGTCTCAAAAAAGAGTAAGGATGAGCTTCAAGAAGTAAATGCATGCCTCAACAGGGGGCAAAGCATTACCTGGCAGGGACCTTGCAAAGCCAGCCTAGCAAAGATAACACGTGAGGTAGGGTTAAAGGCCAATGAGATTTCTGAAGGCCAGAATAGAAGAAAAAGCAATTCAGGAAGATATTACAAGTCAACAAAAGTCAGAAAATTGTGGTCAGGAAAATCTCTTTCACATAGCTGGCTGAATGCACTTCCCTTGGTTACCCACCGTAACCACATGGTAAGACCCTACTGCTGAAGACACCGCACACTGGCTGCAGGACATAGAAAAATCAATCTCAAACCAAGCAGGAAACTTCCTCCTTGCTGGCTAGCTTTCATACTGCTAAAGGGTCTCTGCAGGCGGCAGGGAAAGAAAGATCAATAGCCTTACCCTGGACTGAAGCCCGCATGCTGCAATACTGACCGACCAGGCAAGATGTGCCCACTGGTACAGCAGCTGCATGGCTGTTATAGGGAAACTAACCACTTTCAGATTGGATTTAAGGCCTACTCCACAGAAGGGAATTTCATGGCCTATGTTATAAATCTGGTCAATAGTCCATGGATGTCCCCATAGGCCCTAGCCTAGAGACTGCTATTGTTATTTTGCTCAATGGTAATGATTTCAGTAACTTCTAAATATTTCTGTTTATGCCTACAGACCTGTACTGCTGTCAACCTTGATCAGAGAAGCTTCTTTTTACAGAAGACAGCAGTCAGTGCAAAGACACATAACTGGTCAAAGTACTGAAACTAAGCAACTGAGTACTTGGCCCTAAGGAGACATCTCTATCAATTCCCCCATCCCCAAGGCCCAGGGAATATTATGGAAGAAGGTAGAAAGAATAGAAGAGCTGCAAGATGGGAGGAGTGCTGCAAAACGCTGTCTTCTGACATGACCTACCTGCCTTGCATGAACTCACAGTAGCCAGAATGACCTGCACAAGACCAAGCTAGACAATACTCTTGCATAAATGGGACAGACAGACAGATCCCAGGCCCCACCCATTACTGAGGAGCTATTGGTGGCGATAGTTGCTGGGGGAAGGAGAATCATTCCATGCTCCAGTGGGTGATGCCAGACCTTCGCACACATAGGCAGCACTAAGTCGACTTCCTGGATTATAAAAAAATGAAGTTGGGGGGGAACATTTTGAGGGGATACAGGGAAATTTGGAAGGGTAAATTGGGATATATATGGTCATATTTCATCATATATATACACACATGAAATTCTCAAGAATAAATTGGAGTTTGCTCAGGAATTGATAGGCAACAGGGAGATATAGAAAGTATAAGAATGAGGGCTGGGCTGGAGAGATGGCCTAGCGGTTAAGAGTGCTGACCGCTCTTACAGAGGACCCGGGTTCGATCCCCAGCACCCACATGGCAGCCGAGAACTGTCTGAAATTCCAATTCCAGGAGAGCTCCAGTTACAGGGGAATCCGACACCCTCTTCTGACCTCCGCGGCATTGCACGACACGGGTGCACAAACTTGCATGCAGATAGTAAATTCATACACATACAGAAATAAATAAAATTTTTAAAAAATGAGGGCTAAGATTTTAGGTGAGAGAATCTAAGGGGTGGAGGACACCAGATCCAACCCAACTGCCATTGCCCCATGTGGGAGGTTGGGACAACACTACTGGGCACATTAGCAAAGCCTTGGCATCTGACTGCTCAGGTTTACACACACCTCTCTCCCTCTCAGCCTGAGCTAGCCCTGCCCCCTCTCCTCTTGGGAGCCTGCAGGGTTATTCCTGCCACAGGTTCCAACACAGCATTAGCAAAAGCCATCCATCCATCTGCTGACTCCACAAAAATCTGCCAGTACCAGATCCAGGGACAGGAGGGAGGGACACTCTCCTGATTATAATATTTTATCCTCAAGCATTCACCACCATCCATCAAATTTGCTAACATGGCAAAAATTCTGGAGATGAATTTTAAGGAAAGGAAGAAAACTCTCATCCCCAAAACAACCTAATACAGTTCCCTCAGAAGTCTTTGGCCTCGGGGGAGAAGGGGAATGGATGTCAGACTAACAGGGAATGGAAGTCAGACTAACAGGGAATGGAACAGCCAGAGGGGGGGGCCGAGATGTCTGGGGTACAGTGGGGAAGATGGTAGGGAGGGGCCTGGGAAGTCAGCAGACTCCAGAGTCATTTATTTTAATAATCACTCAAAGACACAGTGCATATTTTAAATACAGAGAATCTGAATAAATCAAACACAAGCTCATAATTCCAGGGCACTGCCCTCCTCTCTCCAAGAAGGGGAACAGTTCCCCCTACCTCCTGCCCTCGGATCTCTTCTCCCTCCCTTCTTTCCAGCCCACACAGCCATGGGCAGGTAGCAAAACACCAACACCCAGTACTGTAGTCCCTTCTGAGTCATTCAATCATCAACTGGCCCTCTGCTTTCCGGACTGCTCTACACAGCTATGTTTCCAGCTTCTCTACCAAAGACTTATTCTGCCCCTCAGGCCACATCCTACTCACACAGCAGCGCTGTCCCCACTGCGACCTGGGCCTTAGGAGCACCCTGTACACAGCACATACTGCACACTTGTATATACACGTGTACGCCACGTATTGAAACACTATGCATATCAGACACTCACATAGACAACCAGCCATGTTTACACATTTACTCTATTGTACCACACACACCAACACATATACATTCATAAGCATATATTTACCATGTACACACATATGTATACTATATACAAGCCACATATCCCATTCATGAGTGTTCATGCATATGCTATGTATACCCACCCTATACATATTTCTATACTATACATACCATACATATATGCATAGCTTACACTCCATACCTATGTTTATACAGCAAACATATCCCAAATGCACACTGCACACATAGGTTATACAACATGTATCTCGCATGTATGTACACACACACACACAGCAGTCATTGTCTGAATCATTTCTTCAGGGTGGCGTGTTCTAGTCTAGACCAATCAAAAGTGACGATGCCTTGGGCCTCCTCTAGGAATTCAGTTTTGTGGCCCTTTTAAAAACCAAACCCAATATATTTTTCTTTTTTCCCCCAATATATTTTTCTAATAGTGATGTATTTTAATTGTCCTATAAAGCAGCAGCAGCAGCAGCAGCAGCAGCAGGTGAGACTCTGATGTGCCCTGGCATCCTAACAGCAGCAGGAGAGAGGTGCCAGAGACGGACCATGCTAGGAGCTTCTTAGGGTTCCCTGGCCAGGGTAGCACCACCCTGAGTGGGAAGAGAGCTAGAACCATGACGAACAAAACCACAACAGGTTGAATTCAGCACAAGAGAAAAAGATTCAGCTGAGTGAGAATCACAAGATGCCAGGGGAAGATGTCATACTTTCTGTGATAGTCGTTGGGCTGTATAGATCTAGTTGTCAACTTGACACACTTAGGTTGAGGGAGCCCCGATTAGGGATTGCCTCCAGTGGACTGGCCTGTGGCCATGTCTATGGGGCATTTTCTTGATTGTTGAGTGATGTGGGAGGCCCCAGCCCACTGTGGGCAGTGCCAGCCCTGGGCAGGTTGTTCTGTACAGTATAATAAAGCAGGCGGCACATGGCCAGGGAGCAAGCCAGTAAGCAGTGCTCTTTCATAGAGCTTCAGCTCCTACCTCCAGGTTCCTGCCCTAAGTTCCTACCTTGGGCTTCCTCAGTGAGGAACTGTGATCTGGGAGATGTAAGAGGAACAAACCCTTTCCTCCCCAAGCTAGCACGGGTCGGAATGTTTTGTCACAGCAATTGAAGGCAAACAATGACAGTTTGTTTTAAACGTCAATTGGACAACTTAGAATCACCTGAGCAGAGAACCGCAGCTGAGGAATATTCTACATCAGAGCAGCCTGTGGGTGTGCCTGCAGGGTCTGTCTTAATTGCCTTAAGTGAAGCAGAAAGACCCATCCCACCTGTGGGCAGCACCATCTGGTAGCAACCAGACAGAAAAGAACGTGGGAGAAGGGACACTGTTTGCTTTTTGCTTGCTTCGCCTTCCCTCTTCCCGCCAGGTTAATTTACCCTTTTTCTGCTTCCGCTGATTTCTTCACTGATATTAGAACCAGCTTTCCTGGGCTTCCAATGTGCACCTTGGGCCAGAGGCTCTCCAGGAATCCTTTAGGCCTTCAGCACCAGATTGGAACCAGTGAGGTACTCAGCCCTATGGACTAACACAGCTCCAGGGTTCTCGGCCTCCTTAATCTTGACACAGCTGTTCCTGGACCCTTCCATCCACATTGTGTAGGCCAGTTTAATAAATCCTTTCCAAATATTTTTTTTTTCCTATTCTATGGGTTCTGCTCCTCTAGAAAGCTCTAATTAATGCACTTTCTGATGGCCAACTTGTTTTTGTAAGTAAGAGACTAGTGTAAAATAATGACAGACGATACAATCCAGCCATGCATAAACCGGTGGCCATGTCGTTGTTGCGCCAGGTACTGTGTATTCACTGTAGCAGTGCCATAGATCTGTTTACACCCACATCACGCTGCTTGTGATGCTACACGCTGCTTGTGATGCTACACCAGCCACAACCTCACAAGATGTTGGGAATTGTTCATCTCTGTCACGACCTTATGGGACTGCCATTACATACAGGGCCCTTTGTTGAGGCAAACATTGTTAAATGGCATGTGGCAGTACTTAAAAACAGAGTTGAAGGACATGAACGCCCTTTAATTCTACCATGTGACCTTTCTAGCAAGAGCCAGCGTTAACCTCTAAACCTAAAGTCTTCTGACTAACTTTCAGCGCACCACGCACACCCCCCAAATTACCCTCTAATGCACGCCCTCTCTCATGCTCGCTCTTCCCCACGGCATGCCAATCTTGTTCCTAATTTAGCCCTTAGAATAAGCCGGGTTGTCAGTTTGCTATTCCCTAATCCCTTCTCACCATGGCAATTGAAACTGATGATTGCAATATTGCTGAGCTCCTTGTTCCTCAGCCTCTTGTGAAGAGGATAATCACTGCTGCAGACAGCTTGTGGAGCTGGACTAGCCAACGGCAAACAAACAGCACCCCCTGCCTCTGCCCTGCTCCAAACTGTTTCAACAAGCACCCATGGAGGTCCTCGAGATGGCAGACAAGAGCCAGTCCCCGCCCCAATGGTCCAGTCGGAAAGGCCAAACCAGAAAGGTTATGCAAATAGGGTTGAGTGTGGCCTTGAGAAGTGGGCTGGCCAGGGTACAAGCAGGGGCATCTTCCTGGAGGAAGAGAGGGAAGCCAGAGCCAAACCACAGGAGGAAGTAAAGGGGAAGATGTGGAAGGAGAACCATACAGGCAGCAAGGGGAGAGGGGGTACGGAAGCAAAACAACACAGCACAGCACACGGAGCTGCAGGAGTCCACTCTGAGGCTGAGGCTGTCATCACATGGAGCTATGAGGAACCCCAGGGCCACCCCTCAGACTATCTTGCCGTCCAAGCAAAAGCCTGAGTTGATTCTAGGGCTGACAGAAGTCACCTGGAGACACTTTGCAGAGAAGGGAGTGACTGTAATAGTTCCAGGGGGAACTGAAGGAAACGGTTGAACCAAGTCACCCATGTGCAATCAGTGAGCCCATCTGAGGGCACACAGAATTGGGATATTTGATGGCAGGCCCTAGCTCTGTGTATTTTTAATAAGCTGCCTCTGCTCTTTAAGTTTAAGAGCCCCTGAGCAACACAAAGCAATCCCTATAAAAGGGCTAGCCAGCCTGTCACATGACTTATAAAGCTGGGCTTTATGCTCATATGCTTCGCTCTATTTTAGAGGGAGCACTTGAGAGAGAACCACTGAAGATTGGATTCTCAGGCATCATGATAAAAAACAGACTTTCCAGCAGAGCCTCTGTTCCCTGTTCACTCCCACCGTAGTAACTAGTCCACCACCTGGTACGCAGCCCTTTCCTCTGTGCACACTTGTCGGCCTGACCAGGGTTTAAGCAGAAAAGGACACAGGACAGAAGAAGGGACCCATATCACACCCAACTCTGCCACTTAGCAGCCACACATTTGAGAAGGTTGTTCATCCCTCCCAGACTTGAGTTTGGAGTCACTGGCTCACCTTTATTTTCCAAGAATTGTCTGGGGTTTGGCACTGAAAGTCCTGTGTCCCAGAAAACCCTTCATGTCTGGGCAGTTAAGGCCGGCTGGTCAACACACACGTTGTTTCCCTCTTTTATAAAATCAGAGTGCCACCATCTGCCTAAAGGCTTACCATACAAACTCCAGGAGATGGGTAGCATCTTCCTCAGTATCAGGAACAGTGTGGTCCAAAAACACGTCCCTGCCAGGTCCCTGCCTTATTTATCTTCTGGCACTCAGGATTCCCTCTCCAGGGTCCAGATAAGAGCAACACAGCCCACCCGAGTGGAGGAGCAAGTCAGCTCATCAAGCCCAAAGCAGGTGAGATTGCACTTGTTCATTACTCCCTGCATAGGAAACAGGCAGAAATTTGGTGCCCATTTGACAGATGAGAAAATGAGAAGACCGAACAAGTTAAATGGCTCTGTGCGTTACACCCCCTTTCCCCAAACCTCTGTCTGCCCAAGCCCTAAGGAAGGAGACTGTGATCCACACTCATAGCCACTTCTGGAGAAGTACTGGATAATGGGACCATCAGGAAGTGACATTAACTGGGTTCCCTTGTACAGATGGGTGATGAACTCACACGCATGCACGCGTTCCTTTTGACCAAATTGTTCATTCTTCCATATATAATTATAGATTTGTTTGGTGAAAACCAGCTCAGATTTAAGCAAAAGTGACTTAAAAACAAGATAGCTGTGCCTAGCAGTCAGTGACCTCCAGCCAGCCCCTCGTCTCCCAAGGGGACAGGAATTTAGACCAGGTGCACTTGTTTAATCATCCTTCAAACTGGAACTTAGTCTCCTCTGTAGTTATAGATCCTTGGACCAGGATCCAGGGGGAGAGGGGTGGGACGACAGAAAAGGGAGGGAATTGTATAGTCCTAGCACCCAGACATTCACAGCTAACATTCACAGCTGGCCCAGGGTGACCTGAGGCCTGGCTACCGACACTTGAACCCATGGCAACTGCCACTGAAGCCAATGTGCTTTTCCTTAAGCTGGTCCACTGCGCCCTGGAAACCACACCTCAGAGGAGCTCAGTCAATTCTTGTTAACACTCACCCCAGACAAGCAGCTTTGAAAAAAGCTGTTTTAGGCAACGCGATCAGCCTTTTGCTGTCGTTCATTAAGGGCTTAGCAGCTCGGTATTGATTTCCTTGCAGCTGCCTCTGAACTTTAATTCCGACAGCAGGGGAAAAACAAGGCTTTGTCTGCGACATTTCCTGTCCAAGTGGCGGGTAACAACCATTGCTGGGATGCCGATTTCCCAGGCAATGCTACAAACCACGGAATGCCAGCAGCATATCCTTTGTCCACTCCAGAGAGTGATTTCCGTAGCTGCAGGAGACCCCTTCCAGTAGGCGCTGCGGCTCCACCTGGGTCCCCAGCCAGCTTTGCCTTCAAACCCCAGCCGTTGAAAATCCAATAACCACCCTCTCTCCTCCCATGGATTTGCAAACTTGGGATCTATGAAGGGGCTGCCTTCAGTTCCGATCATATTTGTTGTATCCAGTTCCTCCTGAAAGTTAATTCCTAGGATTGGACAGGACCTTCACTAACAAGAATCTCTTCTACAACACCCCCACCAAGTGGCCATTCAGGCTTTGCTTGGGACCTCTGAGGACAGGAAATTCACCCCCTCACCACTGCATCTCAGAAAACCTCAGAGTGCAAATTTTCTCTCCTCTTTTCCCCCCCACCGTTTTTTTTTTTTTTTTTTTTTTTTTTTTTGTATTTTTGAGACAGGGTCTCCCTTTAGTCCCAGCTGGCCTGGAGCTCCCTCTGTAGACCAGGCTGGCCTTGAACTCACAGAGATCCACCTGCCTCTGCCTCCCAAGTGCTAGGATTAAAGATGTGCGCCACCACGCCCGCCTTACACCCCTGATATTTTAAATTATTTATTTTATTTATTTACTTATATGTGTATGAATGTACTGACTGCATGTAGGTTTGTGCCCCCATGTCATACAATGCCGTAGAGGTCAGAAGAGGGTGCGGATTTCCCTGGAACTGGAGTTAAAGACAGTTCTCAGCTGCCATATGGGTGCTGGGGATCGAACCCAGGTCCTCTGCAAGAGCAGTCAGTGCTCTTAACCGTTGAGCCATCTCTCCAGCCCCCCCCCATATTTTAATCGCCTCTACGGCATCTCCACCAAATAAGGACAGGGGGTCGCATTGTGCACCATGGAATCAAACATGAGCTACCATTTCATAGGTGCTTAATGCTTCTTAGATCATTAATGGATTAAGTCAACAGTTGATAACCAGGATCCGAACTGTGCTAGGGTAATATGTCAGACAGGAGCAAATAATGCTCTTACACAATAACATGAACAATGATTTATGTGTGACACACCAAATTCCAGACTCATGATCTGACCCACTAGTTCTAGGTACATCTGAAAGGATACTTATCTCAGGGTCTAGAAAGACATTAGGAGATTTATTGATGCATGATGGGGTAAAAACTAAATTACCTATGAAGTTGAGAGACAGTGTCTCTTAGTGGTTAACAAAGACCCACACCACCAAATAGCTGGACAGCTGGGAGAAGGTGACTCACCCCCTCTGGGCTTCAATTTCCTCAAGTGTAAATCAGGCGATCATGGAAATTCTTTTAGTGTTAGGAGAGCTGAGTTCACAGGAGTGTGGTGTTCGAAATAAATCACGTCATTCTTTAGGCTCTATGCTTTTCATACGGTGGTTTTCCTTGCCAGATCCTTGTTCCTGATCCCTAAGGGCCCAGAGCAGATCCGCAACACCTGTGTGGGTAGAGAAGCTGCCTCCACAGAAGAGCCTCCAGTTTCTTGTGTGCTTTCTGTATTTCTCAACCCAGACAAGCTGGTCCACATTTCTACTTGAAAAACTACATCTGTGTTTTCCTACATCTACACCAGGAGGTAACCCTTGCTAGTCCCATTTTGCAGATCAAAGAGCTCAAAGAGGGTAAAGTAGCTTCCCAGAGAAACCCAACTTAAGAATGACAGATCTGAGACCCAATCCTAGAGCTGCCTTCTCCAGACCCTGTGTTCTCGCCACTGTTCTGTGCTGCCTAAAAAGCAGATCAAAGAGCTGGAGAGAAGGCTCAGCAATTAAAAGCACTTGCTGCCCTTCTACCCAAAGTCAGCGCCCAGTACCCAGCTCAGAAATTTCACAACTCAACCTCCAGAAGAACCAAAGCCCTCCTCTGGCCCCCATGGACACACACACAAACACATGACATACAGTCACCCAGACACATACACAAACATTTTTATCTTTTTAATTAAAAAAAAAATCAATGTCAGGCACGGTGTTCTACATGTCTTTAATCCCAGCACTTAGAAGGCAGAGGCAGGCAGATCTCTGTGACACTGAGACCAGCCTGGTCAACATAGCAAGTTCCAGGCTGGCTGTGACTGCAGGAGAGCAAGCCAAAAATCAATCAATCAATCAATCAATCAATCATCAATCAATCAGGTCAACCCTTTGAATTACAAAGGAGATAAGACTGACAAGAGCAGCAGATTTCTCCCAGCTACCAGGGAGGCCTAGCAGAGCTCTCTGCTCCGGGTGGACAGGTTCTGTTTCTACAACTTGAAAGCATGGAAGTAAATGCTGCCTGTACTGGTGGCTCACAAAATTCAGTGACCCCAGTGATCCTTCAGGGGCACTGGTGGAGCAGGGCCCAAGGTAACCATAGTGTCCCAAGCCTGGTTCAGAAGCAAAGCACAGGACTGAGAATAGAAACTGGGGTCTCACACTCAACCTGAGCCCTCGCCAGCCTCTTTCTGCCTTGAGCCTGCCTAAAAAGGCCCTTTATCAGTGACTAGTGTCCTTAAATTCTTCATCAAACCCCTGCCTCTCACTGTGCCTGCCTGTCCTCTCCCTTGCCTTCAGAACAGACCTCTGGAACTCAGTATTTACCTGGACAATAATCACTCCTCAAAAGGAGGGGTCTGGAGCCATAAGGGTAATATTCCCTTACCACCCATTCTTGCCTCTGCCATAATACCTGAAACAGGACGTGGATGGGAGAAGAAAGACAGAAAGCAGGAAGACTCCCTGAGAGCCAATTGCAGCTGACCAGGTAAAAGACACCAGTGAATCAGGAAAAGATCAGAAGGCTGTAAGGGAGGAACTGCTGAGATTCACACCTGGTAGAGCATATGTAGTTCACAGCCTCTGTTGAGACAATGTGTCAGGCAGCGCCTGTTGCTCCTGGTACGCCCCAGTGTCCTGCTATGCTTGTGTTTGCTGTTTCCTCGGATGTGGCCTGGGCTTAGTGACTCATTTCTAACAAATGCAGCAAAAGTACTGCCGTGCCACTTTCATAACCTGATTACAGTAAGACCCCTTCACCCGTGTTCCTGGACTTCCCTCCTCTGCTCTGATGGAACAAAGGTGCTGTGGTACTCGCTGTCCTATGGAGAGCCCCATGTACCACAGAACTGAGAGAGGCCTCTAAGGAACTGAATCCAACCATCAACCACATGAAGTGGCTGGAAACTTGGAAGTGGATTTTTCCCCCAGTCAACTCTTGAGATGACTGTCGTGTGTGTGTGTGTGTGTGTGTGTGTGTGTGTGTGTGTGTACAGACATGTATAATATGTCTGCAAGCATACTCACCCATATTTGCCAGAGGCCAGAGGCCGACCGACATTGGATGTCTTCTTCAATCACTCTCCACCTATTTTTTGAGACAGGGTCTCTCGGTGAACTTAGAACCCACCACTTCAGCTAGACTGGCTTCCAAGGGAGCCCCCAGATGCACCTGTTTCTGTACCCCAGCGGTGGGGTTACAGATGCACATCATCATGATCAGCTTTCACATGTGTGCTGGGGAAGTGAACTTATATCCTCATGCTTTTGCAGCAAGCACTTTAAGTCAGTGAACCATCTCTCCAGCCTTTGAACTACTGCATTTTAGGGCAATTTGTTATACAGCTATAGATAACTGATACAAACAGATTAACGAACAAGGTATGTTTTTTTTTTTTTTCCCACCACATAAGGAGTTTAGAGTGCCTGAATAGGCATTCAAAATGAAAAGGAACCTATGATAGTGCCTCTTTCTTTTCCCTGCTCCTCCAAAAAGCTATCAGAATTTAAGAGAAAATCCTTAGGGAGTTTGTAGAAGTGTACATGAAAATGTCACCAAAACTGACAGGCAGAGAAACCTTGGGAACCCTGCCTGATTTTGAAATGACTAAGATGGCTGAGCAGCTGTTTCAGATAACCTTAAACACGGGTAATCAACGTAATAAAACTATCTCCAAAATATAGGAATTAAAAGATTTCAGAGATCAATAGAGCTCCTGCCAAAGGCTGGAATTGTCCTCCAATCATACATTGGTATTGATGTTGGACCCTTCTCTAGAGGTGACTCCAGCCATAAGCAGATCTGGGACACTATCTCTCCCTATCACTATATTCTTGCTGTAAAGGCAAAAAGAAGCTTTGGTAGCTTCAGCCCAGGGAAGAACATTGAGGCAGCTGTTCCCTGAATATCAGACCTCAGTGGTCCCAAAGCTGAGATAATAAGAAGAGAAAGCAAGCATCTTGCACATAGTGGGTACTTCACACATGTCTGATTGTGTCAGAAAGTTGATTTAAAAAGCAAGGCAGAAAGGCCTAAGGAATAAAGGGAGAAACAGATATAAAGAATGTGCAACTAAAAATATTAAAAATTTTAAAAAGGGAAGCCAGGTGTGGTAGTAGGCACCTTTAATTCCAGCACTTGGGAGGCAGAAGCAGGTCTCTGTGAGTTCAAGGCCAGCCGGATCTGTATAGCAAGTTCCAAGCCAGCTGAGGCTACAGAAAGACACTGTCTCAAAAAATATGAGAGAGAGAGAAAGAGAGAGAGAGAGAGAGAGAGAGAGAGAGAGAGAGAGAGAGAGAGAATGTACAACTATGATTCCACAGTCCACCCTTGGGGTAGATAACCTCCCAAATGGCATCCAGTGATCACACACACACACACACACACACACACACACACACCCCTCCTGTTATCCACATTCCCATATTTATTAGGGTCGGGCTACATGACCAATTGCACAGATTAGAAATAATGGCACATCACTTCTGAGACTGTTATAAGAGGTGGTGTCTTCTGTCTCAGGCTCCCTCTGACTTTCCCACCACTTACCCTAAGGAAAGTCAGCTGCTACATTACGAAGATGCAAAGAGAGCCTATTGGAGACGTCCACAGGAGAGGAACTCAGCCCCCTTGAGCATCCATGAGTGAACCTGAGAGTGGAACCTCCAGTTAATCGAGGTCAGCGCAAGCCTCTAGAGTCTCTGATGCACGCATACTCTCAGACACATGACTCCCAGAAACTGTGAAATAATAAACGGTTGGTTTTTAAACAAAAAACTGATAGACTTGGGTGGCAAGTCACTATAGTATACGGCCTTATGAACTATCTAATTACCTAGTGAAGAAAAAATAAAAGGGAAAGCAGAGTAAGAAGCAGCAAAATATGTTATATTCTGAGATTGGGTACTGATTAGCCAAGTAGCCTGAAGGCTCAGTTACTCTCTGCAAAATGAGGATAAAAATCCATCTGACATGTGAGACAAAAGCCATGAAAATATTTACACATAATTCAACAATACTAACTCCAGTATTCCAAGGTTAAAAAAAATCTGATATGCAAAAGATGTTCATTGCAGCATTCTATACAATGGTTTTAAATATGAAATAATCTAGTCAGCCTACATGGAGTCCTTCCCTTTAGGAAAATCAGCTCTTCCTTGCCCAGAAGTAATCAGTTACCAATAATTCTTCAGCTAAGATGAGGGCTTGGTGCCCATTTCCACAGTTCTGTGCTGGAGTTTTGTCTGCTTAAGTTTGCGTAGATCTCATGCATGCCAACACCATTGCTGATGAACATGAAGAACATCTGGGGGCACTAACTTTACATGATGGGTCTTAACAAAAATGATAGAATGTATGAATGGGGGGGAGTTATAGGAAGGTGCAGGGGGGTGTATAATAACAATCAAGATTGATTGAGATGTTCTGTTTGAAATACATAAAAATTCAATTAAAATTTTTAATGAAATAATTTGACTATCCCACAATGGGGACACTGTTAGGGACATCTTCACCTATTCAGGCATGCTCCACACCACATCTTACTAATTGTCTCAATAGCTATTTTAGACCCACTGAAGAGATAAGGAATTGAGGCTAAAGCATCTAAATCATTTCCCTTAGTTTACCCAATTTAATGGTGAATCAAATAATAATTATTATTACTAGAATTCACCCTTATAAGCATGTACTATGCCAGGCACTGCTCTGTGTGCTTTGCATAAAATAGGTCATTTAAATCCTGATTTGTCTGCCTCTACAGTACTTAAAATTATTTCAAAAAAAAGAAACAACACAATTGTGTGCATTGGGCTCAGTACTAAGAACTTCAGTTGCAATATTTCATTTGCAGTCTAATGAATTTTATTATCAGATATGCTGAAAGGGAACTGAGGCTCAGAAACTGAGTTGGCCATTAAATTATTGTAAATCACTGGAGGACTCAAAACACTTGAATACTATAAGAATATATTCTTACTCAGAAAAGGAGATAACAAGAAAGACTTGGCAAGTGGGAAGTGCCTATTTACTGAACACAGACAGAGCTTTTATGCTCTTGGCACAGGATTTTGACTCTAGGAGGAGAAAGGGCATGTAATGGGGAGCAGGGGGAGTTGTGTGTGTGTGTGTGTGTGTGTGTGTGTGTGTGTGTGTGTGTGTGTGTGTACAATTTCAAGTACCATAGGCCTTGAAACATAAGAACTCTATAAAAATATACATACACATGTATATTCATATATATGCATCTATAGTTAGCAAGGAGGAGAGAGAAAGAGAGAGAGAGAGAGAATGCAAATGTTAGGCATAAGACAGAATTCCAGTGGTATACAGGGTAATCCGGTGACATTTGAATAGAAACCTGGCAATTAGAGAGTGAGCCACACATAGTGGGGAAGAGCATTCTAGGCAGAGGAAGTAGCAAATGCCCCCACGATGGATGTAGGCTTATGTATCTGAGGAACAAAGATGCTAATGGTCCTGAAATACAGTGAGCTAGGAGGAAAGTGATATGACATCAAGAGTAGTGCAGGCTGCATGGATTCATTTAGATCATAGCAAGCTTCCTGGCTTTCACTATGAATGAGATGACAGCCAATGAGAGGGTTTGGGTAAACAGAGTGACTTGACCACAGGGGAACAAGGGTCAAATTAGGAAGACCAATTAAGGAGCTATTCTGGTGGTCTACGGAGACACTCCTGGCTTCAATAGTGATGGTGACAGTTTTAATTTGTGAAAAGTGGTCAGACTCAGGACATATTTTGAAAGGATTTGTTGATGGATTGGATGTAGATATAGAAGACAGTCAACTTGGTTCCAAGGCTTTTAGGAAAAAAAAAAAAAAACTTGAACTATCGTTGTGTTACCTGCTAAATGAAGAGCAAGGGATGAGCAGGTTGGAGGAGAAAAACATGAGTTGAATTTTAGACAAATAATATTCATGATGACAATTAGACATTCCTTTGGAAACAATCACTAGTCAGTTCAATGTAGGAATCTCGAATTCATACAAGAGATATAAGTTGGATTGACAAATTTAGAAGTCATCTGCCTGTAGGGAGTATTTGAAGCCACAATCCTGTAAGAGTACACCTAAGTAATAGAGAGAGAGATGTTAGCAGGCCTGTATCCTATGGCAGGCCAAGCTCTAGAGTTCAATGGTATTGAAAGGAACCAGCACAGAAGAATGAGAAGGAGCTACCAGAAGTCTGGTTTCCTGGAATAAGAGCATTCAAACAGGAAAAGACCAACTGTTGTTAAGAAACCAAGTAAGATCATAGCTGAGGATTGGCCTTTGACTTTGGAATAATGAAAGTCAATGGTGAATTTAGCAGAAGATGAATTGGTGAGTGGTAGGAATGAAATCCTGATAAGACTGGTTTTAAGAAGAAATAGGGTGCTGGAGAGATGGCCTAGCAGTTAAGAGAGCTGACTGCTCCTGCAGAGGACCTGGGTTCGATCCCCAGCACACACATGGCGGCTGAGAACCATCTATAACTCCAATTCCAGGAGAACTCCAGTTCCAGAGGAATCCAACACCCTCTTCTGACCTCCACGGCATTGCACGAAACAGGTGCACAAACTTGCATGCAGACAGTACATTCATACACATACAAAAATAAATAAATAAATTTTTTAAAAAAAGAAGAAATAAGAAGCCAGGCATGGTGGCACACGCCTTTAATCCTAGCACTCAGGAGAAAGAAAGAAAGAAATAAGAGGACATGGTGCCAAAATATGGCTATCTTCCTACTCAGACATCTATCATGAGCACTAAGTGGTCCACCAGTGTGGCTCAGGTAGATGTGTATATACTTTTTCCTTTGTAACAGAGATCAGGATAGAAGAGTAGGTCCTCATCAGCAGACACAGGCTTATCAGACTCAAAGAAACTGACATACATATAACTTACAGTTCCATGCCCGAGGTAGCACAGAGGACCACAGCCAGGACAATGAATCTACACCACCATCTTTAGAAAGAAAAGTGAAAGAAAATAACTCATGAGGAACTGGGAAGGTGGGGTATGGATTGGAGTGGAACCAACAATGTGCTCATTGTTACTATGACAACCTCCCTGACTCCTCTTACCATGATCTAAGATAAGAAAATGCAGGTACCTTTAGAAGACTTGAGAAAATCTAGATCATTAAACTTAAGGAAAAGAAAGAAACTTGGGATTATAAAATATGCAGCATGATTGCTACGTAAAAAGAAATTAAAATTCTAGAAATAAGGACACTAATAAAACAGAAGAATATAAAACAACATCAGCATAGAAGCTCTTGATTTGTAAAAGAGTTTCTATTTTCTCTCTTTTGTAACTTGTAGTAAGGGAACTTTTACTTAGGGAACTTTTATAAAATAAAAAAATAAAGTTATGATAATCCAAGCATTTCTCCCCAAGTTATTAAAAAGATTATAATAATTACTAATATTTGAATAGCTGACAAAGTGCTTTTAACACACATAATCTCATTTAAGCTTCACAACCAATATGGCTTCCCTTGACACTCTGTAAAAGCCTATATTATCGTGCTTAGCAAATTATGTTGTGAGATCAGTTTATGATTTTTTTATGCCACAGATTAAAGGATACTAAAAATAAGAACCGTGCCATGTCTTTTCAGCCTTCCCCCGGGCAAGTGGCAAAAGCCTAGCCCATGACAGGACTCCAATAAATGTTTGAGAATAGATGGAATAAATGAATGGCAAGATGAATGTCTGGGATGGATGGATGGATGGATGGATGGATGGATGGATGGATGGATGGACGGATGGACGGATGGATGGGTCAATTGATTACTACTTTAAACATGAGTACTTAACTCTCCCAAGGCCAAATACTTGCCTTAAGACCTGCAGAATGAGACACTCACACCTGCTTTCACACCAATCTAAATATTTTTTTTGGTCTTATTGAAACAGGGTCTCCCTGTAGCCCCAGCTGTCCTAGAACTCACTATGTACACCAGGCTGGCCTTGAACTCACAGAGATCAAGCCTGCCTCTGCCTCCCAAGTGCTAAGATTACAGGCATGTGCTAACACGCCTGGCAAATATTTTTAAAACTCTAACATTAACTCTCCCTATATCTTAAATTTTGATGAGTCCCCCTCCTAACTGTTCTCTTTCATACTCTGCGTGTGGCCTTTTCTCCTAGTCTAATTCTATATTGTGCTTGCCTCACCCAACCCTGTCCATTCAATAGTCAGAACTCTGAACATGCATGAAACTAAGTGTAAAGCCTCCAATTCTTTCTTTAAAAAAAAAAAAATTAGGCTGAAAGATGTCATGTTTGAAGGCTCCTCCTTGGCAAGCCCAAATAATCATCAGTCCTGCCCTTGTGCTCCATACTGGGGTTTTCCCTTCCCATGGTCACCAGATGAGGTCCAGTAAGCACCACATCCTGTCTTGATCCTCCTGTAGTGGTCTCCATGATACAGCCTGGGTAGGCTAACAATGGCAGTCTATACTCTAAAGAGGCTGAAACCCCAGTAGTAGCTCAGTCCACAATCTGGATATCTCAGCAGTCCCCATCTGGCACTGAAGGTTTGGAGGATTCTTGGAGAGACATGAGTCTTCAGTCCATATTGGAAGGTTGAAAAGCTGTGTCTCATGTCTTTAAAGGATGGCAAAAGCAGTGACTGCCTCTGGGTAACTGCACTTGCCAGTAAGATGCAAAACAACTGTTTCTCTCTCTCTCTCTCTCTCTCTCTCTCTCTCTCTCTCTCTCTCTCTCTCTCTCTTTTACTTTTTGTCTTTTTACTAAGATCTCATTTTATATCTGAAGTACAATTTCTCAGGCCTTACTAATTATTTATTTCTGGTTATACTTTCCTTTTGGATGCTTAAGGCCACACTGTTAGCCAGATTAACCAAGGTTTTTGTTTTCTCAAGGTCAGTTGAGGATCTGGTCCTTGGGTTTTTGGGGGGCAGGGAGCCCCAATTCTTTTAAAATCTACACTCAGTAAACCTAACTGTCACCATGACCCCCCCTCCTCTCTCTCTCTCTCTCAACCTTATATTTCCTGGTATGGTTCAGACCTGTCAACACAATGACAAAAGATCCATGAAAAACAACCTAGGGGAGGAGAGAGATGTTTATTTTGGCTCATGGCGTCAGAGGTTTCAGCCCCTGGTCCTTGGCTCAGTTGATTCTGGGCTTTTGGTGAGGCAGAATATCATGGCAGCAAGAACTGAACAGCAACTGCTTTCCTGTGGTAGACATTAAGCAGAAGGCAGTATTGGAAGGGGCCAGGGAAACCCCTTCATCATCCCACTACACCCTACCATATCCTGAAGTTTCCAGCACCTCCCAAAATAGTGCCCTCAGCTAGTGGCTTGGGCCTTGGTACAGGACCATATACAAGACATTTCTGATCCAAGCCATAACATACCCCATCTCTAAGATATCTATCTTTTTAAATATTTATTTTTATTTTTATGTATATGAGTGTGTTGTGCAAGGCCTACAGAGGTCAGAAGAGGCTGTTGAACTCCCTCCTGGAACTATAGTTATAGACTGTTGTTAGCCAACATATGGGTGCTGGGAATTGAACCCTGGTCCTCTTCAAGAGCAGCCAGTGTTCTTAACCACTGAGCCATCTCTCCAGCCCACTAGGGCATCTTTCTGGGGCCTTCCTGTGTTACACATTCTAGATACACTACCACAGTGCCATGGTTGAATAGGTAAGTATATTTCCTCATCTTAGTATTTTCCTTCATATTGTCCAGAAACTTCCCACAGAACCAGATTGTCTGTGTAGATGTTTCTGTCTTGTTGATATTTGGAAAGATTTTATGATCAGCTGTTTGCAAAAAGTGTGATATACTCACAGTCTGCATATGCATCAGGACAATTTTAATGGAAAGGACAGCAAACCAGCTCAAACTGGTTTAGGTCAAAATAATGGACATATTGGTTCATGAGCTCTGGCACCAGGTCATTAAGGATTCATCATTCTCAGGCTAGTTCTTTGTGGTGACCACTGGCAACCTAACCTCATCTATATGCATAGTCCCAAAACATCCATTTATCAGTCACTCAGAAAAGCTCTGATTGGCTCTGAGCTATGTCATATTTATCATATCTCTATGACTACAGCATTGTTGGAGTTGAAAAGGGGAAGAAAATTATGAACCCTCAAATAAAATAATATGCATATGACATGAAAACTAGTTGCATGATTTCTTATAACAATTTATCAGTGGACCGGTCACCCTCACATTATATAACCAATTCTCTGACTTTATCTGCATCACTTTTCAATTTGTTAAGAATTAGCAGAATTAGGGGCTGGAGAGATGGCTCAGCAGTTAAAAGCACTACCTGCTCTTGCAGAGGACCCAGGATCAATTCCCAGCACCCACATGACAGCTAACAAGCATCTGTAACTCCAGTTCCAGAGGATCCAACACCCTTTTCTGACCTCCATGGGCACTGCACAACAAAGGTGCACTTACACACATGTAGGCAATACACTCATACACATAAAATAAAATCAATAAATAAAATATTTAAAAAAAGAATTAGCAGAATCAGGGAGATAGACTTTAAGCCAATACTTAAAAGCACTGGCTGCTCTTGCAGAGGACCCAGGTTCAGTTCCCAGCACCCACATGGTGACTAACAACCATCCTTAACTCCAGTTCCAGGGGAATCTAATACCTTCTTCTGACCTCCACTGGCACTGCATGACACAGGTGCACTTATTCACCTGTAGCCAATGCACTCATACACACAAACTAAAAATAAAACATTTTAAAAGAATTAGCAGAATCAATACAGAACATGGTAAGGAAAACTAGAAGGTTTTGTCATCGATCAGAAATTTACACATTACATTATTTATCATCCTGTTCTATAGGGAGAGAGAAAGATGGGAATGGGAAAGACTGGTGTTAGAAGGGAAGGGTTTCAGTTTGGAAGGGTTATCCTCTACAAATTTTTAAGTATTGCTTGGTACCTTACAAGGAGTATGAAGGAACTGAACAGCTTCCGTCAAGGAACAAGAACTAAAGGTTCAAGAGTTTGGTTCAAAGAGAGAATTTGGAGAAAGCAGACTATGAAAAGAAATCTCCTACAAGTGTTCAAAGCTCCAGGGCCTCTTTTCAAGCCATCATAAAAAACAAACAAAAAAAAAAGCAACATCTGTGGGCCTTTCCCAAAGCTGGAGAGTCGGCGTACAGCTGAGGGAAAAGTGTTGTTTTCATTAGTACTGTTTGTCTACTGCTTAAATTCACACTCCAATATATTAGGGATTAATTTGAAGTCAGAAATAACATTCATTTCCTTTGAATAGTATGCTGATAAATTGAAAGTTAAATTGGGTCTAAACTATATTTTACCCTTTTTTTAAAAAAAGAAAAACACAGAAAATGGGCCAACATTGAAAACGGAAAAGACCAAGTTGGGAGCTAATATTTCCTCTAATTTCATAATTATTGAATTTCCGTGGGTGTAAGTTCCAGTTGAATTATCAACCTTGTCTGGAAAGAATGAGAACGATTTTTTTAAAATAGTCTATAAGTCAAATTGGGTGAAAGATGATATACTCTGTAGGTATATTTGGGGATGAGGAAAAAGTGAATGATATATTTGAGTGTCATTAAGGCTGTCACTGATGAGAAATGAGGTCACTAAATCTGACAGTGTGCTCATGATTTGGGAGCCAAATCGCCGTGGAATATAAAATTGAGAGGGAGAGACATGCATACCTAATCCATGTGTGGGATCTGATGAGTTTCACCGGGAACACAAGCCATATTTGCTGAGAATTAATGTGCCTAAAGACCATCAGTATTGTATATTTTAGGATTGGGTTTAGTTTGGAAAGAATATGGTTGAAATGAGAGAATATAGTTTTATTGAGACCACCTGATGTTAAAGACTGTCACACTAATACGAGTGGATTTAATTCTGTGGAGTATTTGTTCTTGTCTTGATCCCCTGTGAATGTGGGAATAGAAGACAGATAAACAAGTGTTTAACATTCCTGACTAGACCAAATCTTTGTGCATTATTCAGTATGCAGCTGCTTGGAGGCAAAATTACATAAATCGTCTTTCAACCCAAAGAACAGGAATGTGCTATCTTCCAACGGTTACACCCAGAGACTCTTCTTTTTTTAGTTTGCTAACTGTAAGTCTGTCCAAACAGATTTTTAGACTGAGTACATTCCAGGGGCTAAGGAGAGGTGGAGGTGTCCCAGAGTTAAAGTCAAAGATGAGTCACATTAAGTCCATTATTATAAGCTATGTGTTTAAAGCATAGACTATTACACGGCAGAGTAAGAAGACCATTTGTCCCAGGCACCCTGTATTCATTACTTGTCATCTTGTTACCAAAAAAAAAAAAAAAATACTTGACAAAGGCAGCTTGAGAAAGGAAGGGTTTATTCTGGCTTATGGTTCCAACTGATTATAGTCAATCACAGTGATGAAGGTATGGTGGCAAGAGGCAACTGATCACAGAGCATCTGGTCAGGAAGCAGACAGTGATGAATGCTTCTACGAGCTTTTTCTCCTCTTTTTCATTCTAATGCCTCAGCCCATGGAATGCCACCACCTACATCAATTAGGCCTTCCCACCTCAATTAAGCTAATCTAAGTAATACCTCACAAACATGGCCAGAGATTTGTTTCCATGGTGATTCTAAATCTCATCAAGTTAACAATCAAAATTAAGTAACACATACACACACACACACACACACACACACACCCTGAAATGACTCTAAACAATCTTCTACTGACTGGTTGTATATCCAGTTACAGAGCAAAATGGCAAATTTGGACCAATAATATAACTAAAAGTAAATGGCATGCCATTCTGGTCATTTTCCCAAGGACCAATCAGGACAGCTCTGAGGGCCCTTGTACAAACATGATTTCAGAGCCATACTCTGTGAGCTTATTCAAAGCCATTCCTTTAGCGAAGATGTGAGGCTATTGTTGCTAAAATGTGTGTGCTGTATATTAATTGGGCCTCGTCCCATTTTAAATGTGTATAAACTCTTCATGCAAAGCATAACACATTGCCTGAAATCAATACACTTTTCAAATCTAATGTTACCAGGAGAAAACAAGCAGCAAGTAGATTCTGAATTATTAAGTATTCTTAATGAATTGAGATGAATAGAGAAGTTGAACTCAGAAACCACAAAGCAGAACTGGAAGTTAATGAAATAATAAGAGACAGTACTTAGGTTTAAAGGAATTTATCCATTTGCTTATTCAACAAGTACTGGTTAAATAACATGTACACACATCATGCTAATAACTCTACATGTGTTATTTAATCTCTACAACAATCCAGATCTTCATTTGATTGTCCCGAAGAAAAATTTGAGTGCAAGTTATTCATTTGGAAGGTGACTGAAGCCACACTATCAGACAAAGAAGGGAAAGAAGACAGAAAGTTGCATCAAAGCTCAGGCAGAAACCGCCATGGGCAATTGAAGCTCAGTACCTTGGGAAGCTCTGCAACAACTTGGCTATCCCATGCAATGAACAGAGGGGATGGGAGTGTTATACAATCGTTCCCTTTAGTCATTATCTGAAGGCTGCTCTCAGGAAACTGTAGTTTCTCAGCATTTCTAGCTGTCAGGTTGTAACATCAAGAGGAAAGCCTCCAGGAAAAGAATGCAGGTACTGGAAATGAAAAGATAGACCAATGTGCATAGCACTAGCATAAGAGCCAAGGAGATGTGGCTGGAGCTACAGACCCTCTATGTGGTGGTTTGGATGAGTGTCCCTCATAGGCTCTAGGTATTCAGATGTTTGTCTCCAGTTGGTGGCGCTGTTTTTGGAGGTCTTAGAAGGTGTGGTCATGCTGGGGGAAGTGTGTCACTGCGGGCAGGGCTTAGAGAGCTTGGCAAGCCTCGTGGTCTACAGTCGCCCTCTCTTTGCTTCCTGTGCTCATTGCGAGATGTGACCCTGGCTTGCTGCTCCAGCCGCGATGCCTCTCCAGCCGCCACACCTCCCGCTACACAATGGACTCTAATTCCCTGGAACCGTCAATCGTAAGCTCAAATAAACTCTTCCTTTTATAAGTTCCTTTGGTCATGGTGCTTTATCACAGCAACAGAAAAGTGACTAATACACTCTACTACAATTCATAAAGTAGCACCTGCTAAAAACCCCACTTTTCAAATTAGGATATATGTGGAATTCAGTCTTCAATTAAATACTGGCAGGTAGTATGCCTGGGAAGCATCCAGATCAGGAACAGGCAGCCAAGATTCCTTCCAGATGCAGAGAAAAGGAGAGAAATGTTCTCACCTGTTCTGACAGCCTCGGGATAAAGAGGCAGCCGTATGGACATCGGTCCCCAGGTTTGGGCATCAACAACACATCAACGATCGTCAGCAGACAGAACTTTGATGCGGTGATGTCAGTATTCTCTGGGAATCACCACACAAGACAGGCATCATGAGCTGAGACTGGAGAGGAGGAGAGTGACAGGAATCACAATAACCAAAAGGACTGTCATCAAGGACTAGTGAGACCACCTTTCAAGACTTCTGATACAGCTCATAAGAAAGTTAGGGTGTACGTATTTCCCTAGACCAAGTGGATAACATATAACAGTTTATGGTGATCTACAGTTGGAGCTGCAAGCCATACAATTACACATTGAAATTATACCAGGCTTCCAGATATTCTTTCCCTTCCTCTATTGAAGATTGTGCCAATAATTTAAAATGACATAGATCAATTACCAAACTCTTAAATGTCAGAGCGTTAGAAGCTGAATAAAAATGAACTTACTAATACTGCTTTGCTATAATTCCATTGTATATAAAAATCCAGTTTAAATCCTTAATGAATGTATGAAAATATGATTACCAAGTTATTGTTCTTGTATGAGTGATTAATAACCATTCCACTGACTTCTCCACCACGCTTTTGGGTTATTGAGTCAAAGTATTTCTAGTGGTTTCTCATCATGGCTTTTAAAAGAATAGTCTGTGAATTCTTTCATGTGTATTCCCCTATTAGACCCTATATAGTGCATGGGATTTGGTCAATGGCATTATTCACTCTATATTTCTAAGACCTAAAGAAGATCTACTCTCCCTCACCCAGCAGTAATCAGTTGCCAATATAGTTCCTTGGCTATGGTTGAGGCCTACTGCCCATTTCCCTCATTTTTTGCTGAATGAGTTGGCATGGGTCTTGTGCATGCTGTCACCATTGTTGTAAGTTCATATGAGCAAGTCCCCAGTGGCCTGAAAGCCTCTGTTTCCTTATGTTCATGCAACAACCCTGGTTCTTACAATCTTTCCACACCCTCTTCTGCAATGGTCCCAGTGCTATGAGTAGGTGAAGTTTGATACAGGAGTCCTATCCAGGGACACACACTCTACAGTCTCTTCTTCTTTAAAACTTAGCCAGTTTGGCCTTCTGTGATGTGCATCCTCTTGCATGAGGAAGCTTCCCTGGTGAGACTTATCAGTTTTAGTAGCTGTAAAATGGTGCTTGCCTTAGCTTGGATTCCTCAAAGTAGACTGTGAGATAAGAACCTGGCTGTAGGTAGCTCTCTGAGGAAAAGAAATAAAGAAATGGGACAGAAAGGGTAGCAAAGCCAATTAAGTACATGTGGACAAGTGTATTACTGTCATGGACCCAATCCCAGAGATGGAGTTCTGAGAAATGATGCCAAACCTGCCTCAGATGCTTTGTGGGGGACAAGCAGCCTGGGATAGAACACCAGCTTATCAATTCTCCATCGGTTGACTTAGTGGTTTTAACTATTTCTGCACCAAGTTCCATGTATGTGCAAAAGAACATGTTCCTGTGGTACCACAGAAGGCATGTGAGGTGAAGAGCTGTCACACTCATGGACTCACAGGTGCACACAAACCCCGAAGGGCCAAGGGGAGATGAGGCAGGATCTTACCAGCAGTTGCCACAAGATTAACTCCTGTATTTCTGAACCACCTTACAAGTTGGGAGTTTAAAATGCGAAAATGCATACAAAGCACCAACCATGGTGCCTGACCCATAGAAAATTGCCTATAAATATTTTCGGTGATTGGGAGTGGTTGTTAAATGTGGTGGTGGTGCATGCAACTTTACTGTTAAAATGTAAATCTCTAAATGTGTTTTGGAATTAACCTATAGTTTATTTTCAGATTTTGTAATTTTGATTTATGTGTGGACTGTACATATGCATGTTTTGGAATAATATAAAATTAAAGGGAACAAAAAAAGAGAGAGAAAAACCTATTCAAAGAACTGACCAAAACAGTAAACTTGTGCAACAAAAAGGTTATAAAAGACTGAGGGCAAGCAGACTTCACCTGTGTCCTGCAGAACACCAACCTGTAAAAGACCAGCCTAGGGAAGTGGTGGTGCAGAGGATCTATCTGTGCAGCCAACGCTGAGGCATCAGAATCCAAAGACACAAATAAACAAACAAATCCACATGCCAAAGACACACACACACAAAAAAAAAAACCAACATGGGAAAAGCTCATAATAAATCCACACCGAACTCTACCAACCCTACAGAAGACCCCGACAATGAGATCTCCCTGGAAGGAAACCAAGACACAGACTTTAGAAAACAATTGTGGACATATTCAAACAAATTAGAGAATTAAGGGAAGAGAATGAAAAACTCAAGAAGTACCAAGAGAGTGATAATGATAATCATTGGAAAGAACAAAGGGGAGAGCTTGAAAATCTTGAGAAGAACCTAGAAGGAGAAAATGACAAATGTTGGAAAGAACTGAAGGGAGAAAATGACAAACTCCAGAAGGAAGCAGAAATGCTGAAAAGATCCCAGGCTGAAAGGGAAAAAGAAAGTGACCAGCGAACCAAAGAGCTACAAGATGAGAATGACAGGCTCCAGAAGGAAGTGGAAACACTGAAGAAATCACAGGAGGAAATGAAAAAGGAAATTGAACATTTATCCAATCAACAGGAAAGGATGGGAAAAAGCCTCAGAAGCAGAATGGAAGAAGCAGAAAAAAGAATATCAGACACACAGGATAACATAGTCCAACTAGAATGCTCAAGTAAATATTATGACAAATTTTTAAAAACACAAGAGTAGAACAACCAAGAAATGTGGGACACTATGAAAAAAACAAACCGCCGCATCATAGGGATAGAGGAAGGAGAAGAATACCAAGACAACACTATTGACCAGATCTTCAACAGGATAATAGAAGAAAATTTCCCCAAACTGAAAAAAGACAAATCCATACAAATACAAGAAACACATACAACACCAAACAGACAAGTCCAGAAAAGAAATTCCCCACACCATATAATTGTTAAAACACTAGACACTCAAAACAAAGACAAAATACTGAAAGCCACAAAAGAAAAACAACAAGTTACATATAAGGGGAAACCCATCAGAATCACAGCTGTCTTCTCAGCACAAACTATGAAGCTAGAAGAATGTGGACCAAAGTATTCCCTGTACTAAATGACTTTATATGCCAACCCAGACTACTATACCCAGCAAAAATGTCAATCATAGTTGAAGGAGAAAGAATCTTTCATGACATGAACAAGATGAAAGAATACATGTCTAAGAAACCAACACTTCAGAAAATCCTCGAAGCAATCCAAAGAACAGAGTAAATATAAACCTAGACCAAGAATTCAAACCAAAAATAAGGTAAAAAGAAGCAACACACATCTCTCAAATAATAACCTTAATACTAATGGTCTAAACTCCCCAATCTAAAGGCATAGACTGGGAGAATAGATTAGGAAAGTGAACCCTTCTATATGCTGTCTACAAGAAACCCATCTCATTCTCAAGGACAGACACCACCTTAGAGTGAAAGGAAGGAAAAAAGTATTCCAAGCAAATGGTACCAAGAAACAAGCTGGAGTGGCTATTCTAATATCAGACAAAATAGATCTCAAAGTTAAATTAATCAGAAGAGACAAAGAGAGCCATTACATCCTAATCAAAGGAACAATGAACCATTAAGACTTCACAATCCTAATGTCTATGCACCAAACTCTAGTGCACCTAACTTTATAAACACAGCTCTGCAGGACCTCAAGACACAGATTAATCCTAACACACTAATAGTGGGAGACATCAACACCCCACTAAGCCCCTTGGATAGATCAACAGGACAAAAAATAAACAGAGAGACATCAGAATTTAACAATACAATACACCAAATGGACCTCACAGACATCTACAGAATATTCCACCCAAATACCAGAGAATATACTTTCTACTCAGCACCTCATGGAACATTCTCCAAAATCGACCACATACTGGGGCACAAAAGGAACCTCAATGAATACAAAAGGATAGAAATTACTCCATGAATTCTATCAGACCATAGTGCAATAAAGCTCAATATGAACCCCAGAATAAGTCCAACTAGCTACAAGAACACATAGAGACTAAACAACACAATCCTGAACAATGAATGGGTCAGGGAAGTAATAAAGAGTGAAATAAAAGTATTCATGGAACTGAATGAAAAAGACAATACAACACAACAAAACCTGTGGGATACTTTAAAGGCAGTCTTGAGAGGGAAATTTATAGCCCTAAGTTCCCACATCAAAAAAACAGAAAGGGAACAAATAAATGACCTGACGCTGTAGCTAAAAACACTTGAGAGACAACAACAAATGAACCCTAAACCCAACAGACAGGAAGAAATAACAAAAATCAGAGCAGA